>JALIGW010000005.1:70047569-70193699 GCA_023053685.1 Diadophis punctatus similis
TGCAGCAGCAGCCAAAAAGGCCAACGCAGTCCTGAGCTGCATAAATAGAGGGATACAATCAAGGACCAGAGAGGTACTAGTACCACTCTATAAAGCCTTGGTCAGACCACACCTAGAGTACTGCATCCAGTTTTGGTCACCACACTACAAAAAAGACATTGAAACCCTAGAGAAAGTGCAGAAGAGAGCAACCAGGATGATAAAGGGTCTGGAAAATAAAACATACGAAGAGCGGTTGCAGGAACTGAGCTTGGCCAGTCTGGCGAAGAGAAGGACCAGGGGTGACATGATAGCAGTGTTCCAATACTTGAGGGGCTGCCACAGAGAGGAGGGGGTCAGGCTGTTCTCTATGGCACCAGAAAGCCAAACAAGGAATAACGGATGGAAGCTGACCAAGGAGAGATTCAACCTGGAAGTGAGGAGAAACTTTCTGACGGTGAGAGCGATCAACCAGTGGAACAGCTTGCCAGCGGAGGTTGTGAGAGCCCCAACACTTGCGACCTTCAAGGGGAGACTGGACTGCCATCTGTCTCAAATGGTGTAGGAACTCCTGCTTGAGCAGGGGGTTGCACTAGATGACCTACAAGGTCCCTTCCAACTCTAATAATAAATCTAAAATCTATCTATCTATCTATCTATCTATCTATCTATCTATCTATCTATCTATCTATCTATCTATCTATCTATCTATCTATCTATCTATCTATCTATCATCTATCTATCTATCTATCTTACACAAACACACAAAACTATCTATCTATCTATCTATCTATCTATCTATCTATCTATCTATCTATCTATCTATCTATCTATCTATCTATCTATCTATCTATCTATCTATCTATCTATCTATCTTACACACACACAAACACACACACAAAACTATCTATCTATCTATCTATCTATCTATCTATCTATCTATCTATCTATCTATCTATCTATCTATCTATCTATTCTCTCTCTCTCTCTCTCTCTCTCTCTCTCTCTCTCTCTCTCTCTCTCTCTCTCTCTCTCTCTCTCTCTCTGTGTGTGTGTGTGTGTGTGTGCAGTGTGTGTGTGCGTGCACAAAATGTTTCTTCTGCTTTCATACTGATATTTTTGATGCTTAATTTAAATTCTGACTGTAGGTGGTGCTAAATTCTTTTCAAACTTCCCAGTTTGTTTAGGAACTGCAGACAGTTGAAGATAAATCATCTATTCTGTGCATCTCAGTTTGCAAAAAATCTCCAAAGAGATCTCCCTTAATTTGGAATAATAAACTACATCTTTTCCTCAGAGCTCTACCGCTTGAACCTGGCATTCAAAAATCCTGGATTCAATTCCCCTTTGTCCATCTAAAAGGATCAGATAGCTGACAATTTAAAAAACTTCTGCTGGCAACTCTGGAGTGGCATGATTCTCTTATGCTACACTGTGGGCACTTTCATACTGAATACCTTCCCTTAAAAAGAAAAAGAAAAAACCAGGTAAGTTTTAATCCACTGCTTCTATTCTTCTTATTTGTAGTTTCTGTTCTTCTGGCTTTAGTTGCATGTTTCTTCTTTTTTTCCTAATTACTCCTAGCTGTCAGGGCTAACTTGTAAGCGCCAGAAAAATAAGATGCTTAATAAAGCTCAAATGTACAAATAAGCAAAGTTATTTTAGCACAGTTTCCTAGACTGCCAAACCTTCCCCACGACACTGCACATGTACTTACAAAAACTTTGTCTTCGCTTACATTTATGTACAGATAGAAGACAATATTCATAGTTCAGAGTTGAACTGTGAAGTTCTTGGTGCTTTTCTATGCTTGGGGTTTTTTTTTTTTTTTGCAGATATTTCTTTACCAAACTAGATAATAACATCAGTGCTAGAAGGAGTGGGGTTTGCTCTCCAATTATATATTAGTGGCTTAAATTTATGTTTTTTTCTAGGACTACTACCAACCAGAAGTTGATCAAGATACAGTATGTCAAATATTTGCTTCCTAATTGCAATTTTTTAAAAAATAAATCTTCAGTCTTAAAGCTAATGCAGAAAGTGTATTGTTGCCAATAATATTCTGTTTTCACATTAACTTTGGCAATCTCGAATTCTGCCACTGGCCATGCCAGCTCTCTTTGATTTATTGCTCCAATTTAACCTACTTTTAACTGAAGTTTTGTTTTAATGTTTCTCTGCACCAAACAGAAGACAAAGTTATTCTAAACACAGTTTTAAAGTTAAGTTCTTTAAAGCCTCAAGAAAATAACACCCCCTGATATCTTTCTTAATAAACGTGGCTATAATCTTGTCCTCTACTGGCATTCCCCATCACCCTTTCCTGATATATAGTTCAAATAATGTCTGCTGGGGAAAAAATATTATTTTGCTAAAGTCAGTTTAAAGGTACAAGTAATCCTCGATTTACGACCACAATTGAGCCCGGAATTTATGTTGCTAAGTGAAAAATTTGTTAAGTACCGTATTTTTTGGAGTATAAGACCCACCTTTCCCCCCCTAAAAGAGGCTGAAAATTTGGGTGTGTCTTATACTCCAAATGTAGCTTTTACTAAGCTTTTTTCAGCCCTAACAAGGTGCTAACGAGTGAAGCGATCTTCCCTGCTTTGCTAGCTAAGCGATCTTCCCTTTGCCTGCTTTTTTCATTGCTGCTCCCTCCGACAATCAGCTGGGTTTCTGTGCTTTGGAAGCCTTTTTTCAGCCCTAACTAGGTGCTAACCAGTGAAGTGATCTTCCGTGCTTTGCTAGCGAAGCAATCTTCCCTTTGCCTGCTTTTCTCATTGTTTCTCTCTCTGAAGAGAGAAGTGAAGTGTTTTAGAAACTGTTTTTTATCCCCAACCAGGGGATAAAAAGCAAGCATGGGTGCTCAAAACCATCAAACTAATGTGCTGAAGCTGACCAGACTAAGGACTAGCCAATTGAATACCTGGTAGGCAGATTATTTTTTTCCCTATTTTCCTCCCCAAAAACTAAGGTGCGTTTTATACTCTGAAAAATACGGTAAGTTTTGCCCCATTTAACAACTTTTCTTGCCGCTGTTGTTAAGTGAATCACTACAATTGTTAAATTAGTAACACGGTTGTTAAGTGAATCTGGCTTCTCCATTGAACATCACAAAAGATGATCACATCACCCCCAGGGCACTGCAACCATCATAAATGTGAGTCAGTTGCCAAACATCCGAATGTAAATCACATGACCATGGGGAAGCTGCAACAGTCATAAGAGTGCAAAATGGTCAGAAGTCACTTTTTTCAGTGCCTTTGAACGGTCACTAAATGAACAGTTGTAAGTCGAGGTCTACCTGTAGTGCTTGATAATTTGTAATCATTTGTTTCGTGACTGCTCAAAGTTACAACAGCACTGAAAAAAGTGACTATGGCCATGGTTCCAGTTTGGGGTTATTTGCACCAATATATGCATTTCTGTACAACTTTTCGATGTTTCTGCACACTTTTTTGAATAGAAGAGTGTTCTGATGTGCAACGTGAAATAGACGCAGTCAGTAAAAAGTGAACTGAACTAAATACTTCTCCGATTCAACAGAGACGTTTGAGGGGTGAGCTGCTTATCTACGTTTCGTTTCCCTTTGAAGGAGATCATTTGTAGGGTTGTACATGTTTGAAAATGCCTAGAAATAAGTGGTTTGGGCTTTGAATGAGAGCAGCATGTCCTGTTCATTAATGTAATGTAATGCTGTTCATTAAAGAAGTCTGTTTCTTATTATCATTATTTTCTGATTTCCAGAAAAAAAGACTCTGACTGCTCTAAGGACTCATTACAGTTATTGTGATTCTTAAAAAGCAGGGCATGATCCATTGAGCAATAGCACTTAGACTTATATACCGCTTCACAGTGCTTTTACAGCCCTCTCTAAGCGGTTTACAAAGTCAGCATATGGCCCACAAAAATCTAGGTCCTCATTTTACTCACCTTGGAAGGAGGGAAGGCTGAGTCAACCTTACTGTGTTCTTGGGTGTCCATAGCAGTGGGTTCTACTTACCTTCCCTGCTGGTTCACATCACGTCAGAAGTGTGTGTTTTGCGCGTACACACACGTTTCACTCGCCCGCGTGTCCACGTCATGTGGAAGCAGCGAACAGAGGACCGGTTCGGGGACGTGACCAGCCAGCCATGGCTGCCAATTTGGTGAGCGGGGGCAAATTCCCGCCACCAGTACAGGCAAACCGATCCGAACTGGCAGCAACGCACCACTGGTCCATAGTATGCTCAGAATCTTTTCTAACACCAAAGTTCAAAAATGTCAATATTCTTCCTACCCTGCTTCACAAGGAATACTATTACCTGCACTAGTCTGACCTAAATAGGTATAGATTCATCACACCTTACAAATATCTTTTCTGAGGCCTTCATGGCTGGTCTATCAAGTACTAGTCAGTGTTGCTTTTCTTGACAGCTTGTGTGCAGTCTGGACTACTTCACAATGCTCGACATCAATCGAGAGATGAACTGATTCTAATTTATTGTAAGGTTACATTAATAGAATCTTGCATGTCTGAAAGTAAATTTCTCCCCTGTCATTTTTACAGCCCAAGAAACTAGGCAGTATCCCTTCCATGCTCACATTTCTAATGTGGGCTAAATGTTCTTATCCAATTGTGCTCCTGGGGACCAGACCCTGTATTCCCTCATGCACAGGGGTGAAATCCAGCAGATTCTGACAGGTTCTGGAGAACTGATAGCGGAAATTTTGAGTAGTTTGGAGAACTGGCAAATACCACCTCTGGCTGGCCCCAGAGTGGGGTGGGAATGGATATTTTGCAATATCCTTCCCCCAGGAGTGGGGAGGGAATGGCGATTTTATAGTATCCTTCCCCTGGAGTGGGGTGGGAATGGAGATTGTGCAGTATCCTTTTCCCAGGAGTGGGGTGGGAATGGAGATTTTGCAGTATCATTCCCCCAGGAGTGGGGAGGGAATGGAGATTTTGCAATATCCTTCCCCCAGGAGTGGGGAGGGAATGAGGATTTTGCAGTATCCTTCCCCTAGGAGTGGGGAGGGAATGGGGATTTTGCAGTATCCTTCCCCTGGAGTGGGGTGGGAATGGAGATTTTGCAGTATCCTTTTCCCAGGACTGGGGAGGGAATGGGGATTTTGCAGTATCCTTCCCCTGGAGTGGGGTGGGAATGGAGATTTTGCAGTATCCTTCCTCTGCCATGCCCACCAAGCCACGCCCACAGAACCGGTAGTAAAAATTAGGATTTCACCACTGCTCATGCTGATGATATTACCTAGTTTCTTAATGAAATGTCTGCAAGCAAACAATCAACAGAGCATCAAGGATTCATAGTTCAGCCTTGAGCTACATATATTGTATTCTATTGGAATGATTACTACTATAAAATGTACCCAATAATAAAACAATTCTGTAGACAAATTTAAATTTAAAACAAATGAAAGCCCAGCAAAAGCATTTGGTCCATTCTACAGTAAAAGGATTAAACATGTAGTGAGGAGTCAAAATTTATTCTGAAAACCATAGAACTCAGTATATTTCACAGAGTATAATGTTCAGAAAAGGCAAAATTTGCATCAATCTTCTCCGCACTGTCTACCCTAACAACAAAGATTACATTGCTTTATAAAACAACAATAAACGTAGAAGTCTCTGGATACCCTTTCTATTAATGGCACACTGCCATTACTGCTATTAAATCAGGAAAAGGCGTTCTTTGTTTCTCTTGGGAATTGCAATCCACGGAAGGTTATTATTTTTCCACAAGGAAATGAATTTGCCATTTGATTTCCAGCCATCTTTTAAATGTCAGCAGTAAACACTTCAGCGCCGGCAGATGTTTCTCTGCGTACACACAGAGGCCTAAACAAATTAGAAGGCATTGTCAATGTCACACAACACAGACGCAAGAATAGTTGCCCCGACTTCTCTAGACTGCCGTCTCATAAATCCCCTTCAGAGGAGAGAAACAAAAAATAAAACCCTTCAGGGAAGCAGATCCTTTTGCTGACACAAAATCCAGACCAACGTGAACAATGAGGGTTCCTCCACTAAACTGTCCCTGTGTGACCATTTGCTATTTAAAGTCTCAAGCTACGTTTCCCAGAAATGTGGTAGGTAACTAGTTAAAAATAATGTTCTATTTTGAGAGGAAGAGAGCCCTTTGTCCTTCTTTCTTTTGCTCCTCGTTCCTTCCTTTTCATCATTAGGAATGAAACCCAAGGACAAACCAGAGGCCTGTGACATACCCCCCACCCCACCCCCACCTTTGCCATTTGTGGTCATCTGAGAGACCATCAATGTTCAGCTTGATCAGAATGAGATTTGTCCCAGATGGGCGACAGCGCTGAAGAAGGGCTGGCAGCCACTGGAATGCAACATTTCCCAGTGTTTGTTACATCACATTCACCGAATTGCCGTTCCAAAGGAATTACCGCTTCATGGCTGGAAAAAGTTAACAACCAACAAGAGTATAGTCTTTCTGTGTCTGTTGCTATGAGTCCGGTCTATAGGGGTATAGTTTTCCTCTTGGGTTTCTCTGTTTGTTTTGCATATTTGCTTTCCTCTCCTTTCTGGAAGAGGGGCCTCTGTATTATGGGCAGGTGACAGAGCGAACCCACCTGCCGACATGGAGCACCTGAATGACACAAAGATGACTTTCAGCAAGCCAAAAGAAAAATGGGGGTAAGTGGAAAAACACATGCATACACGCATACTTGTACCACAAACTTAAGCCCAGAGAACAGGAGTACAGCTTTTAAGGTCGTCTATTGTTCAGAGATAATTAATAAATAACCAACGGAGCCAAAGCTAATCTTCTCAAGAATCCCCCAGATTTTAGTGAGAGAGTTAAGCATGGGTTTCGCCGGCTCCCATTGGAATTAGGGGGATTTGACTAGGCTTAGAACGAGACAAATGTAGGCATGGATGAAAAGAGAACCAGGGGATAACTTAGTTGCATTAATCATGAGTGCAATTATATTTAGAAGAAGCCAAGCAAAATGTGTCTTTGTGGATTTTCAAGTGAACGATGATGGTTAAATTCCTCCATTGCTAATTCTTTTGTTGCTGGCTTGGTTTTTTGTTAAGGATGGTCCTTGATATTGTCCACAGTAATTGCATGAGCGATAAATGTGGGAAAAGAAGGGCTGATGGCTTACGGATGTTGGATACTATTCATTTTCAGTTGATGTTTAGGAAAAGAAAATTAACCCATGTTTGCTGAGTAAATACTATAACCATTCGGAGAACTTCAGTTATTGGTTGAAATGGAAAGATTATGGTAGAGTATTAGATTTTTTTTTAAAAAAAATGGTACTGGTATTTTTTTTTTAAATTTTCAAAGTATTTTTAGTGTTTAGCAACGCTTCTTGTCTGGTGGAAGAACTATAAACAAAAGGTGAACTGTTTGCATTGTGCAAGGAAGTTGATATTCTCTTCCATCACTGCTTTTGATCCTTTTATGGTCAAAGTTCAATAAAATAATTAGGTCTGCAATCCAGGAATGAAAAAGAAGGATTTTATAGAGCTCTTTAAATATGAATTGTAACCAAGGTATTTGGATGAACTGGGTTCAGTGGATTGTTAGAATACATTTGGATTTATTTGCTCCTTATTCAATGGGCTTTGGGGAGCCACTTGCTTCTTTTTCTGAGCAGGTGCTCTCTACCTGCTTTGTTTTTGTACTGTACTTAACATGTCGTGCCTGGCTTCTCTCTTTCAATTGAATATATATATTCCAAACTAGATCTTATGGGTTCAGCAGTGCTAAAATGTATTATTCGGCATGGTGCAATGGGCAATTCTGAGAATATTTGATGAATCCCTTCGGTTAATAAAATAAGCACCCGCTTGGCTGGGTAATATCAATTTACAGCCATAATAGTAACACGAAGTGAATGGTATTAAGCAGGCCTGTTTTATAATCCTACAATCGTGATACATTTTGATACTGATGGGAAAAGCCTTTTCAACAGTAGTGGACTTTGAGAATAGAATATATATCAGAACAAGATGGAATTCCAGCTTATGCCCTTAAGCCAAATGCAGACTTTGAATCACAATATATAGTATGTGGGTGGGGGGGGGTGGAGAGAGGATAAGGGAGGAAGTATTTGAAAGTTTTCTGGACCTACAAAGCTTTTTCATTTTGAAGCAGTTCTGTTCGCCTGCTGTTCCTTTATCTAAATCCTTAATATATAAAAAGAGCTTTGCAGTTTATAACTACAGCAGTACAAAATATCCACTGGATTCAATTTTCTGGTCCAAGCAAGCAATGTGGAGTAGATATCTATGGAGAAGATACATTTGTTGAAAAATAACTAGATGGTGTTAATCAAAAGATAAAGATTCTCTCCAGCTAAACTCAGGCCCTCTTGAATATATGGGCAGACCCTGCATTTTTATTGACCAAAAAATGCAAAAATGGTTCACTGCTACCTTTTTCCAAGGATGCCTACTGTTTTGTTTTACTATTCAGTGGAGACTATAGTCTTGAGAATTCCTGGCCGTTCCCTATCCCGTTTTAACCAGCATTGTCCTGTTTAGCATTTTTCAAATTTAGCCAAAACCAGCTACATGTTGCTATCTGATATAGGGCATGGTGTTAATATTCACTAAAACCCTCCCACAAATGTTCATTATTGTTTTATTGGATTTCTGATAGGTGGAATTTTTTCGTCCTACTTTTTCTCAGTCAGCCAGTCAGCCAGCCAGTCAATCAAGCAGTCAGACACACAGACAGTCAGGCAGGCAGGCAATCAGACAGACAGACAGATAGACAGACTGGCTGCGTATCTCACCAAGTGACTCTGGCAGATGAGCAGAACCGAAGTAAAATAAAAACAATTAGAAATGTTAGAAATGTTTAAATACAAAGCAGCCAAGAAATATCAAACCCAATCACCAACACAATCAAGATGTGGGGTCCCCTAGGTACACAAGCAGGCCTGGGTACACAAGCAGTTATTTAGGGTCTTATGAACAGCTAGCAGGGTTGGGACCAATGGTCCCTCTAACGTTAGAAAACGGCGCCGCAATCGGAAACTGCTGCGCACCGTTCTCTAGTCATGTGCGCGGGCGTGCAGTCGCGCAGCCTCTGATATTAAGAAATGGCGCGCGGCAGTTGGAAACTGCCGCGCGCCGTTCTCTCGTTATGTGCAGGGCCTTGCGGCCGCACAGCTTAGAGGGAACATTGGTTGGGACCATCCTGATTTTGGGAGAGAGAATGTTCCACAAGATGGGCACTAGAGCAGAAAAGCTGTCTTCTAGGCCCCGCCAATGGGCATTCCTTAGTTGAGGGGACCTGAAGCATGACCATCCTGCCTGGTTGGATTGGATGGGTAGAAACAAGTGATAAATCTGGTAACTCTAATCCTGAGATCTGTCCCCCTGTGGCTTTTAATGGAACATTCCAGGAGCCAATTGCAACTTCTTGAATCCTGGTTGAACCATTTTATCACCCCCACGTCTTTCATTACTACCACTAAAATATTCCACCAAGTATATTGTGGGAATCCAGACCATTTGATTAGGTTTAGAATCTTGTAATTTGGTGATTAATGTGGTAAGACGATGAGCATTTTGAATTCATGTAGTCATATTGCTCCATACACTATTATCCCAATTGTTGGAAGAAATGTCCATCTGGGTTCAGTTCCAAGTGAGGAGAAAGACACTGGAAACATGGAGGCTATTTGGAAAGATGGTTTAATGGTGGACAGGACCACATGGTTTGAGGTCCTGGGCAAAATGAGCTCATGGGTGAGAGATAGAGATCGATTTATACCCTCTCTTGGGCCCCGCCTTGGAGCTTTCTGTTCCTGTGTAAGAAATGTATTCTGATTGGTTGTCAGACTCCCATGGGGCCATGCAGGGATAACTTTGTAGGTTGTCTTGAGTCGCAGGCTTGAATCTTGCTGAGTGATGCAATCTCCCCAGGTGCCATGTGGTGAGATGGGTAGAGGGCTAATCCTATTATGTCCTGAGGGTGAAGGTCTTTTGAGTTGTAGATAAGCTGCCCCAGCCTTTTGTCCTGTAGATAGGATGGCCCAATCTTTCTGGGGCTATTAACAAAGGTGGGGGCTGCTTTCCAAGAGCATGTTTCTCCTTTTCTCATCCAGAGAGGTATAATATTCTGCCTTTTTAATATTGCCTAAAATATTTCATTCTTCTAGGAGGAGGGTGGGTGCTAACGTTCTACACCTACAATCTAAAGCAGGGGTATCAAACTCGATTTCATTGAGGGCTGCATCAGGGTTGTGTTTGACCTCTGGGGGGGGCAGGGTGTGTGTGGCCAGGGGGCATAGCCAGCTTGATATCACTCATGTCAGGAGCACCTGTGGTGGCCCCAGCACTTAGTCAGCGAAAACGGGCTCCCGAGCTCCGTTTTCGGTTGCGACGGCCTCCTGCCAGCAAAAATGGAGTTCAGGAGGGCTGTGTATGGCCCTCCTAAGCTCTGTTTTCATTGGCAGAGGCACCGTGGGCCAGTCCTTTGCTGTTTCTAGGGCAGCCCCACAGGTCAGATCTAAGCACCCCGCGGCCCTCACACCTTGAGTTTGACACTCCTGGTCTAAAGTGATACTGTACTGGAACTTCCTTGCAAGTTTGAGACGATTAAGTCTATGAAGTGAATCAGAGACTCGACCTAAATCCACCATTAAAAAATGAAAAATGTGTAGCAAAAGCATTTACCCATATTCTGGATTCCATCTGTGTGGATGACCTTTTTTAAAACAAAGAAGTTAATAGGTACCTGATGAAGGGAATGCATTTAGAGACGCAGCAGGAAATGGAACAAAACATCAAACTAGTCAATTGGAAATGAAAAGAATTAAAACACACGATGGGCATGCAAAATGGTCAGAAAGGGAAATATAATAGGAAGAAAAATACATTAAAAACTCCTTCATCAACATGCTCTCCAGGAATAGATTTATCCCATCACTATGAAAAATAATTGAGGTACTGAAGATAACAAGATCAGGAAGAAAATAAGATAAATAGAAGGACACAAATAAGAAAATGATAAACTTGACATTAAAGAACTTCTAAACCCCAAGCACAGTCGAAACCAGAAATTCTGATGAAGTTTAAAATGATTTCATTTGGAATACCAATTTATCCAATAATAGTACTATGATAGTAGCTGAGCCTGCCTTCATCTCATAATATTTTTGTCATATTTTCTGCTGGCAACGTATGAACCCTACTGAGATGGAACATTATAGCCAGTTACTTTATATTACATTCTGTAATGTTAGTTTTTACTCTCCATTAATTTCTGGTTGATTGCACTGAATCAGACTATCTGATAACTTTTTGCTCTCCCCTTTTCATAGCTAGAATCCTCTCATTTTCTGGAATACGTGTACATCATGTGTGTAAACTGTGCATGTGTGCACGCACATGCATACATGTCTGTGTGTATGTGAGCATGCATTCATATATACATTTGTACTGTGACCATTGCATTGCCAATGTCAGGTGTGAAAGACCGGGTCCACACGTGACGTTCCAATTAAATTAATTCATTGTTAGTCAGCCTATACACAGGAATCTTCTCATCTAACAGTTAGCACCTGCTTGGAGTTAAATTGCAGTCCATAGAATTCAAAGAAGATTAGACTTAATGTTTTTGTGGCTACATAAAGATTCTAGGCTGATTCCTCTTTTAACTCTGCCTTCAGGTTCTACCATTCCTATTCCTATAGCCAAGAAACTCACACCCAAGTCTAGTGTTAGGGATCACAATTCCCATAGGAATGAAGTGTGTTTATACATTGTGTATATGTGTTATGAGCTGTGTGTGTGTGTGTGTGTGTGTGTGTGTGTGTGTGTGTGTGTGTGTGTGTGTGTGTGATAACATCCCTACTTGCATACAAAGACTTTACAAGTTGGAAGAGACTGCTAGGAAACAGATGAAGTATTTTTCTAAAGGATTGCAGAGAGAGCTTATCAGCACCATACTAATTCTCCATTTGTCCAGTCTTAATGACTTCTTAGATTAAAAAAAAAGACTGTTAAATGTTCCTCAGCTCCATGAAAGAAGCCTGAAATGAATCACCAAAAAATGCAAAATCAATTCTTTCTTCTTGTCTAGCTTTTTCACAGCCCTATTCGAAGCAAAGAGACAAAGGAAAAGAAAATAATATATGACATGTCTTAATTCACAACATTGATTCACATCTTCCTATAATTGCAAAATCATACTCGCTTCCACCATGCCCATATACCAGTTTCATTAGACTGCCTTTCT
Organism: Diadophis punctatus similis; assembly: GCA_023053685.1. Taxonomy (NCBI): domain Eukaryota; kingdom Metazoa; phylum Chordata; class Lepidosauria; order Squamata; family Dipsadidae; genus Diadophis; species Diadophis punctatus. Next base: position 70,059,779 of record JALIGW010000005.1, read on the forward strand.
TGATTAAACTTCTCACCAATGGTTAAATCTACTTACCTTCCCTACTGGATTGGAAGTGCATGCTCCCTGCGCGCTTTTTCACCCTCTACGCATGCACAGAATGCTTTGCGCATGCACAGAGGGTTAAAAAAAAGAAAATGGTGACATCTGGGTGGGTGGGCGGAGCCTCACGCTACCACCGCTACCAGTTCTCCGAACCACGCGCCACCGCCACTACCGGTACGCCCGTATTGGGCCGAAGCGGTAGCATTTCACCCCTGCTTCTCACCTATTTTTTTAGAAGATTTCAGCTTTAAGATAGTCCTCGCTTAAAAGCGGTAATTGGGACCAGCAAGTCGGTTGCTAAACAACATCCAGATAAAGTGCAAAGTCACGTGACCATGCTGACTTACAGTGACGGCGATAGCAGTCCCAGTTGCCTGCATGGTCGCATCATCCTGCAGTCACGTGTTCACCATTTGAGAGCTTCTGCTGGCTTCCCCATTGATTTTGCTTGTTGGAAGCCAGCAGTGAAGGTAGCAGACAAATAGTCATCAGGTGACAGTGGGACACTGCAACCATCGTAATCAATCGCCAAGGGTCCAAATCATGATCATGTGAACTGCAAGGAAACTGTAATGGCTGCAACTATGAGGAACGGTTGGGAGTCCCCTCATTCAGCACTGTCGTATCTTTGAATGGTCATTGAATGAGTAACTGCTGAACGAGAACTATCTGTATGACTTTCCTCAACTGAAGCAGGCAGAGTCAAGGAGGAGGACCTTTTCCGTTGTGGCCCAAATCTTGTGGAACATTCTAGCAGTGGAGGGTGGGCTGCTGGGGGTTCGTTGGAGTTTGGGAGAACCTCTAGCTAAGATTCTGTACAGTTCAGAGAACCTCAAATCCCACTCCTGACTGGCCCTGCCCACCCCTCCCCTCCCCTCCCAGGAGTCCCCACACAGCCCAGTTTGGATGCAAGTAAGTGCAGGGCATGCACGGAGGCTTGGGAGGGCAAAAAACGGTCCTACCGAAAGTTTGGGAAGGCCGGAAACAGCCCTGTTTCCAGCCTCTAGAGGCCTCCGGAGCCTGGGGAGGCTGTTTTCGCCCTCCTGAGGCTCGAGGAAAGCCTCTGGAGCCCAGAGAGGGAAAAAACACACACACACCGCCACCGTGGTGCAGGATGTTGACTAGGCCATGCCCACCATGGCCACACCCACCCAGCAACTGGGCAGAGAACCCCTTGCTAAAATGTTTGAAGCCCACCCCTGAGTGGAGGTGAGAATTGGTCTTTCCTTTCAGCCTTCCAGAAGGGTATTAAAACCTAGCTTTGCCAATGGGCCTGGGGCCCCGAGGGGAGCACTCACTACTGGACCTGACTGACAGGGTAAGAAGACTTCATCCCTATCCCAGCCATCTCTTAGCTCCCTTAGTTTCGATTTTAGTACAGTTTTAAATAATATTTTAATCTGTTTAATTGTAAATGTTTTAACACAGGTAGTCCTTGACTTACGACCACAATTGAGTCCAAAATTATGTTGCTAAGTGAGACATTCGTTAACTGAGTTTTTGACCCATTTTATAACTTTTCTTGCCACAGTTGTTAAGTGAATCATTGCAGTTGTTAAGTTAGTAACATGGTTGTTAAGTGAATCTGACTTCCCCATTGACTTTGTCAGAAGTTCGCAAAAGGTGATCACCATAACTCTAGGGACATGGCGACCGTCGTAAGTATGAACCAGTTGCCAAGCGTCAGAATTTTGATCATGATATCATGTGGATGCTGCAATTGTCATACGTGTGAAAAGTGGTCACAAGTCACTCTTTTTCAGTTCTATTGTAACTTTGAATGATGATGTTCGTCCATCGTATTCAAAGAGGACCTTGACATCTATCAACTGGGGGGATGTCAAGACTGGCGCGTGAACTGGATTAAAGTGAGGGAGAGGTGCGCATAGTCAGCCTCACTCTCTCTTCCCAGATTCCATCTTGCTCCAAATAGCAGGACAAGAGTCGAGACAGTTGGAGATGGGCTGGGCGCAGTGGTTGACCAGGGCATCTTTCGTGTCTTGCCGTGCTCTTAGCGTACCACATCGCTTGCAGAGACTGCCTTCATGACCGTGTCCTATTCTAGTAGATTTCATCCACTCAGTCCACCAGAATCTGTCTTCACGTGCTTGGGATACACAAGTCCCTATCTCACCGAAGGTCAATGACCCACCGGCTACTCTCAACCTGGTTTGGCCAGCCTGTCGAAGCTGTTGCCTGGGGTGTGGCCGCTGTGCATGCTACAGCTGCTAGGAGCCACAGGTGAGAGCTGAGTGACAGGTGGGGACCAAAGGTGAATGAGCTGCCCTAAAAGCTGCCCTAAAATGAGCTGCCCTAAAAGGACACGATATGCCCCTACACCAGAGGTGCTACCCCTCCCTGAGCACCCCATACACCCTAATAACTTTGAATAATCACTAAACAAACTGTTGTAAGCCGAGAACCACCTCAGTGAATGTATTTTGTATGTTTGACTAATTCTTTTGTTCAGTGGAACACAATTTGCCTCCAGAAGTTGTGGGTGCTCCAACACTGAAGATTTTTAAGAGGAGATTGAATAATCATTTGACTGAAAATGGCATAGTCTCCTGCTTGAGCAGGGGGTTGGACTAGAAGACCTCCAAGGTTCCTTCCAACCCTGCTTTTCTGTTATTCTTCAGCCCTCATTCAGTTCTAAGACTACATTCTCTTTTATCTCTTTTCTTAAATATCCAATTTCCATTTCATCCAACTTAGCTTTATGTTTCCTCTAATAAACCCTCACTCTCAATTCCATATCACAAAGGAAGCAGAAACATGCTTTTTGTACACAACTATATTCACTTCTTTTCAACAACTGTTCATTCCTCACAACAGACCACATGCTCCCCATTAACTCTCTACAAGCAATTTGTACATCCTAAATTTTCTCCACCTATTTTTCTTATCAGTAGTAAACATTTTACCCAGGGACGTAAACTCATCTATTTCCTCTAGATTTTTCCATTTATGCAGAATAGAATAGAGTAGAGTAGAGTAGAGTAGAACAGAACAGAACAGAACAGAACAGAACAGAACAGAACAGAATAGAATAGAATAGAATAGAATAGAATAGAATAGAATTCTTTATTGGCCAAGTGTGATTGGACACACAAGGAATTTGTCTTTGGTGCATATGCTCTCAGTGTACATAAAAGAAAAGATACATTCATCAAGAATCATGCGGTACAACACTTAATGATAGTCTGTTCACTCTATTTTCAGACATAACTATCTTAGTATTTAATTTTCAGATACATACTCCTGATTGCGTCATATATGTCTTTTTTTTTTGCTGCTAATCATTCCATTTCTCAGACATCACAGCATTTTCATGCCCCCAACCAACAGATGTCTATTCTTACTATAAGCATTCCTGATCATTTATAGATAAATATATAAATATAGATAAATTTATAGATAAATTAAACATATCATTTATAGATAAATATACATTACCAATAAAGGAGAACATTTGTAGTTCAGAGTTGAAGTGAAGGGCTTTTGATGCTCTCTGAGTTTTGTTGTATTCTTGCAGACATTTCATGACCCAACTGGGTACCATCATCAACACCCTAAGTATTGACAAAATCACCATCAGTCAATTGCAACAGTCAGTTTCATTTGGAACAGCTTACATCCTGTGGACAATTCCTTTAATACCATCTACCTACCCCAGGTCCTGGGGAAAGACTTGATAGATGGATAAAAATGCCATATCTGTTGTGGCCCGCCCACAGCTTGTGCAGCCTGGGCCTTTGGAACCTTCAGTACCTCTTGGCAGTGCTGAGAAAGGGGGGGCTACTCCTTTCCTGAATGCAAGAGCACGCAGGGCTGCCAAGAGGCAGGAAGGTTTACTCGGGAGGAGGTCTACTCGGGAGTAAGACTTGGGGCTAATTGGCCACTCCCCTAGTCTATTTAAGAACAGTAGATGCAGCTGGGAAGTTGCAGAGAACAACTTGGGGAAAACCTGTCTGATCAGAGTTTGCTCTGTGATACTTGTTTTCTGTTTATCCGGCAGCATCTTGTTATCAGAGACTGAATTCTAGGAACTTTGCCAAGCACCGTAAGATAACTGGACTTAATTTACTCGTCATGGTTTGCGACCTCTTTGAACTAATACCAGCTATTAATGAAGTTAATTAGTAGCTGGTTGTTTGCCAACAAAGACTGTTTGTAACTTGGTGTGTGCATTCTTTATCAGTAAAAGTGTTGCATTAAACTGCTTGTGTGGTTGTGAGCTTCGTGGGGACAGAACAACATCCAGTCTAAACATCTGGTTGACTGTGTGACCAACCATGAAAAATAAGCCTGCTTTTGAAACTCTATTCCAGTTCTCATTCAACCAGGAAAAAAAAAGTTTGTTTTGATGGTCAGATGTTTTGATGGGCAAAAGTGAGTGTGTTAGAAAGTGTGCAACACATATGACAAGATATGTTAACTTTTTTTTTAGTTTGGGGTTCAAGGAGATTACTAAATTCAGGGTTTTCAGAGAAAAGGATCACAATAATTTATTCGTCTCTGTCTTGAATTTGCTGAACATCCATATCCAATAGATGGCAGTAAGAGATCCAGTAAGAGCTTCCAAGAAATTGGCAAAACAACAGTTTCAAATATAAAAAACTCTGATTCTTCAAAGAATCTACAGTGTTCCCTCTTCCACAAACATTTTTTAGAAGAAAAAGCCACTTTGGATCTTAGAAAACAACTCATAAATGTTTGAAAGAAATATAACTAGGAGGAAAATGCTTAAGGCACTTTCCTCCTAGGACAAATGTTTGAGCAATTGGCAGAAAGAAAGAGTATAATGGTTGTTTAGACATCCAGATAGTTGTTTGTTTGTTTGTTTCATCAAGCATGTATTAGATAACAGATATAAGTATAAACATAGCTATGAATACATGAAATGGATACGAATAAAAGGGAACATTAGGACAGGGATGGTAGGCCCGCTGATGCGCTTATACACACCCCTTAAAGACCTCTTAGGAATGGGGTGAGGTCGACAGTAGACAGTCTAAGGGTAAAGTTTTGGGGGTTTGGGGAAGTGAATGGAACAAAAATGTGCTGTCATTTTAAGCTGGGGAAATCTTTTCAACCTGTATGATATAAGAAAATTCAAAAATAAAATAGTATATAGAAATTTATATAAATGTAGGAGATTTAATTCTGCTTTGGCAGGGGGTTGGACTGGATGACCTGCAGGGTCCCTTCCAGCCTGAACTTGTTAAATGTTAGTTGCTTTAAGATAGTTGGAGAAAATACATGCTGAACAGATATTCTTTTGTTAATTAGAAAGGGGCCCAACTAAAAGGCACATTCCTTAATGCCAAGGCAAGAGAGATAAGAAAGTGCTGTGCTTGTAAAATATTTTATGGGCAATAATGGGAAGGTGTTGATGAACATGTCAGAGATGCTGTTGTCTCTGAGGTGTTATAGAGTAGCTGTGATTGGTGACTGTATCCGATAGGAGGGGCATGGGGTGTGTGTATCGAGATAGAGACTATAAAATGTAATGCTTTTGAAATTTTAAGTGTGGCTTTTGGCTCAAACCTCAATTTAAGGTCAGGCTGAAAGATCCACTGCACTTTGCAAACTGCCATTATTATTATTTCTTTCCAATAAATAATCTTTGCTTTTTTAATTGATCCAAGCTTCTTTTGTTATTTCTAAAAAACCTGCCAGTCTAATTATCAAGAGGAGGAGTGGATCACAGCATCATAAAATATTTGAGCTGGAAATGACTTTGGAAGGCATCACTTCCAAAACTCTGCTCACTTCAGGATCTTCAGTAGAAGACTGCAGATATAGTATTCTTGAAAACTGGTTCTCCCAAAGTTAAGGTGACCAGACGTCCCGCTTTTGGCGGGACAGACACGCTTTTCAAGCGTGTGTCCCGCGTCCCGCATTCTTTTCAAAAAGTCCCGCTTTTTTGAAAAGAATGCGGAAACAGCGGGACGTCTGGTCACCTTAAAAGGGGAAGCAAAAGAGAGGTACCGGAAGCAAGTCGGGCGGAATTCCAGCGAGGCGGCTGCCTGCTGGGGGGAGGGGGAAGGGAGGCTGCTCCTCCTCTCCTTCCCCCGCCCCATCCCTAGCCCCGCCCTCGGAGGCGCCGCTGCTGTTGGGAGGGGTGAGGGACGAGGAGCCGTCGCCGCTTTGAGTTCACGAGCGGCCCCTCCGGCGGCGCAAACAACCCTTCCTCGTCCCCCTTCCCTTTCTTCCCCCCGTCGCCTTGCTGCCGCCGTTGCCCTGGGGCCGGGCGGGCGACCGGGAGACCACGGCGCTTGGATGCCTGGAGCAGGTAAGCTGCCGGCTGCCTCCTTTCCCCGTCTCCCGCCTCCCGTTCGTTGCTTGCCAGCCCGGCCGAAGGGGAGGCGGGAGGCGAGGAAAGGCCTCCCGAAGGGGAGGTGGGCTCCCGAAGGGCTGCCGGCTTCCTCCCGCCTCCCCTTCGGGAGCCGGCAGCCCTTCGGGAGCCCGCCTCCCCTTCGGGAGGCCTTTCCTCGCCTCCCGCCTCCCCTTCGGCTGGGCTGGCAAGCAACGAACAGGAGGCGGGAGACGGGGAAAGGAGGCAGCCGGCAGCTTACCTGTCGCGAGCTCCAGGCATCCAAGCGCCCTCCCGCCTCCCCCCCCGGAAGCCAACATTTGCTGTTTTGCCCTCTGCGCATGCGCAGCGTTCTGCGCATGCGCAAAGGGCAAAACAAATGGCGGCACCCAGGCGGGCCCGCCCCCCCTGGTCCCGCTTAAAAAAAATAAATCTGGTCACTTTACCCAAAGTACCTCTAGGAGGAGAGAGTTGTACAGAGAGACAGAGACTATTCCATTGCCAAATATTTGTCCCAGTCTTTCATCCTACATTGCTATATTTAACTCCTTATCATTTCTACCTTACCAGTTTCTGCCTTGAGAAAGTGTCTGTTCCATCAGATCAAGATAGCACAACCTGAGGTGCGATGTGGTTCCCAGCACCCCATTTGCAACAACTTGAGACTGCAATGCTAAAATTACAGTTTTTGAAAGTATGATTTTTTTAAAAAAAAAAATCTTCAAAAACAGAGGTCACTTCATCTCCAAAATGCGATGGAACCAAATTGCTCTAAGATTTTGGCAGCATGATTTCAAGTGATTGGGGTTGAAGTGGACTGTTAAAGGTGAAATTGACAATATTTCTCTCTCGTTTCTTTTTCAAACACCTGAAACCCTTGAAAAATGGACCAAGAGCAGAGGGGGCGTCACTCAGATCTTATCAGTTAAACAGGGGAGCAAGAAAAGTTGACCAAATCAGATTGGATCCTATAATGTTATCCTGGAACATGCATATTTACTTTCACTTGCTTGATTTACACTACTTCCCATCACACAAGTCTCCTGCAAACTGGGTTTGGCTGAGAGTTCCTGACTAGCTCAAAGTGATCCAGTCTAGCATTTGAATTAGGAACTTCAGCCTAGCATTTTAACTACTATAAAAAAAACCTGGTTGTCAAAATGTAAAAAAGATTTGCTATAATGAACTACTAACAAAAGTGTAATAAGAAGCAATTGAGTCCATTCTGGTTTTTGGGAAAGCAAACTAGCCTTGATTGATGATACGACTTGTAGGACTAAATTCTCATATGCAATCTTATAGCAAAAGTCTTGCTGCCTGGCCTCTAGCTCAGTCATGAGGCTTTCATTCCCTGCCATAGGTTGGCATCAGTCCCTTCAAACATGACAGAGGTTAATAATGCTTTAACCCGTTCACGGTGATGATTTCCCCAGCCTTTCTGAGTTTACTAGTATTTTTGAATTCCAAACAGAATAGATTAAAACAAACAAAAATACGTCTCAGAATTCCATATCCATAATAATTAGAAAACAAAGAACAAATAGAATTTTTTTCACTCCTGATCCTTCTCTCATCAATTATTTCTGGCTGGTAAGCCAGTGTAGAAGTGTACGAGACTAGAATGCAGAAGAGGGAGAAAAAGAACAAGCAATTCTGAGGACTTATTTCCAGTTTTACTTCTTAAGTAACTGTTAAAATAATAAACATCAACTAGCAGCATGATGAAAACTCCTTAATTGCACAACCCATGGACAGACCTAACTATAGTTTGAACTGGGAAATTGAGCATCCTAAATAAAGCTAAGTCCAAGAAGGTTAGAGGATTCCTGGAAGCCTAACACTCAGACAAATCAGCCATCAACAGGCATATGGAGATAAACAACATCTCCATAGCATTCAAAAGCGACAATCAAAAAGCTAAAAAGAGAAACAGAAAGACAAAAACACACCTTCACTATCAATCAACACTCAAATAAGCAGAGATTAACACCAAGGTTAACACTAGACCAACAACCAGGCTACAAACAACACCCCAATCAAGAAACTATCAAGTCAGACAAAAAAACAGTAAACAACAGCCTAATCAAGGAACTACCAAGAACACTCCCACTAACAGGACAAGCCATGCGTATATAAACAGAGAGCAATTCATTTTCTTCTAGCACTGATGATGTTACAGTATCTAATCGGGTAATGAAATTCTTCAAGAAAGCAACCAAGCTCATAGAGCATCGAGGACCGCAAAATAATAAAAGATACAGTGCCAAACTGTATCAATATGTCTCCCAATCATCAGAAGAAACTATTCCATGGCAGAAACTGTAGGACAGGGGCATCAAACGCAAGGCCCGGGTGCGGGATCTGGCCCACAGGGTGCTTAGATCTGGCTAGCGGGGCTGCCCTGGAAACAGCAAAGGACTGGCCCACGGTGCCTCTGCCAATGAAAATGGAGCTCGGGAGGGCCCATTTTCTCTGGCAGAGGGTTACAGGAAACAGTCACAGCAGAAAACGGAGCTTGGGAGCCTGTTTTCGCTGGCAGAGCACTTGGGCTACCAAAGGCGCCCCTGACATGAGTGACGTCGAGCTGGCCACACCCACCCTGGCCATGCCTATCCTGGTCCCCAAAGTCAAACACAACCTTGATGTGGTCCTCAATGAAATTGAGTTTGACACCCCTGCTGTAGGATGTTCTGATATACTTATCAGGGGGACAACTAATTGGGAGTAATTTTTATAGCACAAAACTTTACCCTACCATCCTCATCTTTTGAACTAGTCCTCCTTGACTTCTTTCATTTGTATTTTACGGGATAGGAATTCATTCCTACCAGAGGCGATGTATGGATCTTGTTCCCTTGAAGTCATTCTTACTTAGAAAATAAAACCGAGATTTAATTCTAATTAACAAAATATTTATTTCAATATAAAAATGACAAAATATGAACCTTAATAAGCTACATTTTCTCAGCTAAGAATTCACATCTGCCTTGGGTGAGGGTTGCAGGAGAAGAAGGAAGGAGGAGACTCCTGGAATGCACACATGCGCAGTAATACATGTCGCATGTCTGCTTGATTAGAAAATACAGTAAATCTAGAAATATAGTAGAGAGGCTCAACTGGCAATATTCACATCTTGACAGTATTGTTTTCTTATTTTCTTCTCTTCCTCTCTGCTCTACAAAAGGGTCACAACAGACCTTTTTGTAGTTACATTAGATATTTGTGTACCAGGAGTGCAAAAGTTTAAATGCATTGTTTCTTCCCATGTCTCTTGAGATCATCCCTTGAGGTCCTTCCCTGCATTCTCTTACTGGACGAGACAGATTACAGGAGAGAAAGAAGGAGTTTTCTGCTATTCAATTTTGCAATAGCCTCTCAAGAAAAATGCATTTGGAGCCCACGTGAAATATCTGGTGGGCTTTTTTAAATGTCCCAAGTCTCTTAAGTTTTATATTAGGCTGCTTTAATAAGATGGCTCTCTAATTCTGTGAAAATGTCATTGCTTCAGTTTTCTACTCCTACTGATCATTGCTGCAGTGTTTTAATCAAAAGCTCTAACTTCTGAGGTTGTTTAAATTCCCTGCTTCTTTAATCAGCTTTTTCACAATTGCCACGATTATGCCTCCTTTTAACTTGTTTTGCCTCGCAAATAGCTCTTTCTAGAAGGAGATCCACATTCAGGCAGATAAAGAGGAGATCTATTGCTATTGCCTAAAATAAGAACAAAAAGAGATCCATTTTGAAAGTTTCAGCAAACATATTTGTTTTTTTTAAATTAGTTTAAAAGTATTTTATTTAAAGAACAATTAAAAACAAACATACAAACTGACGGAGTGAGAATAAATCTCACAGAGGCGATATAGATCTTTTCCCTGGAATTCAGACATTAGAAATGAAACCGCAGTTTAAAGTTCTAATTAAAATATTTATTTCGGTACAAAAACAATAAATTCTAATTAATTACATGTCTGATATAAAATGCGACTCCTCTCATTGGAAGTCAGAAGAAGAAGGGTAGAACGGAGATTGGAATGCACACATGCGTACAAGAACATATCAATCACGTGCTCAGGAATGAACCATTATATTAGATAGGGATGTTTCTCCCTGCATATACATGTAACAGGCAATAAATCACACCGTGACACAAACAACAAAACATAACAAAAACCTAAATACGTAAAAGTTCTATACATGATGGATTATCCAGTTAAACTATTTACATAAGGTCATTTCTTTATCTTTATTTTTCTTTTTAAAAGAATCAAATTTTATACAATTTTTTAAATCTTCCAGTTTTCCCAATATCATTTAATCTTGGCTCTCCTTTTATCCCACCATTCATATAGTTTGTTCCAGGTTTCATAATATTCCATATCTGATTTGTCCTTCAACTGCAGCGTTAATCTGTCCATTTCTGCACGTTAATATTTTATCTAAAAGTTCTTCCTTGGGTATTTCTTTATTTTTCCAATTTTGAGCAAATGTTATCCTTGCAGCGGTCAAGATATGTAACATAAGATATAATAATATTTTTCCAAATTTATCCATAGTTATTCCCAGTAAAAATAATTCAGGTTTTAACTCCAGTTTTATTTCCAAAATTTCTTCCAACCATTGCCTTACTTTTCCCCAATATTATTGTGTTTTTTGGCACTCCCACCACATAGCAAACATATTTGTTGCCAGCAACTTTAGCCCATCTTCCCATGCTGGCAACAAATATGTTTGCTGAGACTTTCGAAATGGATATGTAGAAGCTTCTACTGAGTGATTTCTACAATGTTCCTACTGATGCACTATAGAACACTTAAATGGACACAGAGACATAGACTTGTTATGTACTTATTAATCTTGTTCCTAAAAAAACAACAACCAGGTGATTGTTTAAGTTTAAGATTGTTTAAGAGCCTGACTAGGTGGCCCAGTGGCTAAGACACTGGGCTTGTCGATCAGAAAGGTCGGCAGTTCGGTGGTTCAAACCCCTAATATAGGTCTCCTGCATGAGCACGGGGTTGGACTAGATGACCTCCAAGGTCCCTTCCAACTCTGTTATTATTAAGTAAGAACAATGCTCTGATTCGCTTCTTGAAATTCTCTTATGCAATTTAGAGCTGTGCAAATAATTTGGAAAAATATCTTTGTGCAGAGCAAGGAAATGCAAAATGTAGTCCCTATCTGCAACTCTTCAAAGCAGGTGCAGCTTTGTGCAAGATTGTGCTATTCCCTTCAAGTGTCACACAGACCACTGTGACATTCCTGCTCCCACACGCTCTAAAGCACCTTTTCTGAATGATTTCCAAAATGCTGTACAACCTCCAGACCCTCTTTCTCATTTTATGTAGATTACTTTCCCCAGTCTGCTGACGTTCAGATTTGCTTCATATCACGTCTCAAAATTTCATTGACTATGCTGACTATGAATTTTTGGAGCAGAAGTCCTTGGGAATATTTCAGCAAGGCTGCAGAGGTGGTAAATTCTCATTTGTAGGAAGGAATAGCAAAATGAAAAGCTAAAATTTGAAACCGTACTATTTGAAACCGTAAAAATGCCTCCGAGGGGGAGGCATTTAAATTCTTAAATTAAGAATTAAATTCTTTCAGCACTTAGTTCAGGAGATCCAGTATAAAAAAAAAATATGCCACTGGTATAAATTTCCCCTGCAGGACAATATGCTCTGAAGAAGAACACCTCTTTGTTATTTATAATTTTTACTGAAGTTTAAAAATACAAAGTAATAAAAACTAAGAAAAGTAAAAGGTGAAGAGAGAAAAAGGGAGGAAAGGGAAAGGAAGAGAAATATGTAAAAGATATAAAAGTGTGTGTGTGTGTGTGTGTGTGTGTGTGTGTGTGTGTGTGTGAGAGAGAGAGAGAGAGAGAGAGAGAGAGAGAGAGAGAGAGAGAGATTTCTCTCTTTATCAAGACAAGTGCAAACAATTTCAATAACGTATCACTTTCTCTTGTAGGAAGTTAGCACCCACCCCCTCCTAGAAAAATGAAATATCCTAGGAAATATTGAAAAAGGAAAGAATATGTTTCCCTGAATGAGGAAAGGAAAAACATGTTTTAAATACAAAGCAGCTTCCTGCAGCTCCCTGCCCTCACCCTTGCCAATGGGCCATTAAGGGCTGGGCCCAGCTCACACATTCCTCCCACCTAGCTGACTACAGTCTTCTACATAACAAAGAATCATAATAGGAATCCCAAAGCCCTTTCATTAGACCACATGGGACCTGGTAAGATTCCATCCATCAACCATGCCCCTGGGAGTCAGGACAGCCCACAAGAGTTGCCCCAGCATGCCCCTGGGAGTCTGACAGCCAATGGAATACATTTCTGTATAGCAACAGGAAACAGTTAGGGAGTGTCCCAAGAGAGAGTATAAAGCAAGGAACTCCCAGCATTTTGGTTCTTTTCTCTTTACCCACATCTGGAAGCATGTGATCTACCTTTTCTGTACAGGGGCTCATGCCATGTGCTCCTGTCCACCATATTAAACCTTCTTTCCAAGCAACTTCCATGAATCCAGTGTCTTTTTCCCCACTTGGAACTGAACCCAGAAGGATATTCCTTACAACACTCTAACATTTCAATCTAAAATCTTTTCATACCATATCTCATCTTTTATTTATTGGAAAAGAGCAAAGCTTCATCATTCAATCTTAATCAGCAAAAGTCCATTAAGAGCTACCAGAAATGTGTGTGCATACATGTGTATCTATTTAACCTTATATAAATAAATTAACCTTAAACAAGTAAATCAATTTCATATTAATTTACTTTATCCAGGAACTTCTCATTTTCTCTAAAAATAAAAAAAACACCACTCTTTTTTCCATAGTTTAACTCATATCTATAAACAAATCTTTAAAGCCTCATCTTTCAACCAGAAAAAAATGCATTAGGAGCTATCAGAAATATTGAAATTTAATCTCATCAAACAATGTTCCCCAAATTAATTTCTTATCATTTCATCTTCATCTCCTCTCAGGAACTGCTTTGCAAATTTAACTTTCCTTCAATTTTAACATCACAGTTTATCGCTTTCCCTAACAATACAACAAAAATATATTTTCCCGTATTTTATCTGCAAACAAATCTTTAAAATCTCACCCTTCAGTCATGGACAAGAAAAACTAATTAAAAACTGCTAGAAAAGAAAATTCATCATATTTATTTTAGTCTTGGTCAAATAAGCCAACTGTATAAATCTTAAAGACTTGATGTTTATTCTATTTAAGTAATGTCCCAGAAGATTATTTATTTTCATTCCCTCTTTATCTTTTCTCAGGAATGCCTTCTTAGGTATAACACATTTCTTTTGTAAATCCAAAATAAGAAAGTTGTCCAAGACACTCTTGAGTTGAAATCCACAGAATCTGAAAAATATTCATATAGTTGGAAAAGAGATTGAGCAAGATTAGTCTGACTATGCAGCTATATTCTTTGGAGACTATTCCAAAGATGTCTAAGCATCTCTAATCTTTAATATGATGGCTGCAAGAAAATACATGTTTTTTTTTTAAAAAATTGCCCATTCCTATCCCACTAGAACAGTGTTTCTCAACCTTGAAAAATTTCAGATGTATGGACTTCAACTCCCAGAATTCTAAGAGTATTCTCAGAGTTAAAGCCCACAGAAAGTTGCCAAGGTTTAGAAACGCTGCTCTAGGATGTGCTATTATCAGGATTTTATGTCTCTTTTGCCCCCCTGATAATGACTTACAACATCCTTAAATCACAAATTTTTAGACTGCAAAAGTGCACAGCTTCAATTAATCAACTGATTAATTGCTGCTTATAGGATTGTCATTTGATAGAAATGAAAGGCAGCCCTAAAAAACTCATCAACCTCACTATTACTTTTATCTATATAATTGTTGTAAATTATGTTACTATGATTTATACCCATGTGTCATACTTATGTGGTAAACAACCAATAAAATACAATAACAACTGTTAAGAAAGTTATATAGCGATAGCAGAAAATTTACTAAGTAAAATAAGACATCAAATAAAATTTACACCGCTACGAACAAATGATTTTCTGATTTAGTGATGCTGCTAAGAATCTTCTTCCTTTTGGTACCATCAAAATTAATTGACCACAGTGAACAGAAAAGGGCCCCATTTTCCAATTTTAGACTATAGAAAGGTAATATGGAAAAAGGTAGGTCCTAAATAAAATAAGCATTATGAAAATTCTTCAGCAAAACTTTGAATTATGCCTCAATATAGATTGTGGAGCAGTTGAAGGCATGCAGCAAAAAGTTTAATATGATATTTTCTGCATGTATGGAGGAGGAGCTGAGGGGTACCCTAGGGTTCGATAATTTATCTGCTCCTCAATATTTACATGAAGTTGCTAAGTGAGATTATCAATCACCATGGGATGAATTATCATCAGTATTACCATCTTTGGTGGTAGATGTGATCACACTACCCAAAACAGATCCAATGTGCAGTTTTTTTAATTTATTTATTAATTTATTTATTTATTTATTTGTTTGTTTGTTTGTTTATTTGTTTGTTTGTTTTTGTCAAGTATGTATTTGGTAATATATGTAAGTATAACATTATTTATATACATAAGATGGGTACAAATAAAAGGGAACATTTGGACAGGGACGGTAGGCACGATGGTGCGCTTATGCACGCCCCTTACAGACCTCTTAGGAATGGGGTGAGGTCGACAGTAGACAGTCTAAGGTTAAAGTTTTGGGGGTTTGGGGATGAAACCCCAGAGTCGGGGTTGTGCCTACTGTCCCTGTCCTAATGTTCCCCTTTACTTTTATTCATTTCATGTATTCAAATTATGTATATACTTATACGTATTATCTAATACGAGATTGACTAAATAAATAAATAAATAAAATAAAAAGTGCAGTGTTTTTTTTAAACTTGACAAGAAGGTTTATCTTTCAGCTGTTATGCCTGACACAAGAACATTGACTTCAGGAGCTCTATTGACTGGGGAGAGGGGGAAGGGGGGAAAAACCATAAGCCACTGATCACACTGCCTGAAATCTTTTTTTTAAAAAAAAAAATCATAGGCATCTTCGATCCAGCAGGAAAAAACCCAATCTGCCTGATGTTTGTCTTCCACAGACCTTTACTGAATATCCCAAAGAAAACAGATCATTTTCAATCTATGCCAAGAAGTGAAAAAGGATCTGCCACTCTTATTTGATTTACGGGTGATTGCAAGCCCAGTACTTTTCTATACAAATATTATCTATGAAGCATCCTGGAGTGAAAAGGGAAGTTGAGACAGGCAAATAATTCATGCTTTTTTAAATTACAGATTTTCCATCTCCCCCCCCCTCCTTATTCACTTAGCTATCTTATCCTGAAAGAGAACAGGGTATGTATTTATGTGTGTATCTACTATATGTGTTGGGCATACAAAGACCAGGTCCACACATGAAGGACCAATTGAACTAATTTATTGCTAAACAGCTATGCATAGTGTAGGAAGTTAGCACCCACCCCTCTCCTAGGAAAATGAAATATTCTAGGAAATATTAAAAAAGGCAGAAGATTATATTTTCCCTAAAGGAGATACATGTTTCTAAAGACATAAACTCAGAGCCTCAGCTCCCTGCCCCTCCCAGCAAATATTTTTGTGCCAACTTGACATTAACACAATTAAGACATTAACACAATTGAGAATGTCCAGCGATATTTCACAAGAAGAGTATTACATTCCTCTGTTCACAACAGAATTCCTTATGAAACCAGACTTGAAATTTTGGGACTTCAAAATTTAGGACTCCGCCGCCTTCGATCTGACCTAAGTGTAGCTCACAAAATTATCTGCCTCAATGTCCTACCTGTTAATGACTACTTCAGCTTCAACCGCAATAATACACGAGCTCACAATAGATACAAACTTAATGTAAACCGCTCCAGACTTGATTGCAAAAAATTTGACTTCAGCAACAGAGTTGTCAACGCCTGGAACACTTTACCTGACTCAGTAGTTTCTTCCCCAAACCCCAAAAACGTCACCCTCTTATTATCTACCATTGACCTCACCCCATTCCTAAGAGGTCAGTAGGGGCTGCATAAGCGCACAATCGTGCCTACTGTTCCTGTCCTAATGTACCCATATATTCATACCTCTTTTACTCTTATCATGCTTGTAATATTACATATATATTCAATCATGTTTTACTGTTTGTACTTTGCTTATAATCATATATGCTTGACAAATAAACAAATACCTAAATCTACAAGACAAAGGCTGGGCAAGCTTATCTACAACACAAAAGACATGACCCTCAGGACATAATAGGATTAGCCCTCACTCAAGAACCAAACCAGGACAAAGCCATTTAAGCCATAATAGGAATTGCCCAAAGCCCCTTCATTACATCATCACCCAGCAAGATTCAACCAGGCCTGGGACTCAAGACAACCTACAAAGTTGTCTGCATGGCCCCATGGGAATCTGACAACCTATCAGAGTACATTTCTTACACAGGAATAGGAAGCTCCAAGAGAGGGTATAAATCTCTCTCCTTCTCTCACCCATGTGCTCTTTTTTGCCCAGGACCTCAAACCATGTGGTCCTGTCCACCATTAAACCATCTTTCCAAGCAGTCTCCATGTTTCCAGTGTCTTTCTTCCCACTTGGAACTGAACCCAGATGGACATTTTTTTCCAACAATAGGAATCTGCTCAATTAAAGTTAGCACCTGCTCATAGATAGATAAGGGTCAACTGAATTCAAGGGAAGATTGAACTTAGTCTGCTTGTGGCTATTTAGGGATTCTAGGCTGATCCCTCTTTTAACTCCACCACCAGGTTGTGCCGCTCCTTCTCTTACACTATGTTAATTATCAGTTTTTCAAGTGCCTTGATTATGATTTCTTTTATCTACTGGTTCTGGGATTTCAATTCTGTGTCTAGAGATGGGTGTAGACAGAATAAGATATTTGGATTTTATTAAGGGATGGAATATAGGAATCTGTCTACTTGTCCATCTGAGCTGAGAGAGACTGACTGTCCAAGGTCACCCAGCTGGCTTTCATGGCTAAGGTGGGATTTGAATCTGATTTCAGAGTCTTCTCATTTCCCTGGCTATTGGCCAATGGCCATTCTTCCTGTGGTTCAGAGAGATAATTGTTAGAACCCTGTTCAAACAATTGGGTGTGTTAATATATGATTAAGCCACAAATCATTGTTATGTGTATATTGCTTTAAATGCATTGTGGATGATTACTATATAAGCAAGCAAGAGAGCATGCTCAATGTGGTTGGTGGTTTATGGTTTGGTGTATTGAGTGTTGTTTGATGGTGTGTTCCGGAAAGAAGATTCTCTGTGCTGATTTACTGATAAGTAGATTACTTTATGACTGAATGGAATTGCTGTGAAAAGAAGAAGAGTAACTGTGATAGTATAGAATTGAGTGATAGCTGTAATCTTTGTTTGTGAGTTAAAACAAAGATAGCAAGAAGAAGAAACTTTGCATTGACTGAATAACTGTGTATGACTTGGACTTCCTATTTAACTTTGCTACTATTCAAGTAAAAACTATTTTGTACATACTAAAGATATTCTGTTTATTGACTGAATAGCATTCATATCAAACTGTAACACCATTACTAAAACACATTTCGCTGTGTATGTGCTTAACAGCACAATAACTCCTTAACAATAATGGTTCAAATCACTGAAAGGGCAGCAGCTTGAGGAAGGATGTTTCCTACATTGAATAGCAATAGATTGCTGGAGACATCAGATTTGACAGATTAACAGAGTTGGAAGGGACTTTGTAGGTCTTCTAGTCCAAACCCCCCACCCACCCAAGCAGGAGACCCTACACCATTTCGGACAGATGGAAGTCCAGTCTCTTCTTGAAAACTTCCAGTGATGAAGTTCCCACAACTTCTGAATGCAACTTCTGTTCCATTGGTTGATTGCTTTCTCTGTCAGAAAGTTTTTCCTTATTTCTAGGTTGAATATCTCCTTGATCAGTTTCCATCCATTATTCCTTGTCTGGCATTCTGTTGCTTTGGAGAACAGCTTGAGCCCCTCCTCTCTGTGGCAACCCCTCAAATATTTGAACACTGCTATCATGTCTACCCTGGTCATTCTCTTCTCTAAACTAGCCATGCCCAGTTCCTGCAACCACTCTTCGTATGTTTAATTTCCAGTCCCCTAATCATCTTGGTTGCTCTTCTCTGCACTTTTTCTAGAGTCTCAACATATTTTTTATAGTGTGGTGACCAAAACTGGATGAGGTATTCTAGGTGTGGTCTTACTAAGACTTTATAGAGTGGTATTAGTACCTCACTTGATCTTGATTGTATCCCTCTGTTAATGCAATATTGAACCTGGGACCTTCAGCTTGGAAAGAGTAGCTTTCTATGTATTAACTGCTTTTTCTTGAAATCACATTTGTCAAGAGCCGAGGTGGTGCAGTGGTTAAATGCAGCCACTGTAGGCTACTCCAGCTGACTGCTAGTTCAGCAGTTCAGCTGTTCAAATCTCACCAGGCTCAAGGTTGACTCAGCCTTCCATCCTTCTGAGGTCGGTAAAATGAGAACCCAGATTGTTGGGGGCAATATGCTGAACTCTGTAAACCGCTTAGAGAGGGCTGTAAAGCACTATGAAGCGGTATATAAGTCTAAGTGCTAGTCTAAGTGCTATCTATCTCAATTGTAGGGACAGTTATGAGCTGCATTTAATACAGAGACAGGGAAAATGATGACTCCAAGTGATGAGACAAAGACTCAGAATCAGAGGGGCTTAATTAGGATTTCTTGCTTTTCTTGAGCTTAGGCTGTTTTTAGTCTACGCATTAGACTGCTATTCTGCACTCTAGTTCTTTTCTCTGTCTACTATTTTGAAATAGTTGTCTCTGATTTTTTTGAAAGGGATAACTCTGAAGATTGCAGGTCTTGCGGCATACTGGATCCACAAACTGTCCATCCCCTCTCCAGAAAGTCAATCCCGAATTCTCAAACCTAAATCTGTATTGTTGAAATTGACAGAGGGAGAGACTAACATTTTATCTCTCACATATCCAGGTGCTTTGTGGTGACTCGTGTTAGTTTTCCCTCTTACAGCTGTTAAATAATTGCCACTCCACTGCAAGAGATCGTTTTGCGAGTGTGCCAAGATTTTAAATGGAATTGGTTCTAGGAATAGGTCATTCTTCATGTGAGATCTGTACACTGATGGGGAGACATAATCAACACCCACAATTCCAGGCTGATTGTACCCTTCAATGAGACTGCAGATGGCTCCTCTTTCCCTCAACTTCTCCTATCCCTCTCATATGTTATATAATTCTCAGAAGGAAGCCACCAAAGAACATTTTTATTCCATTATTTTCTTAATCATTTGATAATCTTGGGCAAATTTTGAATTTTTCTTACATTTCACATTCATCTGATCTTTAATTGGAAATTTTGTTTCCACTGTTGTGGCCCGCCAGCTGCCAGCAGAGCTGGCGGCAGACTCGGACGATGAGGAGGTTGGGGAGGAACTTGGGCCAGTTCTGGAATCTGGGGAAGGCTCTGATGGATGCTCTACGTCAGATACAGAGATAGAGCCATGGCCATCCAACATTTTCCAGCCACCGGAGAGGCAGCTGCTGTTGGCGGCTGAGATAAGTGGGGAGGAAGAACAACTGGGGCCTGTTCCAGATGTGTGTATGCGCAGAGTTGTTAAGAGAGGAGAACAACTGAGGACAAGGAGTCAACTCAGGAAGCAAGGCACACGTGGATGCTGAATGGCCCCTCCCTGGCTGGGGAATAAATAGAAGGAAAGGGGAGTGGTGGTCGTAGGAGACAACAGTTCAGATTTCTGAAGATTTGGCTCATCATGTTTAGTGCCTCAGAGACCACTTGCTAGAACTTAATTTGCAGATTTTTGGGTGGGAGCTCATGGCCTGTCAATTATCTCAAGGAACTGATAAGGTCTGTTACTGCAGTTAATTCTTTGAAGAACTATTGCCTGGACTTTTTGGTGTGTGAATGCCATTAATTCACAGGAGATAAATAAAGAGGGGTTTTTTGGGACAAGAAGTCTGTATCTTATGCCACCAGGCTTGAAATTTTGGGACTAGACAACTTAGAACTATGCTGCCTTCGGTCCTATTTAAGCGTAGTACACAAAATTATCTGCTACAATATCCTACCTGTCAATGACTACTTCAGCTTCAACCGTAATAATACAAGAGCACACAATAGAGACAAACTTAAGGTAAACCACTGCAAACTCGATTGCAGAAAATACGACTTCAGCAACAGAGTGGTCAATGCCTGGAATGCACTACCTGACTCTGTGGTTTCTTCCCTAAACCCCCATAACTTTAACCTTAGACTGTCTACTGTTGACCTCACCCCATTCCTTAGAGGTCTGTAAGGGGCGTGCATAAGCGCACCAACGTGCCTACCATCCCTGTCCTACTGTCCCCATCTATTCGTATCCTTATCCTGAATTCATAATCATGTTTATTCCTATATCTGTTATCTTATATGTGTTTGACAATAATAATAATAATAATAATAATAATAATAATAATAATAATAATAATAATAATAATAATAATAATAATAATAATAATAATAATAATAATAATAATAATAATAATAACGATGACGAGGACGATGACGATGACGATGATGATGATGATGATGATGATGATGATGATGATGATGATGATGATGATCCATTGGAATTTATGTAAAAACTATAACATCCATAATGCTATAAACTGGTGGCAACACAAGCCTCAAAAAGTCATGAAAATCAGATGGTCAAGATCTTGTGGGATTTTTGTATACAAATGGACAAGGTACTGGCGCACAATACACCAGACATCACTCTGGTTGAGAAAAACAAGGTGACTATCATCGACATTGCAATACCAGGTGATATCAAGGTCGATGAAAAGGAACACGAAAAAATTGCAAAATACCAGGACTTAAAAATCGAAATTCAACGATTATGGCACAAACCAGCAGTGGTAATTCCGGTGGTGAATGGAACATTGGGTGCTGTCCCAAAAGCACTGGAATTACATTTAAAACAGCTCAAAATCGACAAACTCACCATCAGTCAAATGCAGAAAGCCGCACTGCTCGGTTCTGCACATATACTTCAAAAATACATTACGATGTCCTAAGCCCCTGGGTGGGGCTCGACTAGTAATTAATGCCAAATCCAGCGAAACAACTGGCCGCTGTGATATAATTGTGAATAATAATAATAATAATAATAAATATACCTCTAAAAGGGTTCTCTATAAGAACCTTTGTCAGAGAGAATTGTGACTCTTTGAAGCTACGCACAACTCTACTTTCTCTGGTTAGATTCTTTGTGGACAACTCCTTTTTAATTATTCATTATCCCTCTCATAATTTGTAACTTTAGAACTTTGTGTAAGTTTCCCTCAGGCCAGTGATTTCTGGCCGTTGGTTGACTGAATTTCAACAACTCCCAGAGAGGCTCTAAGCTAGACAAAACAAGGTTAGAGGTTATTGAAGATTTTTGATGCAAATTGCCCACTTCTGCCACATCTTCGGTCCCATATCTTGCTGAAGTAAAAGAGATGTACTTGAAAATGCCAATGAATAAGTAAAATTCTTCTCAGAGAAGTGGAGAGCAACTCTCTCTTTCTTCCTTTCAGCTGGAGGTGTCATGTGTAGTACAGAGAGAGATGACACATTTGCTATTTTGAACCTTCTTCGTTTACTTACTTACTTACTTATTCAGAGGGGGGGGAGGAGAGGTTTCTCTGCCATCCACTTTTATCATGGGAAGAGCTTCTGTCAGAGCTGTGCAAAGCACTGAAAAAGAGATGATCCACAAAGTGTGCTGGGGTGAGCAATGCCCTCCCTTGGTGAAGCATGAAAACTGCTGCCTGTAAGGCTGCTATAATAGCTTTCTCCAGCTGTCTACCAGTATGGGTGCCTTAAAAGTAGCTTCTTTTTGCTCAGCAGAAGTGTCATCTAAGTACACACATGCAGAAAACCGGACAAAGTCATGCTGGCTTTTCTGGAGGATGACACTATTTTAACTTTTCAAAGAGGACTGTTTGCTTGCAGCCATCTGTTTTGTGAAGCATCCCTTTCAAATGTTTCCTCCAGTCCTGGTTTCTCTACCAGGACCAGAATCTGGCAGAGAATCAAACTTGGAAAATAGGAGAATCCATCTGTGTAAGACAGGGGTCGGCAACTTTGAACACTCAAAGAGCCACAAAGGTCCTAACCAGAACCCCCCTGTTCAATTCCAGAGTCAACCAGAAGTCCACTTCCCCTGCCATAGAGTCTCCTCCTAGCATGGCATCCTTTTTCCTCTGCCGAGAAGAAGTCCACTTCCCCCACCATAGAGTCTCCTAGCATGGCATCCTTTTTCCTCTCCCAACCAGTGCATATATTCATGGATATAATAGGACTACCGTTCCTGAAAGCACCAAAGGAAATCCACCATGAAGTAGATGGTTGTTTTTGTCTGGAGAGCCCATGTTTCAAGGATGAGTTGCTAATGTCAACTGTAAGATGCATTTTAAATTTAAATCTCAGGAGGAAAAGAATATTGGCATGAGTTATTGACCTATGGAGAGGGGTTGTCACACTGATGAACTGAATGTATGGACTAGACTTCGTCCCTGCAGTGAGGTTTCTGAATCTTGGACCACAAGATTTCCAATCCATGCATTGCTTCAAGGATAATAGCTACAATCTCAAATCAGAGATAATTTATTGGGAGGAAGCTTAAAGGTGTGTCAAGGATAGAGATGATATTTGTCTTAAACTGATAAATTAATCTGTTTAATTTACCAGTTATGAAAGGCTCATGGATCCAGCCATCCTCATGTTAACCTTGGATAATTTCTAGGAGCATGCATTCCTACTTGAATCTTAACTCAGTGTGTGTATTAATTTAATTTGAATTTATTTGGAAAATCAAGTCAGTTCAATGCAACACTTCAGGTGAAAATGTCAGATTGGTCAATTTAATGCAGTTTCCTAAAATGAATTGAGAAGCCCTTCCAAATCTGATTTGAAAGAATCCAGTTTGTTGTGCTGAAGAGCTAATTTAATTTGGCGATTCTGTTAAATCAGTTTCAGATCAAAGTTTTATAGAGACCTAAGTTACACTGTTTTCGTTCATTATGAATGAGCCGAGGTGGCGCAGCGGTTAGAGTGCAGTACTGCAGGCTACTTTAGATGACTGTGATCCGCAGTTCAGCTGTTCAAATCTCACCGGCTCAGGGTTGACTCTGTCACGCAGTGATTTTATATTGCCTGTTACATGTATATGCAGGGAGATGCATCCCTATCAAACATAATGGTTCATTCCTGAGCACGTGATTAATGTTCCTAGTACGCATGTGTACATTCCATTCCTTCCTTTTGTACTCTGCTTCTGACGAAGCAACATCTCTTTTATATAGCCAATATGTAATTAACTATTTTTGATAAGAAATAAATATCTTATTCATTAGAATTATAATGTGGTTTATTTTGACAATGTCAGAGTTCCAGGAAAAGATTCAGTTCGCCTCTGATAAGAGTAATTCTTATCCCAACAGACTCAGCCTTCCATCCTTCCGAGGTAGGTAAAATGAGGACCCAGATTGTTGGGGGCAATATAAATATACATTGCTTACTGGTGTAAACCGCTTAGAGAGTGCTTGCACTATGAGGCAGTATATAAGTCTCACTAATAAATAATAAATAAATAAATTATCTGTCTGAATCAACTGATCAAGCTTAGAAGCCAAAGTACAGGAGCAATTAAATTCAAATAACTGGGCAAAAATGAGCGTTTTCAATGCTGGACCCTCATTGCTGGCACATTAAAAGCAGGAGTGGTACCACCTTGGACATTTGTGTTTTCCAGAATCACTGGATGCTCATTTTATGACCCGATGACATAGGACAACTCAACTTTTGATGAAAGTTGATGGTTTTCTCTTACTCTTTGCTCCAAACACCTGATATACAAAGCAAGATGCTCTTGTAAATGGGTGTTCTACTTAGCTTCATGGATGTTATCAGTCCCCCAAAAGCCAACTTTTCAGCACTTCACATGTTCTTCTGGCATATATACCAGTAGGCAGATGCGCTCATGAAAACATTATTGGAAAAGGAGTCCCAAATACAGAAGCAGAAAAGCAGGAATCAACTGAGCAGACCCAGACCCATCTCCCAGTGCCCCTCAAAAGCTGTTGTACTGTATATACGATACAAACATCTGCTAAGAGACATTTTAAGATGCCTGATTAATAAAATTATAGAACACATGAGGGTGTAATTATATTAGCCCTATTTAATTAATTAAATTTAATAGAATGACTCATAAAATTAAATCCTATGAAATCAAACTCAGGTTCTATTCTTGCTCCACCCCCTCAATCGTCCTATCTCCACGTACTTTTCAAGAGTGGTTCTGGCATCACACTCTAAGAGTAACTGCAGTGTTGTGAATCCTGTTTTAGAAGTTTGGCTGTGTACAATGGGTTCCTAGGAGATAACAGGAATTCTGTGATCTCTCTCTCTCTCTCTCTCTCTCTCTCTCTCTCTCTCTCTCTCTCTCTCTCTCTCTCTCTCTCTCTCTCTCTCTCTCTCTCTCTCTCTCTCTCTCTCCATCCCCTCCCCTCCCCTCCCTCCCTCCTCTCTCCATCTTTCGGACTGGCTAAGTCAAACCTGTGCGTTAATGACTTCAAGACACTTCAAGACACTTTCAAAAATAATCACCGCCATCAGGCATTTAATTGCTGAGAACAGTTCGTTGTGTTGGCAACCATCCATCCAGGTCTCAGTGTCTCTCCCTCCCACCAGGGTGCATATATTGAGCCTTGGCACGACACCCTCTCTCTCTTCTCTGTCTCTCCTTCTCACTCTAACTATCTTTCTCTCTCTCTCTCTCTCTTATTTCTATTGGTCTGTCTGTCTATTATCTATCTATCTATCTATCTATCTATCTATCTATCTATCTATCTATCTATCTATCTATCTATCTATCTATCTATCTATCTATCTATCTATCTGCCTGCCTGCCTGCCTGCCTGCCTGCCTGCCTACCTACCTATCTCTACACCATAATTCTGTCTGTGAGCTATGTTAGCTGCCAAAGTGCATCTAGCTGCAATTCAAGGTGCTGGTTCTTGGCTTAGGACTGGGTTGAGCAACCTTCTTCCCCGGATGTTTCTAACAGTCTGATCTGGACATGGCAGGATAGGCATCCATTGGGTCCCATTGGCCAAAGAATCTCATTGGTGGGATTTTGAAGATGAAGAAGCCCTTTCTGCTTATATGCCCACCTTGTAGCATATTCTACCTCCAGGGATAAGGTTTCCACTAGTCATTCCTAAGGCTCTGAAGATCTGATTCTGAGCCAAGGCCTGGGGGCCCAAGTGTGTGAAAGGACCTGCTTCTTCGTTATGCAATGATTTGAGTGGATGCTGCTTGACCTTTGAGCGTTTAGCTGTACTTGTGAAGACCCCATCTTTGCAGAAAATGCACAGGGTTTAATGGAAGGAACATATGAGTGTCCAGTTACGGGTGACATCAAGCTCTATAAGTTTCTGAAGCTAATATATATCATCACTTCACTCAGGGCTTTATTACTTGGTACTGCTGGGTGACTCTGGCTGGCTGGAATAATTGTGAAGTTTTACTGAATTACTGAATTATTTAATTCTAACTGCCTTTTAATTAAGCACATTAATACTTATTCAGTTGGAGTTGATATGTATATAGCCTCTGGGTGCATGTTCAGGCAAACTCTTTTTAAAATAATGCTCAGATTTAAAGTTTGTTCTGCTGTTCAGATCAAGAGGTGTAAAATAACTCAGTATCTCGGTTGTTTCTTCTTTAGGACCAGGCAGAAATATCAAAGGTATAGTGAATGTGGTGTCATATATGTGAGTTTTGCAGCCCTGAACAGCTTCAACTACATCCGCCTTTGTTGAACACCAAACAAACTGCTGAAACATCAGTTGCTGTTGTTCTTTCTTTTCTGTTGTATTAGGGCAAAAAGAAAGAGATTCTGTAGTATTGGTCTAGAACAGGAGTCTCCAACCTTGGCAACTTTCAGCCTGGCAAACTTCAACTCCCAGAATTCCCCAGCCAGCTTTGCTGGATTGGGAATTCTGGGAGTTGAAATCTGCTAGGCTTAAAGTTGCCAAGGTTGGAGACCCCTGGTCTAGAAGACCTCTGAGGTCCCCTTCCAGTCCTATGATTCTATGTTCTGTGTTTCATTATTATTTTTTCCCTGGGAAGGTAGATTGCATGCCATTCCAAAACTTTTGAATTTCATTTCTGGACTTTGCACTCTTAAGCAGCCAATGCTAGGGCACAGACTAATTTTCCTTTCTATTTGGAACTTCTAGATCAGTGGTTCCCAACCTTTCTAATGCTGCGACCCCTTAATATAGTTCTTCATGTTGTGGTGACCCCCAACCATAAAATTATTTTGGAGACCCAGCGAACAAAGAGGCAAACAGGGAGGGAGGGAAGAGAGAGACTGAGAGATATTAGCATAGGGCTAGCCTGATCATATGGAGCAGGGCGGCGGCGATGGACCATGCTCCGGCACCACCTCCTTCTCCAGTTCCCTCCGGCTTAGCTCCTCCTGCCCCCGGCGGTGGCGCCCTCAGCACCAAGGCTGTATGATCTGGCTAGCCCTGCGCTAATATCTCTCAGTCTCTCTCTTCCCTCCCTCCCTGTTTGCCTCTTTGTTCGCTGGGTCTCCATGCCAGCCGAGGGCGAGAGGGCAGACAGACGATTCTGACCCAGCTGTCCTCCTTGCCACCGTCATGCGCTGTGAAACTTAAGTGGTCGTTGGCTGGCCGTTCCCTCCCGTGACTCCCTTTCCCTTCGACACCAGCGGGAAAAAATTGCCACTGAGAGCAGGAGACAGGGGCAGCCACAGATGTCTTAAGCACCGCCTTGTACTCTCCAGCGCGCAATCTTGTGACGCCCGGCCCCTTAGCTGATGCTGTCAAAGCTTGGCCACCAGGCGTCACAAACACCTCTCACCGAATGGCACCTCTCACCGAATGGCACCTCTCCCGGAGGGCTCGGGCGAATTGAGCCGATATGGCCAGGCTTGTGGCAGTGGGGGGGGGGGCTGAGGATGCCGGGGCGACCCCTGAGAAATGGTCATTCGACCCCCAAAGGGGTCCCGACCCCCAGGTTGGGAACCACTGTTCTAGATCCTAATTAGATCTTGCTTTCCATGGATACGTTATTTAGAAAAAGGTAGTAGGTGCATTCCTGTAATAATGTTCACACCTGTTGTGTTTCAGAGACCACATGGTCATTTGCATGCACTTGGGTTGCCAATCATTCTGATAAAATATAGACTGGACAGATCCTGTGCTTAGCATAACTGGTTTTATACTGTAAGGCACTGCTTCTCAACACTGGCAACTGTGAGAGGTATGGACTTCCATTTCCTGGATGGATGGATGGACGTGGAATTCTGGGAGTTGAACTCCACCCATCTCAAAGTCCTAAGGTTAGAAAACACTGGTGTAAACCATAGGAGTCTTGAAAGGCTGAATTTTTGTGATTCACAGGAACATCTGTAAACTGTAGTAATTGAGCTTCTTCCTGTTAGTAAAGTAGTTTAACAGTTAGCAGCTCTAACAGAATAACGGAGTTGGAAGGGACCTTGGAGGTCTTCCAGTTCAACCCTCTGTTCAAGCAGGAAACCCTATACCAGTGATGGCGAACCTATGGCACGCGTGCCACAGATGGCACGCAGAGTCATACCTGCTGGCACGCGAGCTGTTGCCTAGCTCAGCACCAGCGCACATGTGCGTGCCGGCCAGCTGATTTTTGGCTCGCACGGAGGCTCTGGGAGGGCATTTTTGGCTTCCGGGGGGGATGAGGGAGGGCGTTTTTTTCCCTCCCCAGGCTCCAGGGAAGCCTCTGAAGCCTGGGGAGGGTGAAAAATGGACCTACCGGGCCCACCAGAAATTGGGAAATGGGCCATTTCCGGCCTCCAGAGGGCCTCCGGGGGAGCAGGGGAGGCCGTTTTCGCCCTCCCCAGGCATTGAATTATGGGTGTGGGCACTCGTGCCTGTGCGATAACGTGCGCGCATCACTTTCGGCACCCAAGGGAAAAAAGGTTCGCCATCACTGCCCTATACTATTTCAGATGAATGGTTGCTCAGTCTCTTTTTTAAAAACCTTGAATGTTGGAGCACCCACAACTACTGGAGGCAAATTGTTCCACTGATTTATTGTTCTGTCAGGAAATTTCTCCTTAGTTCTAGGTTGCTTTTCTCCTTGTCTAGCTTCCATCCATTGCTTCTTGTTCTACCCTTAGGTGCTTTGGAGAATAGCTTGACTCCCTCTTCTTTGTGGCAGCTCCTGAGATATTGGAACACTGCTATCATATCCAGTGGTAGGATTCAAATAAATTAACAACCGATTCTCTGCCCTAATGACCGGCTGGGTGGGTGTGGCCATGGTGGGCATGACAGGCAGCACTCGGCCTCCTGCACCCCCCTGGGAGCAAAAACAGGCTGCGGGGGTGCCCCCCCCCATGCCCCACTTTGGGCCTAGTAGGCCTCTCTGCAACCTCCTGGGAGCAAAAATGGGCTGTGGAGGTCCCATTTTCAATCTCCCTGGGCTCCGGAGGCTGGAAATAGGCCCATTTTTCATGCTCCAGGGGCCTCTGGGAGGCCCCATTTTCCACCTCTCCAGGCTCCATGCACCCCCCTGCACTTACCTGGGATCCAAAATGGGCTGCATGGGGACTCCTGGGAGGAGCGGGGTGGGGTGGGGCAGGGTCAGCCAGTCATCGGAACTACCGGTTCACCGAACCGGATGTCAAATTAACATCCGGTTCGATTGAACCGGTCCAAACTGGCTGAATCCCACCTCTGATCATATCACCCCTTACTGCTTTTAATTAAAGTAGATATATGCAATTCATGCAACCATTCTTCATATGTTTTATCTTCCAGTCCCCTAATCAAAAACTTTGCTCAAAAACTTTCAGAATTTTCAAATAAAAGTCCAAGGAATGAATGTGAATCTAAATAATTAAGTGGCCAGAGACATATTCCTTGACTTGCCAATTTGGGATTTTGGAATATCATAGTCTCAACACATCTGGAGGACAACAGATTTTTTTTTTAGTAGGAGCAATTTCATTTGCAGGCGATGTCAGAGAAGTTCATGTTCATTGATCATTCTGTCATTCAAACAAAGCTATGGTACTTCCAACACCTTTAACAAGTATAGGGAGCTGTTTTTTGTTGTTGTTGACTTATTAGGTGGGATTTGGGGGGGGGGCTAAGGAAGAAAAACAGAGGAGAATCATTTTTGGGTTTCATAAAGATGTACCAGAAGCTGTAACTTTACATCTAATCACCATTTATCAAACCTAAAGATGATGGGTTGCTAGGCAATAACACAACACATCATAGCATCTTAAGTCAGAGAGATGGCTTAGCAGCTTAAGCAGGTGGATTGAAAAACACCCACACTTGCTAAGCCATTGATCCCAATTCCCTGTAGCATTGATTTGATCTTCTTAACTGAGCTCAATGAGCTTTGGTTGAGTGGGAGATTTCCAGAGAAGGCTATCTTAATTGTCCTTTTGTCAAACAAAACAACCACCAAAGTTAAGGTGCTATTTCTCATAACCAAGCTCTATCTTCCTATGCCCTGGTCCAGGGGTAGGCAAAGTTGGCTCTTCTATGACTCGTGGACTTCAACTCCCAGAATTCCTAAGCTAGCATGATTGGTTCAGAAATTCTGGGAGTTGAAGTCCACGAGTCATAGAAGAGCCAACTTTGCCTACCCCTGCCCTGGTCCATCATTTCCTTCCTTATGGTCTTAGAAATCTTTATTGTAAAAGTATCTCATATCAAATAGGCCACTGAGCCATTGGCACATTTATGCCAGTTACATATCCAAGATGTGGGACTATTACAGAGGTGGTATATTCAGCCGGTTCCGTCCGGTTCCCCCGAACCGGTAGTGAAAATTGCCGCTCTATGCCAGGAGTCTCCAAACCTGGGAACTTGAAGACTTGTGGACTTCAACTCCCAGAATTCTTCATCCAGCCTGGCTAGCTGAGGTATTCCCAAGTTTGGAGACTCCTGCTCTATTCTATCCAATTTGTGCACTTTTTTGAGGCCGGGTGCATGCGCGGAAGGCTCGCATGTCAGTAAAGTGTATGCATGGGCGGCTATGTGCATGTGCGGAGATGGTGCATGCGAGCGAAGTGTGCACCCGCACATGCTCACATTTGCGAACCAGTAGGGAAGGTAAGTGAAAACCATCCCTGGACTATTGCCATTGCTATTGTTCTCAACTTACATGCTGTGAGCCGCCCAGAGTCCCCTGGGAGTTGGGCGGCATACAAATCTATTAAATTAAATTAAATTAAATTAAACTATAATCCACAACACAAGCAACCAAGCAAAGGAAGTCCAAAGAATAATAAAAGGAATGGGCATTGGTATTCTCTGAGCTTAGTTGTCTCCTTGCAGACATTTCATTACCCAAACTAGGTAACATCATCAATGCTAGTCTAATCTAGCACTGATGAGGTTACCTCATTGGTGTGAGAAACGGACAAATAGCCTATTGGATTACCAGAGTTCATAGATCTCAGAAGGATATTAGGCCCTAAAAAGTTACATGAACCAAAGTTTTAGACAGAAAGGTCGCAAAATGTATCAGAACTATTTGTAATTTTGCTGAACTGTTGCTGTGAAATGTGATTTTGCAAAGTATGTAGTTTTGAGATATATTTGGAATTAGAACGTTGAAATTGTGAGAAATAGGGAACTGAAAGTAATGGAGAATAGGAGGTTTTCACATGTACACGCAAGTATATGGTGAATTGACAGTCTGGGTGCTGAGTTTACAGTCTGAATGAAAAGAACAAGGAAATGAAGTAATTGAAAAATAAAAATATGTATTGATGAGGACCGTAGGAAAAAGAGTATAAAAGATGAGGACGGGTCCCAAATCATGGCCTCTGGCAGTAGCTAATCCTTGCTGGATTTAGCTATGACAGTGGACCTCATTGCAATGAGTTGTTGATGTAAGTTGTATTTTAATGATGGCTTTTTCTCATGATTCTCAATTGCTCTGAACCACTGAATCTCAAAGTAAGATTTATTTATTTATTTATTTATTTATTTATTTGGTAGCTTTTCTATGCCGCCCTACTCCCGCAGGACTCAGGGCGGCGTACAACATTTTATACAAAAACTCCAAACAAAAATTATTAAAAGCACTTAAAAACAATTAAAAATATAAATATACACACATCATACATACATGGGGGAGACATCAGGAATAAATCGTCTCAACTCACCCCTGCCTGCAGGAAGAGCCATGTCTTAATGGCTTTTCGGAAGACCAGCAAGGTGGGGATGGTTCGGATCTCTGGGGGAAGTTGGTTCCAGAGAGCAGGGGCCCCCACAGAGAAGGCCCTCCCCCTAGGCCCCGCCAGTCGGCACTGTTTGGCTGACGGGACCTGGAGGAGACCCACTCTGTGGGACCTAACCGGTCGAAGGGAGGAATGCGGCAGAATGCGGTCCCGGAGATAACCTGGTCCTAAGCCATGTAGGGCTTTAAAGATGATGATCAGCACCTTGAATTGTATCCGGAGACCAATGGGCAGCCAATGCAGCTGGCGGAGTATGGGTGTTACGTGGGTGTACCTTGAAACACCCACCACAGCACGCGCAGCTGCATTTTGCACCAGTTGAAGTCTCCGAATACTCTTCAGGGGCAGCCCCATGTAGAGCGCATTGCAGTAGTCCAATCTAGAGGTGACAAGGGCGTGAGTGACCGTGAGTAGAGCCTCCTTCTCCAAGTATGGTCGCAATTGGTGCACCAGGCGAACCTGTGCAAAAGCCCCCCTAGCCACAGCTGTAAGGTGTTGATCTAATTTTAGCTGTGGATCTAGGAGGACTCCCAAATTGCGAACCCGTTCTGAGGGAGTTAATTTTTCTCCCTCGAGAACCAAGGAGGGACAGTTGTCATGGTCCTTAGGAGGCAATATCCAGAGCCACTCAGTCTTGTCGGGGTTGAGTCTAAGTCTGTTCCTCCCCATCCAGATCCTAACGTCGTCCAGGCACTGGCACATCACATCAACCGCCTCCCTGAATTTAGACGGGGTGGTAATGTACAGCTGGGTGTCGTCAGCGTACTGTTGGAAACTCACCCCATGTCTACGGATGATCTCCCCCAGCGGTTTCATGTAAATGTTGAACAGGATGGGTGAGAGGACCGAACCCTGAGGCACCCCATAGGTCAGGGGCCTAGGAGACGACCTCTGCCCACCTGCTAACACCGACTGCATCCTATCAGCGAGATAAGAGGAGAACCACCGCAAAACGGTGCCTCCCACTCCCAACTCGCCGAGACGATGCAGAAGGATACCATGGTCGATGGTATCGAAAGCCGCTGAGAGGTCAAGTAGCACCAGGATGGAGGAATTACCCCCATCCCGGGCTCGCCAGAGATCATCCATCAGGGCGACCAAGGCGGTTTCTGTGCTGTAACCGCGCCTGAAACCCGACTGATAGGAATCTAGATGATCAGTTTCCTCCAATAACCGAAGGAGCTGAGAGGCCACCACCTTCTCCACAACTTTACCTATAAAAGGCAAGTTGGAGACCGGACGAAAGTTCTTCAAATCCGCTGGATCCAGCGAAGGCTTCTTGAGGAGGGGTCTCACCACCGCAACTTTTAACGGTTGCGGTACGGAGCCCTCCCTCAGAGAAGCGTTGACAACCGCCTGGATCCAGCCGCGTGCCACCTCTCTGCTGGCCGAGACCAGCCAGGAGGGGCACGGGTCCAATAAACAGGTGGCAGAACTCACAGCCCCCACAGCCTTGTCCACGTCCTCAGGAGAAACAGGCTCAAACTCCTCCCATAATGTTAAACCAAGACTTGCCCCTGTCAACTCAATGGACTCTGCCCAGCTAGAGTCCAGGTTCGACCGAATCTGAGCGACTTTGTTTGTGGTTTGTCTGTGTTCCTCTTTTTTGCTGGAAAATATTTTTCTCACATTGGGTAATGAAACCTCTGCAAGAAAACAACCAAACTCAGAGAGCACCAAAGACCTTTCATTCCAACCCTTAGCTACATCCATTGCATAAAAAAAAACAGGCTGGCAGTGCAGAAAACAGCTTGGTGGGGGGAAAGCAGAGGTGGTATTCAGCCGGTTCTGTCCAGTTTGGGCAAACTAGTAGAGATCATTTTGAGTAGCTCGGAGAACTGGCAAATATCACCTCTGGCTGGGACCGCCCTCCCACCCTTCCCCATCCTATATTCCCTTGTTTTTTTTTAGCTCAGCTGATTCGCATGGCAGAGTGGATTGACGCAGCTCAGCTGAGCTAAACAACAGCTCAGCTCACCAGCGCTGACACCGAGGGCGGTCTTAGAGTGGTCTTAGGATGCATGCCATTCACATCCTGGAATGCCGTGCACATGCGCGGATGAGGCGCGTGCGCTCACATTTTTGGTGCTGGGCGAACCGGTAGGTAAATTATGTGAATCCCACCTCCTGGGGAAAGCAATGGTTACCCCCCCCCCCAGGCAGAACAAGGAAAGAAAGGAACTAGAAGAATAGTCTTTGGGATCAAATGAAAACATGGCAGTATCCTTTTGAAAAGTCAGATCTGTGAACCCAGTACTTGGAAAGCCTTATCTAATTTATGAACCGAATACAATTCTCAAGATTGGCCTAACAATCTTTAAGGAGAACTTCACACTTCATGCTATTTAGGCATTCCAAAACTAGTACTCTTGCACCAGAATGGCCAAGCAAGGAAGAAATGATGGGACGTCAAATTTCCTACCTGGAAGGTACTCTCCATCTCATACCCAAATTGGAATTCATCTGAATCGTTCTTTTTCATGCCATAATCTCATCCAAGGAGATTTGAGAACCTGCAGGGCTGACCTGCGTGAAACAAATTGCTCTGCAGAATTGTTGATGAAGTTAAAACAGCTAGCAATAAAGCTTCAAGACTGGCTTTGAAGAAATGCCTATTAATGAGTTGTGGTTTTTAAAGGACCTATAGATAGCGGTATAGTATGGAACCATGCAATGACCACATTTCATGGGACGGGGGAGAGAGAACTTTGCATTCAGCCAATTGGGAATCAAGTGAGATTCCAGGTCATACTGATATTGTAGAGATCTGTTGCTCTCCTGGCTTCCCATCCATCAATGAAGGGAAGACTTCTGGAAGGCTCAACTCCCCTTGGACAGATTAGGAAGTGTGAACAACCAAGAAGTTAAAGGATGCACAATAGACAATAAAATCAACAGTGGTAGCACCCTCTATTGCTTCTAACAATCAATTAAGCTCAGAAACACCCCACTGAGAAATTTAAAATACGTTCAAACCTCTTGAGAATAAAGTAGTAGAAGCTTCTTTTTTCAGGAAAGCTTTGCTCTGTATTAAAAATTGAATTCTTACTAAAAATAGGAGACTCAGTTTAAAGTTTTCCTTTCTGGTGTCCTTTCCTTTCATAGGCATGCTAGGGTCACATCCTTTAGCATTCCCAGGGCTTCCTGCAAATTGTGATCCCAAACAATTTGAGACCACAGGTTAGGAAGCTCAGTGTATAAGTTAAAAGAAAAACATTCCCTATTCAGCTATATATGAAAAAGTTCCTAGCTAGGAACCTGGTTTGTGGCAAGATGTCGGATTTATATACGTGGTTTGTCCTGCAAACTGGCTAGGAAATTCTGGGAATTGAAGTCCACACATTTTAAAGTTGCCAAAGTTGAGAAACACTGGGTCAGACTGATATTTGCAAATTAGCAATCAGCCATATTTGATCATGTAGCAAGAGACGAGAGACGAGCCCTTTCTGCCATAGCTCCTGCCCATTGGGGCATCATTACCTCCCCCACAGGTAAGACCAGGGGTGGATTCTAACTTACCTTGCTGCTGGTTGACTTCCTCCCATACCGCTTGGCTGTGTGTGCATTGCACTCCGCGTGGCTGTGCCGTGCAGGTGTGCGCGCATGCGCAATGCTGAAAATTCACAAAAAAATTAAAAAAAGAAGAAGCCAAAAACAAGATGGTGGTGCATGTGCAGTGCCGGTAACTCAGCTTCTGCACATGCACAGAAGAAATCAATCAGCAAAAAATCCAAAAAAAAAATAAAAAAATAAAAAAAAAGAGATGGCGGCGTCCACAGACCGGCACCGACAGAACCAGCTCTGTGACATCACCAGCAGTTTGCTACCGGTTCTATAGAACCGGTGTGAACTGGAAGGAACCCACCTCTGGGTGAGACCCTCACCCACCCTCCTGACCTTCCATAAGGGCCTGAAGACCTGGCTCTACCAGTTGGCCTGGGTACCCAACAGATATGCACCACTCTGGAGGTTGCTAATAGATTAAGAGAAGACCTAACCTGTGTACTTCATGCTCCCTTCTCCCCATCTTTTAATTATAAGTGATTGCTATTTATTTTTTATTGTTTTTAATGTTTGTAGGCTGCCAAGAGTCAACTCTAGATGAGATGGGTGGCGGAAGGAAGGAAGGTAGGAAGGTAGGTAGGTAGGTAGGAAGGAAGGAAGGAAGGAAGGAAGGAAGGAAGGAAGGAAGGAAGGAAGGAAGGAAGGAAGGAAGGAAGGAAGGTGTGAAGAAAGAGAAAAGGAAAAGCAGCAAGGTGGAGGGACTGAGTTATGGTGGTGATGAATGCGCTACTGGAAAATCTGAAAGACCAGGTTAGGGACAGATCATCATGGAGGAAAATCTATGTGGTTGCTAAGAGTTGACACCAACTTGATGGTACATAATTAATCCCCTTCCCCAACTGAGAACATTTCCAAATCTATAGGCATTCAATCAATGTGTGTAGGATGGAACATAAATTGCTCTCCAGCACAAACTGAATTTCAAGTTGGAATTGGAAATGAAAACCAGGAGTACATGGGTTCCAGACTTGCCTGGGGTGTGAAGGCATCTGGTGACCTTGGACCAGTCACTCTGTCTCAGCTCCAGGAAAAAGAAGGCAAGGGCAGTTAACTTCTGAAGATGTTGCCAAGAAAACTTCATGGAGTTGTCCAGGCAGTTTCCAAGGGTCAACACACATACGCACATTACAGGTAATGATAATTTCTTGTTGGGAATGCTCCTCATCCGTTGTCACTTGTAGGAACACAGAAACACAATTAGAACACGATACCAAATCAATAGAAAATGGAATTATGGTTTTTAAAAAAACGTTCCTATCCCAAGTGAGTTAAAAATCTTGATTCTTACAAAACCAATTAATGGTGCTTCTCAGAAGTAGAAATCCAGCACTGTGTGTTTAGGATTGCAAACCAAATTCTGCCAGATGTACAGTTACGCTCATCTGCTTACTCTGTATAATCTCGACATAAAATGAGTGTTTGAAGTGGGATTAAAAAAAAGTTATTGCTCCGGCAATTAGAGCAAATAATAAGCCTTGTTCAAGAGCTAAGGAAGAATCATTAAAACCCTTCATTTTCAAAGATGACTTTCCAAGTCATGGGTAATAATTGCACCTCACATTTAATACAGCTCATTGGATTTAGTTTGTGAACAAAAAAGAGCAAGCTTTGCATTTCCAAATGGGCATTAAATATTGCTATAACAGTATTTAAATGTGCATCAATGACTTACCGTATTTTTCGGAGTATAAGACGCACCTGAGTATAAGACGCAACTTAGTTTTTGGGGAGGAAAATAGGGGGGAAAAATCTGCCTACCAGGTATTCATCTGGCTAACGTCCTTAGTCTGGTCAGCTTCAGCACATTATTTTATCCCCTGGTTAGGACTTACTATAAATAAACCTTCTTCTGAGAGAGTAACAATGAAAGAGCCTGCAAGCCGGTAAGAGCTGGGAAGATAGTTAGCACCTGGTTAGGGCTAGAAAAAAACTTATTCGGAGCAAGTAGAGCAATGAAAAAAAATTCTGCAAAGACTTAGGGCTGGAAAAACATTCTTCTGAGAGAGTAACAATGAAAGAGCCTGCAAGGTAAGAGCTGGGAAGATTGTTAGCACCTAGTTAGGGCTGGAAAAAAAGCTCCGAAAAAGCTACATTCAGAGTATAAGACACACCCAAATTTTCAGCCACTTTTAGGGAGGAAAAAGGTGCGTCTTATACTCCGAAAAATACGGTATATTAAATAAGAAAGATAGGGGAGGGAGGTAGTTTATGAAGACGCTAGCAGATCAGCTGTGTCTTTTTCAGGTGAAGATAACTTCAGCCAGTCAACGAGGTATTGCAATGTACCCTTTGTGGAGCTAGGTCTACTGTAGAAACATTTCTTGGTTGAAATGAAATCAGGCCCACTTCCACATATTTATCTGCCTAAAATGGGGTTCCATATTGGCTGGGGAATTCTGGGAGTTGAAGTCCACATGTCTTAAAGCTGCCAAGATTGGGAACTCCTGGCCTAAGAAACTAACCAAAGACTCCCACAGATCAGCTGATAGTCTATTTTTCCTGGTGCTTCATTTTATGTTTTATAATTACAGGGGGTCCTTGACTGACAAGCATTTCTTTAGTGGTCATTCGAAGTTACGATGGCACTGAAAAAAGTGACTTATGACCAGCCCTCACACTTATGACCTTTGCAGCATCTCCATGGTCATATAATCAAAATTTGGGTGCTTGGCAATTGGCATGTATTTACAACAGTGTCCCTTTACAGAGTTTAACAGATTAACAGAGTTGGAAGGGACCTTGCAAGTCATCTAGTCCAACCCCCTGCCCAAGTAGGAGACCCTACATCTGCCTCTACCTAGGATCGAACTCACAACCTAGGCCACAGCAGCTGGGTCCTTGAAGGTGCCATTTGAGCAAGATGGCTATATCTTCATCTCCCAGTGCTCAAAACCGATCGGAGACCACTGTCCTTGTGAGGACCAACGGTCTGGAGCGCTTATGGGTGATCTCACTCCATTTTTTGTCCAGAAAAGTTCAAAGAGACAATCTACGGACTTTTTGCAGAGCTGTTTTTCCCGGCTTCCATATCTTCCTCTGGAAGTTCCGATAGTAATAATTTATCACAATCTATCCTGTAATCAGATAAGTGGCAAAAAAGCAGGAGAAAATTAACTGATTTCTAACAGCTCTATTAGCCTGCTTCTAAAGCAATTGGTAGGCTATAACAGTACTGAGAAAGATCCCCAGAGAAATAATCACCTGCCTATAGCTCATAGTTGGGATTTCAAAAAGCCCAAAAGAGAACATCTGCGTCAATCTGATATTCTAGATATGAAGACACCCATGCTATAAAGACCAGAGATCATTTGTTGGCAAAACAAAATTGGGAACAAGACGACAAAGGAAGCCAGATCTGGTAGCACAGAGATTTCCCCAACAAATGGAGGAAAAATTTACCTAATTAGAGAAGTTAATGCCTCCTGCTGTTGAGCATTCAGTTGGCAGGATGATTTAGGGTTTGGCATTCTTCCCTGTTCAGGCACTGACTTCATGCTATCAGAATCAAGCAGCTACCTGTGCTGAGTCTGGTTCATTTTTCACAGGTGGATGACAGTCTGTTGCTTTCTCAACTGCAGGCTGGGAGTCCACTAAGTTTTCTTCTTCAGTCTCGGAAGACACTATAACAGCGGTTATCAACCTGGGGTCACGACCCCTTTGGGGGTCGAACGACCCTTTCACAGGGGTTGGGAGACTTCGCCCGGACGCTGCCATTTGGGTTCTTTTACCCTCTGCGCATGCACAGAATGCTTTGCGCATGCGCAGAGGGTAAAAGAACCCAAATGGCGGTGGCGGGGCGGGGGTCGTGGCGGCGGGCGCAGCAGCAGGGTGGGTCGTGGTGGGGTTGTGGGGGTGGGGCACGGGTCGCGGCATTTGGAAGGTTGAAAACCACTGCTCTATTACAACATCTACTAAATTTGATTGCTGCTGCCAAGAGTTCTATTCTCTCTCTCTATTCTCTCTCTATTTTTTTCCATGAACTTCAAGTAGATGTACCTGAAATTGCTTCTGTGCCTTTGGAAATTTAAGGAGTTTGTTACCGACAGAAGTTAAACCCAGTTTGATTTGTGTGTGTGTGTGTGTGTGTGTGTGTGTGTGTGTGTGTGTGTGTGTTTCCTAACAACTAGGAAGAAAGTTTGTCCGTAATTTCTGCATCTATCTCTTGGACCCCCAGTGATCAAGGAAATTGGCTGGATTTTTCTTTGCAGCTGAGAATGCACAGGAATGCGCGCCCACTGCAAAAATTGCAGCTTTTCTCACAAAACAACAAGTAAAAACAATTGGAAGCTTTTTAGAAAAGATAACGGTCTGCTGAGCTCTACTGCTCAAAAGGGTTGCTGAAGCCTCTAGGTGTCATTAAATTAACAATGTGTTTAATTAGATATTGATCACTTTCACTATCAAACATGGAATGATTTGCATTATGACCCGTACTTTCAATTTACCATTTCCTACTGACAAACCTAGTGGAGTGAAACATAACTTATCATTTTAATCACTTTTTCTTCTACATGTCCAGAACTGGCAGGCATTTTTCCTTTCTTCTCCCTCCTTTTAATAGCAAACCCATGGATCCTTAAAGCCACAGTGTTTTGCATATAGATATCCCTCAACTTACAGCCATAATGAAGCCTTCCCATTCTCCATTATTTGTAAAGTGGGTCATCACGTGACCAGACCCAATTTTACAACTGTTTTTGTGGCGGTCATTAAATGAATATGGCAGTTAAGCACATATTGTTCATTATAGGTTATTCTTGCGGAAAACCAGAAGTAAATGCTGGTTTGGGGCAAAAAGCCAACCTCTTTAACACATTCTTCGGCTCAGTCTTTGTAAACAGCAATGGCTCATGCCCAATATTTCCCAGTTGTACCACAATTAACTTCAACGATCTAACACAAATCGATTTTACAGAAGATAACGTTAGAAAGGCATTACGCAACCTAAAACCATCTCTATCTATTAGACCTGATGGACTATGTGCATACTTCTTAAAAAAGCTCTCCACAACCTTGGCTGAACCTCTAAGCATAATTTTTGAAAAATCCTTCAGGACTAGCTACAGCTCACCTGTCTGGAACCTGCATTGCATATCAGACATTAATACAATCGAAAGAGTCCAGAAATATTTCACAAGAAGAGACCTCCTCTCCTTGCTTGCAATAAAATACCTTATTCCACCAGACTTGAAATATTGGGATTAGACAATTTACAACTACGTCACCTTCGATCTGATCTAAATGTAGTTCATAAAATCATATACCAAAATGTCCTTCCTGTTAATGATTACTTCAGCTTCAACCACAACAATGCATGAGCACGTAATAGATTCAAACTCGACTGCAGAAAATACGACTTCAGCAACAGAGTGATCGATGCCTGGAATGCACTACCTGACTCTGTGGTTTCTTCCCCAAACCCCAAAAACTTTAACCTTAGACTGTCTACAGTTGACCTCTCCCCATTTCTAAGAGGTCCGTAAGGTAAGGTGACCAGACGTCCCGCTTTTGGCGGGACAGACACGCTTTTCAAGCGTGTGTCCCGCGTCCCGCATTCTTTTCAAAAAGTCCCGCTTTTTTGAAAAGAATGCCGAAACAGCGGGACGTCTGGTCACCCTAAAAGGGGAAGCAAAAGAGAGGTACCGGAAGCAAGTCGGGCGGAATTTCAGCGAGGCGGCTGCCTGCTGGGGAGAGGGGGAAGGGGGGCTGCTCCTCCTCTCCTTCCCCCACCCCATCCCTAGCCCCGCCCTCAGAGGCGCCGCTGCTGTTGGGATGCGGGTGGAGGGGTGAGGGACGAGGAGCCGTCGCCGCTGCCGTCACCGGTTTGAGCTCACGAGCGGCCCCTCCGGCGGCGCAAACAGCCCTTCCTCGTCCCCCTCCCCTTCCTTCCCCCCGACGCCTTGCTGCCGCCGTTGCCCTGGGGCCGGGCGGGCGATCGGGAGACCGCGGGGCTTGGATGCCTGGAACTCGCGACAGGTAAGCTGCCGGCTGCCTCCTTTCCCCGTCTCCCGCCTCCCGTTCGTTGCTTGCCAGCCCGGCCCCAGGGCAGCTCCCGAAGGGGAGGCGGGAGGCGAGGAAAGGCCTCCCGAAGGGGAGGCGGGCTCCCGAAGGGCTGCCGGCTCCCGAAGGGGAGGCGGGAGGCTAGGAAAGGCCTCCCGCCTCCCCCCCACACCTGGACACCAACATTTGCTGTGTTTTGCCCTCTGCGCATGCGCAGCGTTCTGCGCATGCGCAGAGGGCAAAACAAATGGCGGCGCCCAGGCGCCCCCCCCCCGTCCCGCTTTAAAAAAATCTGGTCACTTTACTGTAAGGGGCGTGCATAAGCGCATCACTGTGCCTACCATCCCTGTCCTACTGTCCTATTGTCCTCTTTTATTGGTACTTTTTGTTACTTACGTTATGTTTATACAAACAACTTCTATCCTGTACATGTTTGACAAAATTTAAAAAATGTCATAAATTGTGATCAAAATTTAATGAGTTAATTGGAGTTAGTTGGAATTTTATTGTTTTGAAAGTGAACTTTAAAGTATGTATGTTAGGAGTAAGATAAAATGTATTAGAATGTTTGATTTTAAAAATGTTTTTAAAGTACAGCTTAGTATTTTAAAATGGATGAAAAAAAGTATTTTTCCCTTTAAGGTTAAAACATCTGAAAGAATACAGTGAATTTTGTTAATATAAGTGGTGATAGTTTATAAAGATATAGTACTGTGATGTTGAACCTATGGCACGCCTGCCACAGGTGGCACGCGGAGCCATATATGAGGGCACGCTAGGTATTGTCCTATGTCAGCTCCAGCACAAATGTGCGCACTGGCCAGCTGATTTTCTGCCTTCCGGATGGTGGGGTGAGGCCATT
The DNA here is from genome assembly GCA_023053685.1 of Diadophis punctatus similis. Lineage (NCBI taxonomy): Eukaryota > Metazoa > Chordata > Lepidosauria > Squamata > Dipsadidae > Diadophis > Diadophis punctatus. Next base: position 70,101,966 of record JALIGW010000005.1, read on the forward strand.
TTTGCCCTCCTGAAGCCTGGGAAGGGCCAAAAACGGCCCAACGGGCCTACCAGAAGTTCATTTCCAAACTTCCGGTAGGCCCATTGGGTACGTTTTTTGCCATCCACAGGCTCCGGAGGCTTTCCTGAAGCCTGGGGAGGGCAAAAAACGGCCCATTCCAGAGGCTTCAGTGAGGCCTGCATGCATGCGCGGGGGGGGGGGGTGCAGCACAGGGTGTGTGTGTGCATGTGCAGGGGGAGGGCATTGCATTATGGGTGTGGGCATGTGTGCATGCTATTGTGCGCGCACGTGCCCTTTTGGCACCTGAGCAAAAAAATGTTCGCCATCACTGATATAGTATATACATATACGCATACTGTGTGTGTGTGCATGTATGTGTGTATGTACTTTTTAAAAAGATAACAACTAATAGAAAGTAATATAAAGGAGAAAAGAGAAAAGGAGTGAAAGCAAAGAGAAAGCTATAATCAAGAAAGGAAAACAAAGAAAATTTTAAAAAGATACAAAAAATGGCTCCTGAAATTCTTCACAACCCTTATAAAAACAATTGTATTTTAACCTCTGTCTCTAAAGTTACCTCATGATACTCTTCTATTCTGTCTAATCATCAAAACCATAAATCACAAGTTCATTTTTTTTTCATTTTTACACAAAAAGAAGACATTTCTAGTCACCAATAAATGTAGATAGTCTTATCTCTAATCAAAGAAGTTAGTTTAAGCATCTCAGCAAGATCTGACAGTTTCACCAACCATTCCTCCATAGTAGGTAGAATCAAATCTTTCCATCTTTGTGCATATAAGGATCTTGCCACAGTAATCATATACTGAAGTAACATTTTGTGGCTTTTTTATTATTGCTTACCCATCAATACTAAAAGGAAAATTTTGGCTTCAACTAAATCAATGTTTCTCAACCTTGGCCCCTTGAAGATATGTGGACTTCAACTCCCAGAATTCCCCAGCCAGCATTCATTGGCTGAGGAATTCTGGGAATTGAAGTCCACACTTCTTCAAGCAGCCAAGGTTGAGAAACACTACAATATTAATCTTTAAAACCCTCTGTATCGATGTATGTATTTGAATCCACTGTTTTTAAACTTCTTTACATCAAGCACGATAAAATGTCCTTTCATGTTGTTCACATTTCCAACATACCTTTGACATGCTTTTATACATTCTAGACCCGTGGTGGCGAACCTATGGCATGCATGCCAGAGGTGGCACGCGGAGCCATAGAAGCCGGCACGCGAGAGTTGCCCACCGGCAAACCGGAAGTGCGAAAAACGCACTTCCGGTTTGCCGGTGTGCTGTTTTTTGCACTCCGGAGGGTTCAGGGAAGCTCCCTGAAGCTCCAGAATGCAAAAAACTAGAAAACGGACAAAACGGAAGTGCACTTTTCCGCACTTCCGGGTTGTCCGTTTTGTAGTTTTTTGCATTCCGGAGCTTCAGGGAGCTTCCCTGAACCCTCCGGAGTGCAAAAAACAGCATACCGGCAAACCGGAAGTGCGTTTTTTCGCACTTCCGGTTTGCGAGTTTCGTCGTCCCAGGCTCCGGTAAGCCTTTGCGCGGGGGGGGGGGGGTGCGCATGCGCAGGGGGCAGCATGGGGGGTGTTGTGCGCATGCGTGGGGGGGAGGGAATGGGTGTGGGCACGCGAGCGCGCCCCCCCCTTTTTGGCACGCGAGCAGAAAAAGGTTTGCCACCACTGTTCTAGACAATTTCTCTTGCGTTGTATACCAATAATACATCGTTTTATAAAAATTGTTTTTGAGATTACTTTTTTTCCTATACACTTCTCCATGACTATTTGGTTATGAGGTTTTCAAATTGATTAGTTTTCAGACACACCTCTTACCAAACAAACAAAAAATTAAAGAGGGGAATCAGATTTTGGACCAAAAAAAGACTTTATTTTATTTTTTATTTATTTATTTATTTTTGTCAAGTACGTGTTGGTAATATACATAGATATAACATTGTTTATATACATAAGATGAGTACTGATAAGAGGGAACATTAGGACAGGGACGGTAGGCACGCTGGTGCACTTATGCACACCCCTTACTGACCACTTAGGAATCGGGTGAGGTCAACAGTGGACAGTCTAAGGGTAAAGTTTTGGGGGTTTGGTGACGAAGCCACAATGTCAGGTAGTGAGTTCCAGGCATTAACCACTCTGTTGCTAAAGTCGTATTTTCTACAGTCAAGTTTGGAGCAATTCACTTTGAGTTTGTATCTGTTGTGTGCTCGTGTATTGTTGTGGTTGAAGCTGAAGTATTCGTCGACAGGAAGGACATTGTAGCAGATAATTTTATGAGTTATGCTTAGGTCATGCCGAAGGCAACGTAGTTCTAAGCTTTCTAAGCCCAGGATTTCAAGTCTGGTTGTGTAAGGTATTCTGTTGCGAGTAGAGGAGTGGAGGGCTCTTCTCGTAAAGTATCTCTGGACACTTTCTAATGTATTTATGTCCGATTTTGCTAAATCACTGATGACCCATCATTCATGAGTCATCCTTATTTTCACAGGTCTTACAAAATTTCCACCATCAAAATCCATAGCAGATTTATTTTAATACCCTACTAACATTTGAACCATCCAGTTTTTGAACCGTAAACAGGAGAATATTACCTACACAGTCATAATTTCTTTTAGAAGGAAAAGAGAACCCATCTGATTCATGCAACCTGTCTTAAATCACAGACCAGATTGAAGAGAAACTAGGTTTTAAATAAAATCCCTCGGCTGCCCTTTGATGTGGATAGTCAGTCTGATGCTGTCAACTGCATCTGGACATCAGATTATTCACCAGACTCATTCAACATGTCAAAAATAACAGAATAAATCAGACTGACTTTGACACATAGCAAAATGGTTGTGGGTTCAGTCCTATTTCTCTTGGTCTAGAGATGGTGCTGAAAATTGGCCCTGCCTTCCCATTTCAGAGTGCCAAATTTCTCTGTGGTGAGTCATCTTACAGATTTATGTGTTCCCATCTCCAGGTTTTAATTGCACTAGGTCCCTGACACTGATTTCTAAAGGAGCCCATCCAGGTCAGATGTTAGCTGTTTCAAATGCCAGAGTCCCTTCTGGTTTTGTTATTCAGTCATTTATGTTTGATATTTTAGCCTTGGCTTCTAAATTAAAACAACTCATTTTTGGCCTAAAATCCTAACTGACAATGGGAACAAAGCTTGCTTCATAAAAACAAAGAAGGATTTGTTTTGCCACTGCTGTTGTTAATTTATATTGTTATTGATGATAACAATAGCACAGGAAAATAGGAAGCTGGGATATTTTTAACTTAGTTTTTTATTTCATGTTTTAATACAACTGCATAAACCAGTTTGTTACCATGGTCACAGATGATTAGGATAGGATAGGATAGGATAGGATAGGATAGGATAGGATAGGATAGGATAGGATAGGACAGGACAGGACAGGACAGGACAGGACAGGACAGGATAGAATTAGTTCACTGCATGTTCTTCCAAGTGGATGGCATGTAGTCAAGTTGATGGCAGCTGTATGTTGACTTACAAGAAGGTTGAAGGAGTTCTTAAGAAAGCTGTATCTTGAGTTTGGCGTAGTGGTTAAGGTACTGGCCTAGAAAGCAGGAGATGGTGAGTTCTAGTCCCACCTTTGGTATTAAAGCCATCTAGGTGACTTTGAGCTAATGACCAGGTCAGGGGTGGATTCTAACTTACCTCACTTCCGGTTCACTTCCTCCCGCACCACATGGGCGTGCCACAGGGGCGCGCTGCGTGGGCATGCGCATGCGCAGTGCCGAAAAATCCCAAAAACATCCCTCCCAAAAAACCAAAAAAACAAGATGGCGACACATGCGCAGTGCCAGAAACTTGGCTTCTGCGCATGCTCAGAAAAAAAATCCCCCCCAATCCAAAAAAAATTCAAAAAAAGAGATGGCGGCGCCCACAGATTGTCACCGACTGAACCGGTTCCGTGATATCATCATGATGTCACCAGCAGGTCGCTACTGCTTCGGGCGAACCAGTCCAAACAGGGAGGAACCCACCTTTGGACCAGGTGATTGTGAGTTCTAGTCCCTTGACTAGATGTGCCAGATATTCAGTTCACTGTAAAGCATAAGAAGAGAACCAGTTTGGTCTAATGGTTACTGTACTAGAAAGCAGGAGACAATTAGTTCGAGTCCTGCCTTTGGAATGAAGTGACCTGGGTGACTTTGAGCCACTCACTCTCTCTTAGCCCAAATGACCTCACAGGATTGTTGTTATGAGGAAAATAGGAGAAGGAAGGAGTATTAGATATGCTTGCCACCTTGACTTATCTATAAGGTAATAAAGGTGAGACAAAAATCTAAAAACAAATGAAGTTATGTGTAAAAAAATAGGGATTGAAGACAAAGGTAGGTAACCAATATAAAAGAAAGAGGTTGAGATGGTTTGATTTAGAATAAATGGAACAAGATCCAATTCTCAAAGATACAAAGGAAGAGTTAAGAGGAAGGGAATATGAGAAGATTGTGGTTAAACCAAATTAATGAAATCCTGAAAAAGAGAAGAAAAGGCAATATTTGAAGCACTGAATGAACAAGGTAGAGGTGACTATGACTTGCAAGATAGAAAATTATAGAGATATCATGTTGGTCTAAACTAATTTTCACTGTTCCCTTTCTTTTGCCTTATCTATGACTTTAATTGCTTTGGTTTACTATCTCTTATTGCTTTTTCATGCTCTGCATATCTTGTTTCTCCCAAAAGGGAATTAGGTGATGGGTATGTATATATGTACAACAATTACTTGCTGTTGGATAATTTTAAAATTTAAATTATGTAATTTGTTCCAGAACAATGTACTGAGCAGTTCATTAAGTTTTTGGTTTATTATGTGATATTCTGTAATACTCCTGGGGTTTGTTCATGTATTATGAAAAAAGCAGTCTGTTTCTTTGAATATTAAGGCACAGATTCTGATTTTAGACTCAAAAGTTCTCTTCCTTCCATGCAGCTGTGGGAAATTCCTTGTCATGCCTGCAAGAATCTCTTTCTATTATGTTGTCAAGTGTTGGTTGTGCAATTATTAGAAAATTGACTGCCTATTTTCCTAGCATTTTCTTTTGGGGAGGTTGTTAATAGAGTTGAAAGGGACCTTGGAGTTCTTTTAGTCCAACAGACCCTGTACCATTTCAGAAAAATGGCTGTCCAATCTCATCTTAAAAACTTTCAGTGATGGAGCAGCCACACCTTCTGAAGGCAAGCTATTCCAATAATAGTTCTCACTGTCAGGGAATTTCTCATTAATTTTAGGTCGAATCTCTCTTTAATAAGCTTCCATCCATTACTTCTTGTTCTGTTTATTGTTGGCACAATAAACTGTTACATAAGCTTTATCTTACCCCAAAAAAAATGTTGGAAAGGGAAAAATCTGATCTACTCATCATGATCCCAACTTTTTTGCATTGCTATCATATTCTTTAAGGGACGCAGTGGCTCAGTGGCTAAGATGCTGAGCTTGTCGATCGTTCAGTGGTTCGAATCCCTAGCGCTGCGTAACGGGGTGAGCTCCCGTTATTTGTCCCAGCTTCTGCCAACCTACCAGGTCGAAAGCACGTAAAAAATGCAAGTAGAAAAATAGGGACCACCTTTGGTGGGAAGGTAACAGCGTTCTGTGCACCTTTGGCATTTAGTCATGCCGGCCACATGACCACGGAGACGTCTTCGGACAGCGCTGGCTCTTCGGCTTTGAAACGGAGATGAGCACCGCCCCCTAGAGTCAGGAACGACTAGCACATATGTGCGAGGGGAACCTTTACCTTTTTATCATATTCTCTATGGTTCTCAACTCCTACTATCAAAAGATTGGTCACTATCTTAAAGAAAATAACCTGTAGGGCTCATTCATACCCTTCTCATAGATACAAGATGAGCCAACCGCATTTTATAAATCTTGAGATTTGCGACAGATGTTTCAATATGCCGTGTTGTTGATCAAGGCCTTTTTCCAAGATGTTCCATCCTATACAGCCACTTCCTGGTTTCGCAGTTTCCTTTCTCAATTTTAAGACACACTTCCCCACCCCCTAGGTTCCTAGGTTTTTCTTTTTATATTTTAAATAATCCTCCTAGTCTGTAATGATAAAGATACAAGAATTGAAGATCCAATCCTTCCATGAGTCAAAAGTCTAGCATGAACCTTGGGCAGAGAGAAGCTTTGTTAAGACAAGCAATCTAATGAGACTTTGCTCTCAGTTTCCTCAACTCAAGGGGAGATAGTCCTCAGTTTATGACAATAGGGACCAGAGTTTCTGTCATTAACTATAATGTAATTAAGTGACTCATGCCAGAGGAACATGATGGCTCTCGTGATTACATCGCTGGGCTGGAGGTTAGCAAGCCCACATTCGAGACCCAAGTGCTGCTGTGGGATGGGGTAAGCTCTTGTCCTTTGCTCCAGCTCCTGCCAGGGACATGAAAGGAGCCTCCAGTGCTTCCACCCTAACCCGGCAGGAGCTGGAGCAAAGGATGAGAGCTCACCCTATCCCACAGCAGGACTCAGGTTGTAAATGGGCATGATTCACTTTTGCACTTGTATCAGAAGCACTGAGTTATGGGTTGAAAGGATTAGTTGCAACTTGTTGTGGCCCGCCAGCAGCCTGTGCAGCCAAGGCCTTTGGAACCTCCAGCACCTCTTGGCAGTGATGAGAAAGGAGGGGCTACTCCTTTCCTGAATGCAAGAGCATGCAGGGCTGCCAAGAGGCAGGAAGGTTTACTCTGGAGGAGGTCTCCTTGGGAGTAAGACTGGGGGCTAATTGGCCACTCCCCTAGTCTATTTAAGAACAGTAGAGGCAGCTGGAAAGCTGCAGGAAACAATAGTTCAAAGTGTTTTAATATTGTGTGTGACCAGCCATACGCTAAATAAATAATAGTTCAGACTCGGATCTCTGCCGTGCCTGGTATCGTGAAGTCCTGTTTTCCCTGCGTTGGATATCTTATCAAGACCAACTCCTGGGCATTTGGCCAAGCCTTCAAACTAATTGCCTTTGTTTTGAGCTAAGACTGACTGAACTTACGCCAGCTGCTAATGAAGACGAATTAGCAGCTGACTGATGCAAGCAAGGATTGCTTCTTTTGATTTGTGTGTTTGCGACTGCTGAGCCAGTTATTAGCAATGGTTCATTAATTAAACTAAGTTCGTTCAAACAGTGTATTTTTGATACATTCATAACTGGGGACAGAACACAACTAGGGGGCAACAGCTAATCCTTTCAACCTCTGAAGTGCCTCAGTGCTTCTGACATGAGTGTAAAAGTGAATCATGCCCATTTACAACCTTTTTTGCCATGTGTCAGGGTTCTGATGGTTGCCCTAATTAACTCATGAGTCTCCAGCCAATTTTCAAAAGAAATTCAGTTATTTATTAGGAACAACATGTCGGCATCTACCCAAGTGATGTCAACTCTGCCACATGTAATTTATGGCTCAACTTTGACCCTATTTCCCCTCCTCTCAGGCTGTGTCATAAATCACATTCTCCAATGAGGCACTTTTGCAGGCTGTAGAAAACACGCCTCACAGTCCGGCTCTGGTAATCTGAGATCCAACCTTGAAGAAGGAATGTGTTAGATTGTGCGCGGGAAAAGGAGAGGCGAGCCATAGCACAGTTCAGCACTTTATTTAGCAGGTCAGCTTTAAGTAAAAGATCTGGCGGCGAACAGCAGGGAAGCCGCTTTTAAGGGTTTCCCTGCAGTCCAGCCGACCAGTGACAGGCATTCAAATCTGCCACTGCTTATCTGGCCAATCAGCGGCGGCTATGCAAATTTACTACGTACCTCAGTACATAATAGAATGCGTGGAATGTGCTGTTGAATGTGGCTGCCAAACTGCTCCATCAGTTCTCCCCCCCCCTTCCTGCCCATTGCAACTCGAGAGCATCCCAGAAATGCCTTGTGAGTTGACACCATGGCTGTTAAACAAATGTAGGTTTCCCCATTGACTTTGATTGTTGGAAGCCCTTTGGGAAGGTCACAAAATTACATGGCTCCTGGATGCTGCAATTGTTGTAAAAACACACTCGCTGCCAAGCGCTCTAATTTTAAACATGTGATTGTGGAAATGCTCTGATAGGCGTAAGTGAAAGGACCAGTCATAAATCATTTTTTTCAGCATCGTCATAATCTCAGTCATTCAATGAATGGTCGATTGACTACCTGTAGGTCTTGTACAGAGAACTGATAGTCTTCAGACTGGTGATGAGAGACCAGTAAGATAGAGTCACCATTTCCCATCCATGTTTCTTTAATGCCCAGATTCAGGGGTGGGCTTCAAAAATTTTAGCAAGGAGTTCTCTGCCCGGTTGCTCAGTGGGTGTGGCCATGGTGGGTGTGGCCTAGTCAGCCTCCTGCACCATGGTAGGGGGGTGTTTTTGCCCTCCCCGGGCTCCGGGGGCTTTCCTCGAGCCTCCAGGAGGGAGAAAATGGCCTCCCCAGGCTCAGGAGGCCCTCTGGAGGCTGGAAACAGGCCCATTTCTGGCCTTCCCAAACTTCCAGTAGGCCCATTTTCGCCCTCCACGAGCCTCTGCTTGCGCCCTGCACTTACCTGCATCCAAAATGGGTCACATGGGGACTCCTGGGAGGGGAGGGGTGGCCAGGGTCAGCCAGGAATGGGATTTGGGGGTTCTCCAAACTGCACAGAATCTTAGGTAGAGGTTCTCCTGAACCCCTGCAAACCCCCAGCAGCCCACCCCTAGATTGCAGTCATTTTTCCTATGATGCGGTTTTCCCTATCATACAATAGAGATCTATCTACTTTTCCCCTATCATGCTAGGTTTTCCCTAGTGTAGCCCAAAAACTGAATCATATAACCAGAAGTGGGCAATCTGCAGGATAACAATATTCTGCTTTGCTTATTTCTGTGCAAAATTTAATTTAGGCTGGTACAGTTAAAGCCGCAGATGTAATCCTGTACCATGCTAGCTCAGAGATCCAGAAGGGAACAGAAAAAAATATTACTAAATATCTCAATTCAGGAGATATTCAGGATTGAAAAAATCCCCCTAACAAACATAAAAATATATAGGGATGGTTAACAGAGGTGTCATAAATTGCATTTTGATGACATGGAGGAAATTAATTTGCAAACAGTAACAGATAAAGTACAGAAATTGCTTTACTGAAAGAAAATAGTGAATTTACAGCTCAGAGCTTTACTGGGGGACCAGAACAGAATCCTCTAACTAGATCAAGGGATTCGATTTGATTCCATTAACAATCAGTTGATTCTATAGCTTGATACAATTGTACCAGGTCATACTTTTCCTTGCCCCAGCCATGAATCTTCCTTAAAAGGAACCACTTTTAGCAAATAGCTCATGTTGCTGTCAAAACAGAATAGACTTTGCAAAGAATAGAATAGAATAGAATAGAATAGAATAGAATAGAATAGAATAGAATAGAATAGAATAGAATAGAATAGAATAGAATAGAACCTGGAAGGGACCTTGGAGGTCTTCTAATCAAGCCCCCTGGCAAAGCAGGAGGACCTATACCATTTCAGATAAGTGATTGTGTAGTCTCTTCTTAAAAACCTCCAGTGATGGAGTGTCCACGATTTCTGAAGGCAAGCTGGTTAATTGTCCTCACTGTTAGGAAGTTTCTCCTTAATTCCAGGTTGCTTCTCTGTTTGATTAGTTTCCAACCACTGTTTCTTGTTCTGCCCTCTGGTGCTTTGGAGAATAATTTGACCCCCTCTTCTTTGTGGCAGCTCCTCAAATACTGGAATACTGCTATCATGTCACCCCTAATTCTTCTTTTCTTTAGACTAGCCAAACCCAAATCCTGCAGCTGTTCTTCATATGTTTCAGTCTCCAGGCCTTTGATCATCTTAGTTGCTCTTCTTTGAATGTTTTCCAAAGTCTCAACATCTTTTTGGTAGTATGGTGACCAAAATTGGTTGCAGAATTCTAGGCGTAGTCTTAGGAGGGTTTTATAAAGCGGTACTAATACTTCGCGCCGTCTTGATTCTATGCCTCTGTTTATACAACTCAGGATTGTATTAGCTTTTTTGACTGCTGCTGCACACTGCTGGCTCATATTCAAGTGACCATCCACTTGAATATGAGACAGCAGTGTGCAGCAGCCACCAAAAATAATTCAACCCTGATTGGCAGAGCCATCACCACTCATCTACTGGACCAAAAATGCACATTTTGAATGGAAGTTGGCTCTTTGCAGATGCTACAAACATTTGAAAACAGTGTGAGAATAATATGAAAGCCATGATGTTCTGGTAAGTTTACTAGTGTCAGAACTAGTCCAACCTCCATCACCACATTCTCTTTCCACCACTCAAGGGAGCCTTTGATGGAGACTTTGTACCCTTCCGTGTTAGTGCAATTATTATTCATCATCTCTAAAAAGTGTGATACTCATCACTACTCTTAAATTTATATCTGTAGCACCATTCAAATCAAGGTTTTTAAATTCTTGGGCATACATTTCTAACCATCAGCAGCTTAGAATCATCAGCCATGGGAGGCCATGGCTAGGGCTCAAGAGTCACAAAACCACGGTTTTGTATTTTGCCAAACGTCACGCAGTAAACTCTTCCTGGTTGCTACAAAGGTTTTCAGAGCCAAGCTTGTTTAATGGCACACTACTATCAAGACTTAACTCCAAATACGGCAATACTATCTAAATTTCTGAGAGCTTTGCTATGAGTGCTCCACTATGCATTGAATTTATAACTGAGACTAAAAATCTGGCCTTGTTTCTATAGCAACCTGTGGCTTTGCTACCTGAGATGCTGGCTTTAAGTTACTAGTTTTGGTAATTCACTGATTCTTCTGTGTCCATTTTATATCATGGAAGAATAACCTCCTTATATATCTACAACATCACAGGCCATCAACCCACTACTCCACTTGAACCTGAGAATCCCTGGTCTGAAACAATGTAGATATTCAGAAGGACCCAAGTAAAACATCACCCATCAATTTATGGGCCTGCTTGGGAAGCCATTCTTCCATGTTTAAAATTTAGCAAATGTCCTCCATCTATTTATAGAAGACCAAGTACCTGCTATAAAATGTTGCTCTCCTTACTGTTTGAAGTTCCTGCATTTATTTATTTATTTATTTATTTATTTATTTATTTATTTATTTATTTATTTATTTATTTATTTATTTATTTATTTATTTATTTATTTATTTATTTATTAGTTGCATTTGTATGCCGCCCACTCCACGGAGACTCTGGGTGGCTCACAACAATGAAAATTCACATGCAACAACAAATATTAAAAAAAAACATTAAAAACAGTAAGTATTAAAACATTTAAAAACATTAAAAATCACAATTTAAAAACCCATACAATAAATCATTCATGGGGCCAAGTGTAATTGATGTTGTATTAAAATCATTGGCCCCAGGCCTGTCGACAAAGCCATGTCGACAAAGCAGGGTGGGAATAATGCGGATCTCGGGGGGTAGTGTATTCCAGAGAGCCGGTGTCGCCACAGAGAAGGCCCTCGTTCATGGGCCCACCAGCCCACATTGTTTGGCTGACGGGACCACCAGCAGACCAACTCTGTGGGCTCTAATCAGTCCTAGGGAGGTAGTTGGAGAAGGCGGTCTCTGAGGTAAACTGGTCCTAAACCATGTAGGGCTTTAAAGGTAATCACCAACACCTTGAATTGCGCTCGGAGACCTATAGGCAGCCAGTGCAGTTTGCATGAGAAAGATTTTGTCTTTGTTTTCTGGAAAAACATGAAAACATGTCTCATGTCATTTTGTGCTGCTCATTCTACACAAAGTGGCGTATTAGTTAATAATGCCTCTCTTGGGCACTATTATTCCATCTTAAGGGAGAAAAATACTTTTCAGGTATTTCCAGAGCAGTTGCCTAAATTTTTGCATTTGCTTTTCCTTAAACTCTCAACTGTACAATACAATTACAATACTTTTATTGTACAATAAAAGTCCAATACTTTTATGTAAAGAGTCATCCAACTTTCTTGATGTGTACAGCAAATGTTATTGTTTGCCAAAACGTTTGTTTTGATCAGTACAGTGGTGGGTTCCTACCGGTGCGGTCCACTCTATAGCACCGGTAGCGGCCCGCTGGTGATGTCACAGTACCGGTGCGGTCGGTTGCCGGTGCCTGGGCTCCGCCATTTTTTTTAAAAAAGTTATTATTTTAAAAAATTTTCTTCTGCACATGCCCAGAAGCCGAGCTTCCGGCACTGCGCATGCACTGCCTTCCTACCCCACAGTGAATCCAAGCAGGGGAGGATGGCTGAGGGAGCGTGTGAGACGCTGAAAGAACGGGCGGCAGGAGCTATCTCCATTCCCCTCCCTTCAGCAGTCCGAGAAGCCATGAACGCGCGGTGATAATCCCAGGCATTTTTGCACATTCGAGGCTTCTCGAGCTGCTGAGGGGAGGGGGAACGGGTGGCAGGAGCCTAGGATCATTGAATGGGGAGAAGCAGGACCTATCTCAGTTCCCCTCCCTTCAGCAATCCGAGAAGCCACGCCCACCCAGTCACATGACCAGCAAGCCATGCCTACCCAGTCACATGGCTGGCAAGCCACACCCACAAAATAAGCCATGCCCACAGAGTGGTAGTAAAAAAATTAGGAACCGGCCCCTGGATCAGTAATCATAAAATATCCAGATTTCTTCAGATTAGCTGGTGAATCTCACTTCAGTACTAACCTAGCTGAGAATGTGTAGGACAGATTGCTTGGAATTACATTGTCTTCCAGAGGAAAGTTGCCACACCTAGAAACAGGTGCTTTCTCTTCACCAACAACACCTGCTATCTGAGGTATGGTTGGACTAATTCTGAATAATCAGGTAGATCAGATATAACTCACAAACATACTCAATTTACATTTTCCTCTGTATTGCAATAGAAGCAGCCCTCACCTTGTCAAATATGCATCTATGACTTGGACTCCTGGTCTCTGCTTCAGATCTCCTGCTATTCCCAGGAGTTAAAGGACTCCTTGGAGCCGAGGTGGTGCAGTGGTTAAAAGCAGCACTGCAACCTACTTCAGCTGACTGCTAGTTCAGCAGTTCAGCTGTTCAAATCCCACCGGCTCAAGGTTGACTCAGCCTTCCATCCTTCTGAGGTCGGTAAAATGAGGACCCAGATTGTTGGGGGCAATATGCTGAACTCTGTAAACCGCTTAGAGAGGGCTGTAAAGCACTATGAAGCGGTATATAAGTCTAAGTGCTAAGTGCTAAATATCTCTTCTGAAAGAAAAGATTTCCTGAGATTAACATATGATTAGTATTTGGAGCTGATTATGCTTTGGCATGTTCCCTCATTATTTTATTTTTAAAGAAAGCCGAGCAAAATAGGAAGGGTAAGGTTGGAACGAGTGATGGCAATTCATCTGCAAGTATCTGGAACCATAACAAAATGAAATAACCCACATGATGAAACCACTAGACAGATGTACACCAATCACCCATACTGGGAAGAATAAAGCCTCAAAGTCGTGACAGGTTGCGGCACAATCAAACATTCAAATACCTCATAATGCTAATGAAAATAGCTTCACCGAGAAGCTGATATTTGGATTGCTGGATTGGATATCTTTGAGAGGTTGAGATCATATAGAAGACAATAGAAGATCAATAGAACTTCTAAAATACATAGTTAATCCTATTTGGGCTTCATCTCTTCGAAGTTTCTACTCTTGCAGTCTTGGTTGTTGGAAAGAGCACATTCTCAATGCTTCCAATCAGTTTGTAGGGAAGGATGGGAGCATCTTGGTAACATGAGGAAGGTGACTTTTCCATTAGAGAAACTGTCTAGTGGTGAATACGAGTCAGGATTTCGTATCTCGGCAGTCCAAGTTATAACTCTATCTGTCAGAAAAAAAGTTCTTCAATTATTTTGAAGAAACCAATAAACCATCAAAGTTTTTTAATTGACTATTATAGGAAATCATTGAAAGCCTCCTTATCTTTTCCAACATGGGGAACTGAGGTATCTACATGGAGTTCAAAAAAGACAAAATAGTGGCCACAATCACACAATCAAATCCTGCCTGTTTATGTGTGTCACAATGGAGATATTATTATTATTATTTATTTATTTGTCAAACATGTATAGGATAGTAGTAGTTTGTATAAACATAAGTAAAAAGTAACGCTAGAAGAGGACAATAGGACAGTAGGACAGGGACGGTAGGCACAGTGGTGCGCTTATGCACGCCCCTTGCAGACCTCTTAGGAATGGGGTGAGGTCGACTGTAGACAGTCTAAGGTTAAAGTTTTTGGGGTTTGGGGAAGAAACCACAGAGTCAGGTAGTGCATTCCAGGCATTGGTTACTCTGTTGCTGAAGTCGTATTTTCTGCAGTCGAGTTTGGAGCGATTTACATTTAGTTTGAATCTATTACGTGCTCGTGTATTGCTGCGGTTGAAGCTGAAGTAGTCATTAACAGGAAGGAAATTTTGGTATATGATTTTATGAACTACATTTAGATCAGATCGGAGGCGACGTAGTTGTAAATTGTCTAATCCCAGATATAAAAAGGATGGACTTTGATCACTTGTTTGTGGTCATGACTTTTGTTACCCCTTTTTAAAAAGGAGAGTATTTGTAGCTCAGGATTGAAAATGAGGGGTCCTTGATGTTCTCTGAGCTTGTGTTCTGACCCAGCTCCCCAAACACGACAAACCCTCTGAAGTGAACTCAAAGATTCCTTTAATTAGGAGTGCCGGCAACCCTGGCAAAAAGTTTCTCTCTCAACGCAGGCTAACTAGTCCATCCAGCCGGAAGATGAATAGTTGTCTGCCACACCTATTCATCTCCGCCCCTGCCTTTTATCCCCAGAGCTAAGGTGGGGCTTTGTTAGCAGCGGTGACTCTACCTTCCCAAGGATCGGCCCACGGATTTCCACTGCTCTCCTCTCCTCTGCCTTCTGCGCATCTGCACATCAGGCACTGGACTCAGCTGTTCCTCCTCTTCCTCATCAATCACCTCCAGACCTGAGGGCTGTTGACTCTCCATCTGAGGGCTGATGGATGGCCCAGGCTCCGCTTCTGTCTCTCTCTCTGCCAGCTCCATTCCCTCTTCCCCCTCAGAGCTCTCAGGTTGCCTTGATGCTGACCCTGACTCCCATGCCTCCTCCTCCTCTGATTTGGCTGCTGGAGGGGCCGGCGGCCGACATGCCACAACAGCTTGTTTTTCTTGCAGACATTTCATTACCCAGACTTGGTAACATCATCAGTGTTAGTAGGAAATGGAATTTGCTCTCAATTTATATTCTAGTGACTTGCCTTGTTGGTGATGGTGGGAGTGATCTTGGAGTTGACTGTAAGTCACCTAGAATTGCCTGGAATGGACAGCATAGAAGTATAGTAACAAAATAAAAAAATAAAATAAAATTTGGCCCTCAAAGGTTAAAAAAACCTTCCCCAGAAGCATGAAAGTTCCTCTTCTTCTACTTGAATGTGGCTCAAAGAAAGAAGCTAGAAGGAAGAAGAGATCAAGTAGCTGGTAGAAGAAGTAATGCTGAAAAGCTGGATTTTAATCCGATCAATTGATTATAAAAAGCCATTCACTTTCAGAATTTGACTGTCAGAAGTGGGGTGGTAAGGATTCCTCTTGTGCCTCTAAGCAAAGACTTCCTAAAATTTGGCAAGAAAGGTAGGGGAAGATTCCCCCCCACCGTGCATATAGGAGTTTAAAGAATTTAATATGATGTGCAAATGTCATCATACATGCATACACACGTACACAGCTAGCTCATAGTCATCAACTGCAGCAATTCTTCATCTGCAAGTCTATTTGTTCTTGCAAACGCAATTATCCAGATCACAAAGAATAGCTGGAAAAAGCACTTTGACTTTTGAATTCCCCGAAATGTGGTTTTTATGAAATCATATCCCGAAAGCAAAGATTTCTCTAAAGCAAAATAAGCAAACCAATCCCAACCAATTACCTTTTCTGGGCTTTGGGGAAGAAGAATGAAACAAGGAGCACTGTAATCAAAATAAAATTGAAATCTGTGGTTTCATTCCCTTGCCATATGTGATATGTTTGCTAATAAGAGTTCCCCCATCCAGTCAATGCTTATCAGTGACAAATTAATTTATCATCTTTAAAATAACAACAGGCATGAAATGCTTGGAAGAGACATGAACACCAACCTCTAATAACCGTGAAAAGAACCGGGCTTCTCAAAGAAATTATGAATGCTACAGCGAAACAGTTCTTGTAACCAATTCCCACAAGCTAAATGTTTTTAATCTAATAATTGCATTTTGCAACACACCTGTCAACATACCCACCCACAATAAACAGCTTCTAGACCACACACAGAGTCTAACTATTTCAAGTATGCAGAAAGAGGCAATAAGAGCAACAGACCCTGCATTGTGATCATATACACCTACAATTAGAGGTACCATATTTTTCAGAGTATAAGATGCACTGGAGTATAAGACGTACCTTAGTTTTGGGGGAGGAAAATAGGGGAAAATCTACCTACCAGGTATTCATCTGGCTAGCGTCCTTAGTCTGGTCAGCTTCAGCACATTATTTTATCCCCTGGTTAGGACTTAAAAAAACCTTCTTCGGAGAGAGTAACAATGAAAGAGCCTGCAAGCCAGTAAGAGCTGGGAAGATAGTTAGCACCTGGTTAGGGCTAGAAAAAAACTTATTCGGAGCAGCTTCAGCACATTATTTTTTCCCCTGGTTAGGGCTGAAAAAAATCTTCTTCGGAGGGAGTAGCAATGAAAACAAGCCTGCAAAGACTTAGGGCTGGAAAAAACTTCTTTGGAGGGAGTAGGAATGAAAAAATCCTGCAAGCCGGGAAGATCATTAGCACCTCGTTAGGGCTGAAAAAACCTTTTTCGGAGGGAGTAGAAATGAAAACAAGCCTGCAAGCCGGGAAGATCGTTAGCACCTCGTTAGGACTGGGGAAAAAAGCTTCAAAAAAGCTACATATAAGACGCACCCAAATTTTCAGCCTCTTTGGGGGGGGAAAGTGCGTCTTATACTCCGAAAAATATGGTAGGTTCTTCCTGGTTCGGACCAGTTCACCCGAACCGGTAGCGACCCACTGGTGATGTCACGATGACATCATGGAACCAGTTCGGATGGTGCCAGTCCATGGGGGCCGCCATCTTTTTTTAAATTTTTTAAATCTTTTTTATTTTTTTATTTTTTTTTCTTCTGAGCATGCACAGAAGCCGAGTTTCCGGCACTGCGCATGCATCGCCATCTTGTTTTTGGCTTTTGGGGGGGGGGTTGGATTTTTTGGCACTGCGCAGGTGCAGCCACGTGGTGCGGGAGGAAGTGAACCGGCAGCGGGGTAAGTTAGAACCCACCCCTGCCTACAATAGTACATTAGACTTATCAAAAACAGTGATTTTTTCCCCTTCACAATATGTTTGCACAGGCATCATAAACCCAACTACAATTTATTTCAATATGCAGTTTGCTGTTTCAGATTGTCAGATGACAAAGGTGAGATGACAAAAATCGTGGATCATTGTATGCTCAGAAAAGCTTTGATGCTGTTCCTCGAGATGCAAGGGCAAATTACTTTTGAAATCAAAAGGGCTTTTCAAAGGAGTTGTGATAGTATTGTGAGGCAGCTTTTTTTTTAAAAAAAAAAGAAAGAATCACACTGTTTGTGTCTGAATTCTTAAAGCGAACTCCGAAAAATAAAGGAAAGGAACTTGAGATGTTTAAGATAGAGGAAAGAAAAGATTCGAAATCTTGAGATGAATTCTAGATGGAATCTGAGGCTATATATGATCAGGAACGCTGACCTACAAAAGGACCCAAGGAATATTTTTACACAACCTGGTGTGATGGCCAGATATTCAGTTCACTGTAAAGCATAGGAAGAGCCATTTTGGTCTAGTGGTTAAGGCACTGCACTAGAAAGCAGGAGACTGTGAGTTCTAGTCCCACTTCAGGCATGAAAGCCAGCTGGGTGACCTTGGCCAGTCACTCTCTCTCAGTCCAAGTTACCTCACAGATTTGTTGTTGTGGGGAAAATAAGAGAGGAAGGTGTTTAAATATTTCCACCAAGTTATTACAAAAATAATAAAGGCAGGATAAAAAAAATAAACAATAATCCAGAGATTATGGCAGGCATTATTATATATTTTGATTTATACAGCACCATTCTGCATAGAATGGTGCTGTATAAATAGAGGGATACAATCAAGGACCAGAGAGGTACTAGTACCACTCTATAAAGCCTTGGTCAGACCACACCTAGAGTACTGCAGCCAGTTTTGGTCACCACACTACAAAAAAGACATTGAAACCCTAGAGAAAGTGCAGAAGAGAGCAACCAGGATGATAAAGGGTCTGGAAAATAAAACATACAAAGAGCGATTGCAGGAACTGAGCTTGGCCAGTCTGACGAAGAGAAGGACCAGGGGTGACATGATAGCAATGTTCCAATATTTGAGGGGATGCCACAGAGAAGAGGCTGTTCTCTATGGCACCAGAAAGTCAAACAAGGAATAATGGATGGAAGCTGACCAAGGAGAGATTCAACCTGGAAGTGAGGAGAAACTTTCTGACGGTGAGAGCGATCAACCAGTGGAACAGCTTGCCAGTGGAGGTTGTGAGAGCCCCAACACTTGCGACCTTCAAGGAGAGACTGGACTGCCATCTGTCTCAAATGGTGTAGGAACTCCTGCTTGAGCAGGGGGTTGGACTAGATGACCTACAAGGTCCCTTCCAACTCTAATAATAAATTTAAATCTACAAAGCATTCAAAGAGACTAAAAATTAAAATGAGGAGGAGTTGGGGAAGAGGAAGAGGCCAGTTTGGTGTAGCGGCGAAGATGCTGGCCTAGAAACTAAAAATCAGGAGGTGATGAGTTCTATCTTCCTTAAATATGAAAATTGGCACAGTGACTTTAGGCTAATTCTCCTTTTTTCAGCCCAACCCACCTGCAGTGTTGTTGTTGAGGGGAAATAGGAGTCAGATGTACAGGTAGTCCTCAAGATACAAAAGTTCATTTAGTGATCATTCAAAGTTACAACGGCATTGAAAAAAGTGACTTATGGCTGTTTTCCATGCTTACGATCATTGTAGTATCCTTGAGGTCATGTAATCAAAATTCAGACACTTGGCAACTGGTTGATATTTATGACGGTTGCAATGTTCTGGGGTCATGTGATTCCATTTTGCGACTTTCTGACAAGCAAAATCAATGGGGAAGCCAGATTCACTTAACAGCTGTGCCACAAACTTAACAACTGCAGTGACTCACTTAACAACTGGGGCAAGAAAGGTCATAAAATGGGGCAAAACTTACTTAACAAATGTCTCACTTAACAACAGAAATGTTGGACTCAATTCAGCTCATAAGTTGAGGACACCTGTATTAGGTGTCTTCACTGCCTTGAGTTATATATGAAAAAGCAGAATAAAAATTTAATAAGAACATGGTCATAGATTACAAACAACGATACTAAATGCCCTTTTCTTTTGATTCATTGTAAAATATCTGGCATATTACTGGAACATTTTACAGACCATCTCCAAATCAAATGTAATAGGACACTACACTGTTCAGGTTTTTCTGGACTGTCTAAATTCCTATGAGGAGATCATTAGCTCACCTACCATGACCATTCATCTTCACAGCCCTAATTAATGTTAGGAGAAGCTAGAACACTTTGATTCAAAATCAAGCTACAATTCAATGTCTATACAATTTGTGTCAAGCTCAAATTATCACACATTTTGTGAAGATCTAGCTCTCCAGATTAATATCAGTGGTGGGTTGCTGCCGGTTCAGACCAGTTAGCCCAAACCGGTGGCGGAAATTTGCCCCCACTCGCCAAACCAGCAGCGATGGCCGGCTGGCCACACCCCCAAACCGGTCCTCCAGTCGCCACTCCTTGAAAGCGGCTGGCAAAGAACCAGTCTGAAATGGCTTCTTCGCTTGCGCAGAGGGTCATTTCCCCGACGTGATGCAAAATGTGCACTTCTGATGCGATGCAAATCGGTAGGGAAGGTAAGTGGAACCCACCACTGATTAATATGTAATGTTGGGTAAGGTGGAAGAGAAACAGAAGACAAGGATGACCAATAGGAAGTTGGATGGACTGAATTGCAGCAACAATGGATGCATTCCTGGAAGATCTGAAAAACTAGATCCTCCTGGAGAAAACCTGTCTGTGTGGTTGCTAAGAATGGACACTAACTTGATAGCACATCAACCTCATCATCAGATGAGAGCCATTGTCAAACTTCTCTTATACAGTCAAGGCAGGAAACACTTGATCCAAAGCAAAGAGCAACTATCTCAGAGCTGTGATTAGTCGAATTAGTAGAAAGTAGTAATATTATTTAAAAAGAAGATTAAGATTACAGCAATAGATTTTCAACAATTACTTTCAAATGAGGAAGCAACATATAAGGAATTTGGCAAAGTTTTGGTTCATTTTCTCATGATTTTTGCTGTCAGTTTCAGCCAGCCTGTTGCTTGCTGCCATAGAATAGGGGGGAGGGAATAGGGGGAAGCTTACATTGCAACTTTGAGAAGGAGAATTTGAACCTGTTTGAAACTATGAATTTGGTAAATCTCTCATTCATTGCTAAAGTTCAGGGTATGGCATATAGCCGTGATGGCGAACCTATGGCACGTGTGCCACAGGTGGCATGCAGAGTCCTCTCTGTGGGCACGCGAGCTGTCGCCCCAGCTCAGCTCAGCCACACATGCGCACGCGCCTCCCGCCGACAGCTGGTTTTCGGGTCTCTGCCGCGCATGAGTGGGGGCAGGGTGCATGCAGAATACTGTATGCATGCGGATGGAGGAGCGTGGGGGGTCATGCATGTATGCATGGGATGGGGCTCACACCAGTGGTGGGTTCCTACTGGTGTGGTCCACTCTGTCATTCCGGTAGCAGCCCACCAATTGCACAATTTGCACATGACGGGTCCAGTGCCGTCTTCGCTGATCCGTCGCGCGGCACCATTTTTTTTCTGAATTTTTGGGCTTTTTTTTGCTTCCTGCGCATGTGCGGAAGCAAAATCTTGTGAGGGAATGCGCGTGCGCGCATTCCTTCATGAGATTTCGGTGATTTTTTTGCTTCTTGCACATGCGCAGAAGCAAAATCGCATGAGGGGACATGCACACATAGCGAGCGTGCGCACGCATGAAACGTGATGATGCGTGCACAGCGCACCGGTAGGCAGGTAAGAGGAATCTGCCCCTGGCTCACACATGGGGGTTGCATGCACATGCGCTGGGGTGCGGGCCACGGGGGGTCACGCGCGTGTTGTATTATGGGTGCACGCATACGCACACACGCTTTCAGCACTCCGTGACGAAAAGGTTAGCCATCACTGGCATATAGAGTCAGATAGGTCTCTTAATGCAGATGGGGAAATAACCACATGCATTTATGGTACATCTTCAAAATACAGCATCAATTGGTTCTTATCTCATTAATTAATGAAGTGACTAACTGAAGGTGGGAAAATAATGTTCTCGCCATTCACAAATTTAAAGGCTGTTTCACCCTGATTTCTTCTCCCTTCTTTTTCTCAAATTCCCTTCCAGGAATAGATATAAGATTTCCTATAAAGCTCTATGCAAAACTTATAGCAAGTCATTTCTACACCAGCACTCTGCAAATTCCTTCTTGAAGTAGGCTATGCATAAATTTGCATGACTAATAAGCATACATCTGTAGTATGTTACAGTTCTAGCAGTTTCACAAGGAAGTGCTCAGAGATCTTTGGGTAACAAGGGTGGAGGTGAAGGCACTCTAAGCAGCAAGAAAATAATTAAACAAAAATACAAAATCATTTCAGACTCAGCAGGGAATGGCTAGAGCGACAGAAGAGAAAACTGGACAACTTGTCAAAGGCATAAAAAAGGAAAAAGAGTCAATATTATTTTGAAGACATCATGGAAAATAAAATGTATATGCATGAAATCAGGCTACTAAATAGTGGGGGCTGTTGTCCCAAAAGTGCTTTTTCAAGAGGCAACTAGACTTCCTTGTTTTTCTTTGAAGATGTTTTGCTTCTTATCCAAGAAGCTTCTTCAGCTCTGACTGGATGGTGAGGTATGGAAGGATTGATATTCCTTGCAGACAGCTTGTCATTTGCATTTTTAGAGAGTCACTGAGGCCACTTGGAGGTTTATCTGTGTCTTCAGGATCACCTGAGTCATTGAGAAGTTGGAGCTATGCTTTCTGCACAATGTTTTCTGCCCTGTGTCCATTCCCTGTTGAACACAGGTGCAGTCTGTTGGGGATCTTCCATCTAGAGGAAGATTTCAAGAAGAAATGTCAGATTACTTGGATGAATTCCTTTAATTCTGGCAATTATCTCTTCACCTCCAGCTACGGAGGCAGTATAGATGTAGATGACCAAATACCTGTCCAATCAAATTAAATTAAAAGGAATGAGAGGTTTTATAACACTGTTGGCTTAGAAGTTACCAGATAGATGGTATACCAGATATACCACATAGAGCTGAGGTGGCGCAACAGTTAGAGTGCAGTACTGCAGGCTACTTCAGCTGACTGCTAGCTGTAGTTCAGCTGTTCAAATCTCACCAGCTCAGGGTTGACTCAACCTTCCATCCTTCCGAGGTCGGTAAAATGAGGACCCAGATTGTTGGGGGCAATGTAAATAAACATCGCTTAATGGTGTAAACCACTTAGAGAGTGTTTGCACTATGAGGTGGTATATAAGTCTCACTAATAAATAAATAAATAAATAAATATTCATTATATTTGAAATAAAAAGTTGATTTATTAAGAGATACATGAGGATAGGAAAGCCTCGTGTCTGCCTAAACCAGTGATGGCGAACCTATGGCACGCGTGCCACAGATGGCACGCGTAGCCATATCTGCCGGCACGCGAGCCGTTGCCCTAGCTCGGCTCCAGCGTGCATGTGCACGCCGGCCAGCTGATTTTTGGCTCACACGGAGGCTCTGGGAAGGTGTTTTCAGCTTCCGGAGGGCCTCGGGGAGGGGCTGGGGCGTTTTCACCCTCCCTAGGCTCCAGAGAAGCCTCTGGAGCCTGGGGAGGGTGAAAAATGGGCCTACCAGGCCCACCAGAAGTTGGGTAATGGGTTTCTGGTCTCCAGAGGGCCTCCAGGGGTGTGGGGGAGGCCGTTTTCGCCCTCCCCAGGGATTGAATTATGGGTGTGGGCACTCATGCATGCACAATAGTGCGCACGCACGCGCTTTCGGCACCCAAGGAAAAAAAGGTTCACCATCACTGGCCTAAACCATGGGTGTCCACCCTTGGCAATTTTAAGACTTGTGGACTTCAACTCCCAGAATTTCCCAGCCACCCATGCTGGCTGGGGAATTCTGGGAATTGAAGTCCACAAGGGTGTCAAGGTTGGGCACCCCTGACTTAAACCATCTTGAAGAGAGGGAGGCATGAGAGATAGAGAAAAACAATCATAGAATCTTAGAGCTGGAAGGGACCTTGGAGATCTTCTAGTTCCTTTGGGTCTTGAACATAGAGGCTTACTTAACTAAGAATAAAATAGGTGAGAAACAGGCTCAGAGACAGGCTAGAAAGATTGAATGAGAATTAATAAAGCAAAATATTCTATATACAGGGGTGGGTTCGCTGCAGGTTTGCTTTCTCCTATGCTGCATGGCTGCACGCGCATTGCGCGCATACGGAGAAGCCAAAAACAAGATGGCAGCACCTATAGCGCCACCATTAGAGCCGGTTCGGGGGCGTGGCCAGCGATCACTCCCAGTTTGGCGAGCGGGGGAAATTCCTGCTATCGGTTCTATAGAACCGGTCCGAACTGGGAGCAACCCACCTCTGTGTATATATATATATATACTGTATATATATTGCCACAGTACTAGTACAGTGTGTTCCCTGTAAACTACCTGCATATGAAATATAGGCAGTGCTTGACTTTCACCCTGCACAATAATGTGTACAGACCCTGTTAGAACAAACTCATTCATACCATTCCGATGTGAGAAGGAGACAAATTTCCAATAGGAAATCTGACAAGCAGATATTTCTGACTTGCTCAAGCAATTTGGCACAACTGAGGTAGAAGATTGTAGGTTGTTGTTGTTGTTGTTGTTGTTGTTGTTGTTGTTCTTCTTCTTCTTCTTCTTCTTCTTCTTCTTCTTCTTCTTCTTCTTCTTCTTCTTCTTCTTCTTCTTCTTCTTCTTCTTCTTCTTCTTCTTCTTCTTCTTCTTCTTCTTCTTCTTCTTCTTCTTCTTCTTCTTCTTCCTACTCAATATGAATCCTGATAAACATCCTCTGGCTTTCCTTATCTTAAATTGCACTGTGTAAACCTGCCAAAGATGAAATCAGAATTTGAGCCATTCCAATTTATCAGACGTACAGATTTGCTCCACGTTCACATTCCAATTCCTTCATTTCAGATAAGATTAACCTGCTGCACAGCCCAATTGTGTGCGAGACCTGGGCAAGTTATGTATGTCTCTTCCCTTTATCAGCTGATGAGCTCACTTTGCACAAATAAGAGATTCTGCCAACCTGCCCCAGGTCTTGTCTGAATCGCCCCTCAATTATTATGTTTATTAACATTTATTAACATTTAATTTGCCCAGCAATTCAAATTCTGCCAGCAAACATGTGTCCAAATCAAATAAATGCAGAACTCAAACATCATACAGAACTACTGTATGATGTCCAAGCTTCCTTGGTAGATGGAATGGTGATTTGGATGGATTTCACCTTACATAATCTCACAGTATTAATCAGTCGTACAAGCAGCTACAATGATACTCATCATACTTGTCTTCTAGCACAAATCACATATAAGTAGTTGAATTCTCCAAACTTTGAAAAATAGACTTTCATCCAGGACTTTCTTCTCTGAAAAGCTCTTTGCAGTTACCCAGTGTATAATTATTTATTAAATATAAAGTTTTTAAAATTAAACTATAACTTTTTAGCTCCAATATTTTCTACCTGCAAAGATGCATGTTTCTTGTTCCTTTGACAAATAGCTGGAGATACCCCACCAGTCTTTCTCTAAGTCTTCAGGACTTAATCTAGAGATTAGAAGGACTTTATAATGCAGAAAACATTATGTAATGTTGCTCCCCAAGACACTTTTCCTGTTTTTATTCTTTTCAAGTTTTTCCTTCCACCTCCAAGAGAGTTTTATTTTCTTAGTAAAATTTCCCCTTAGCTTTGCAGTTACACTTCCCAATTAATAAGGTTTATGTTATGCAAATTATTGTCCATGCATCAACATGTATAACTGAATCTTATTAAGTTTTCATTGCACTTGTTTGTAAATATTAATAAGGATACTGAGATTAATTATTGGGGGAGCAAATAAAAAGCAGAGGTTCTGTAGCTTTCTACAAGGTTTGCCTTTTACCTGTTTTATCAGTAGCCAATATTAAACAGAATCACACAAGAAGTATATTTTAACTCTTCTCATCAGTTTAAAAGTCGCTGCATCTGTATTTCTTTTTTTTAAATTTTTTTTATTAATTTTCATATTTTACATATTACAATATTTGCAGACAGATCTGCCACAATTTATATATATCGCTACTATATTTATACAATTTATACATTATTTTATCATATTTTCTAATCCTGTGTCCTCGTCCCACACTGTTTCTTCAAATTTCTATTATTAGTCCAGTTGTACCATTTTTCCCAAACGTCGTAGTAATCTGAATTTTTTTGTCCTCTGAGTTCAATCGTTAGTTTGTCCATTTCAGCACAGTCGTATATTTTTTTGATTATCGAACTGTCCGTAGGTATATTGGAATTCTTCCAGTTTTGTGCGTACACAATTCTGGCCGCCGTAGTGATGTGGAGGATTAGGTATTTGATGCTTTGGCTATATTGTCCTTTAAATATTCCCAGTAGAAAAAGTTCCGCCATAAATTCTACTGATGAGTCCACTATTTCCTGTAACCAGTGGTGTATCTTTATCCAATATTTTTTCGCTTTGGGACACAACCACCACATATGAAAGAAGGTGCCTTGCTCTTTTTTGCATTTCCAGCAATTCGAATTCAAATTTGAGTAGATTTTTGCCAATCGTGCTGGTGCCAAATGCCATCTATAAAACATTTTATAGTAATTTTCTTTATATCCGCTGATTTCATTAATTTAAAATTTCTATTCCAGGTTTGCTCCCAGTCGGCCAGGTGAATACTATGTCCTATATTCTTCACCCATGCTAACATTGGTCCCTTCACTATGTCTTCGAATCTATCAAATTTTAATAGGTAGTCATATAATTTTGATATTATTTTGTCTTCTGGGCCTGTTAATAATTTGTCTAATGTTTGAGTTATTGTATCTATACCCATTTCTTCGATATCTTTTTTGTAACGTGATTTAATTTGAAGATAGGACCACCACTCTATTTTTATTCCTTGTTTTTCTAATTCTTCTCTACTTTTTAATATCCCTAATCCATCCAGGATATCTTTATATTTAGCTGTTTTAGATATGTCAATCAGATTTGGGTATGACATAGCTTCTATTGTCGACAGCCTGTATTTCTTAAAGGATAAATAGTTTGTAGAACTTTAACCTGGTTATTGAATTAACCAATTATTTTTCACAATACTATAAATAATAACAAAAAATGAGATTGGGTTCATTCAACATGCCAAGTAACATCAATATCCAGGTTGGGATGTTGGGTAAATCTATCTGGTGGGTCTCTTAACAAATTAAGCCTGGCATATAAACACAGCCATTTGGAACTGCCAAACAGCTTTAATATATGGAGCTCTTGCATTTTTACTGCACTGTCTGGACTTTTTCAGAGCAAGTTCACTAGATGAACTCCCTGGGTTTCAATAGAAGAGAATCTGTAGAGATTCTCAGTCATCCAGGTCATGGTTGTCCCAAAGGTGCTTTTTTCAGGAGGCAACTGGACCTTTCTTGTTTTTTTCTTTTGAAGACGTTTCACTTCTCATCCAAGAAGCATCTTCAGCTCTGATAGGATAGTGGGGGATGGAAGGATTTATATTCCTTGCAGACAGCTGGTCATTTGCATCCTTTTTAGAGGGTTGTTGAAGCAGGTGGAGGTTTCCGAGAAGAAGCTTCTTGGATGAGAAGCGAAACGTCTTCAAAAGAAAAAACAAGGAAGTCCAGTTGCCTCCTGAAAAAGCACCTTTGGGACAATGGAAGAGAATATTTGTAGCTCAGAGTTGAACTGCAGCGTCCTTGGTTGTTTTGCTTTCTTGCAGACATTTTGTTATCCAACTAGGTAACATTATCAGTGCTAGAAGGGAGTGAGGCTTTCTCCCTATTTGTATGCAGTGGCTTATCCTATCTGTGTTGGTGGGAGTGCTCTTGGTTCCTTGATTAGGCTGTTGTTCACTATTTGATTATCTAGTATTAACCTTGGTGTTAATTTTTGCTAACTCCACTCCCTCCTAACAGTTATGATGTTATCTAGTTGGGTAATGAAATGTCTGAAAGAAAACAACCAAGCTTAGAGAGCAACAAGGATCTCTTGGTTTTGGCAAGTGAATGAAAACACTAGGAAACTTTCCAATGTTGTGATTGTTGATAACAAATTGGGATCAAAGAACCCAGAGAATGTACAAAATAGGGACAGGTTGCTTTGCTTTTTATGGTTTCCAGAAGTCTTTGTAAGCATGTTTACATTTCTCAATCAGATTAAATGGTTGCCTTTTAATGGCCCAGAACTCTGCAACCGTAGTTCTCGACTTACAGGAGTTCATTTAGTGACCATTCAAAGTTACAACAGCACTGCAAAATGTGACTTATGACCATTTTTCACATATGACCTTTGCAGCATCCCCATGGCCGTGTGATCAAAATTCAGATGTGTCAGAGTTTAGGCAGCATGATTTACTAATTTATGAGATAAACCCAGGAGCAAAAACATAGCACACAGCACACAGCGCCTTTAGATAACTAATAGTGGTTTTATATACAGCTAAATATATACAAACTTATACGTGGTTAAATACCTTATCATACAGCTACTGATACACGGAGAAGAGCAATGAGATTACCCGATGAGAGAGAACATGAGGAGAAGGGACACGCCCTCTAATGGCTTCCCTTATATAGGCAGCTTCTTACCCAGCTTCTTAAAGTGGCAGTAACCCTGCTGCTTCATTCCCATTGCATCAGCTTCCGGTTGCCTCTGCTTACAGCTATTAAATCTACATACCCTGACAAGATGCTTGGCAATTGGTTTGTATTTATGACCCTTGCTGTGACCCAAGCTCACGTGATTCCCTTTTGCAACCTCCTGACAAGCAAATTCAATAGGGAAGCCAGACTCACTTAACAACCCGGTTACTAACTTAACAACTGCAGCGGTTCACTTAACAAGATCTCAAAGGTCTGAGGCCAGACCTGGTTCGACACAAGAAAGGTTGTAAAATGGGGCAAAACTCACTTAAGAAATGTCTCACTTAACAACAGAAATTTTGGGCTCAATTGTGGTTGTAAGTCAAGGACTACCTGTAGATGTCAATTGCCAAGCACCTGAATTTTGATCAGGTGACCACAGGGATGTTGCAACAATTGTTAAGTGTGAAAAATGGTGATGTCACTTTTTCAGGGCCATCATAACTTGGAATGGTCATTAAATAAGGTGACCAGACGTCCCGATTTTGGCGGGACAGACCCGCTTTTTCATCATTTGTCCCGCGTCCCGCCCGTCCTCTAAAAAGTCCCGATTTTTTGAAAGAATGCACGACTAGGGCATTCTTTCAAAAAATCGGCCTGAAAGGGCGGCGTTGGCGGCGGGCGGGCGTCCCGCGTTGTTGACTCCTCCGGCGGCGGCTGGAAGCTGGGGGGAGGGGGAAGGGAGGCTGCTCCTCCTCTCCTTCCCCCGCCCCATCCCTAGCCCCGCCCTCGGAGGCGCCGCTGCTGTGAGCTTACGAGCGGCGCAAACAGCCCTTCCTCATCCCCCTCCCCTTTCTTC
Source organism: Diadophis punctatus similis (assembly GCA_023053685.1). NCBI lineage: Eukaryota > Metazoa > Chordata > Lepidosauria > Squamata > Dipsadidae > Diadophis > Diadophis punctatus. Next base: position 70,130,871 of record JALIGW010000005.1, read on the forward strand.
CCCCCGTCGCCTCGCTACCACCGTTGCCCTGGGGCCGGGCGGGCGACTGGGAGACCACGGCGCTTGGATGCTTGGAGCAGGTAAGCTGCCGGCTGCCTCCTTTCCCCGTCTCCCGCCTCCCGTTCGTTGCTTGCCAGCCCGGCCGAAGGGGAGGCGGGAGGTGAGGAAAGGAGGCAGCCGGCAGCTTACCTGCTCCAAGCATCCAGGCATCCAAGTGCCCTCCCGCCTCTCCCCCACCCCACCTCACCTGGACGCCAACATTTGCTGTTTTGCCCTCTGCGCATGCGCAGCGTTCTGCGCATGCGCAGAGGGCAAAACAAATGGCGGCGCCCAGGCGGGCCCCCCCCATCCCGCTTAAAAATAAAAAAATCTGGTCACTTTGTCATTAAAGGAATGGTTGTAAGGTAAGGACTACCTATAGTACAGGGCTGTTTTTCTATTTGAAAGAGAAATTCACTAAAATAGTTAATTCTAGGGCCGTGATGGCGAACCTATGGCACACGTGCCACAGGTGGCACGCAGAGCCATATCTGAGGGCATGCGAGGCATTGCCCTATATCAGCTCCAGCACGCATGTGCGCACTGGCCAGCTGATTTTTGGCATTCCAGAGGGCAGGGGGGAGGCCATTTTCACCCTCCCCAGGCTTCAGGAAAGCCTCCGGAGCCTGTGGATGGCAAAAAACAGATCCAATGGGCCTATGTTTGGAAAATGAACTTCCAGTAAGCCCGTTGGGCCGTTTTCCCTATCCACAGGCTCCAGAGGCTTTCCTGAAGCCTGGGGAGGGCGAAAAACTGCCCAACTGGCCTACTGGAAGTCCGGAAGCTTCAGTGAGGCCTGCACACATGTGGGGGGAGGACAGCACATGGGGTGGGGTTGTGCGCACATGAACGGGGGGAGGGCATTGCATTATGGGTGTGGGCATGTGCACGCGCACGGCACCCAAGCCAAAAATGGTTTGTCATCACTGTTCTAGGGGAAATTTGCCCTCTGTAACTTGCAGTTTGGGTTCATTCAAATAAAAATCTGATGACAACTATTTCCATTCATTTGCTAATGTTGGGAGAAAGTAAAAGCTCAAATAAGCTAATGTCAAGAGGGTCACATGCATCAGCCTTGGGGAAAAAGGTGTCCTGACATTCAGGAACTTAAAGCAAATTATAACATTTGGCAGAAGGTTGCTCTGTTTTGGTATAAGCTCATTTGCCTGAGAGATGTCAGTGGTAACAGCTGTTATTTAGTTTGTCTGGATTTGTTAGCAGAAGCAACCGAGGCCTAAGAGAATAAAATTTCCAGTAGAAAATGAAGCCAGAATCTTTCTCCAAAAATTTATAGACTTTTTTTTTACATGCATCCAATTAGTTGGTGACATTTCTAGAGGGGTCATTATTTACATGTCAGGTTTTCATTCAGCAAGGGGCTGGCAGTCTCTCTTTTCCACTCTGCACCAGATGTCAGGAGAAGCCTAGTGAGTAGAGCTACAACAATTATTCATAATTATTCAGCCTTGGCCCAATCCTTCAATGTTCCCATTCTTTTTTTTTTTAGTTCAGCCTTTTAAAAAACTGTACATATAAATAAGAATGCTCAAGGTCAAAGATTTTAGTTTGGAACGACAGCAAAGAAATGAGATGAACATAGGATAATTTCCAAATGCTAACTAATTTACTGTAATGATCAGGTCCTTTCTGATCTTCCCTACAGAATCACCCTAATTACCATCTTATCAAGGAAAAGGGACGTTGTTACTTACCTGATACGTCCTTTCTCATAGGGTGGAGCCAGCCTCCAAGAATGGGTTAAACCTGCCCTCTAGCCAATCAGGACCGAGTTTTCAAAAGTATAAATAGAACCCTCTTGCCTTGGCACCCCCTCTTTTTTACGAGGGAAGAAGGTCAAACTCAAATGTGCTTACCCATTAAACCAACGTTTTTAATAAGGAAGAGCAAACAGAGGAAAAATGACACAAGATTTCATGAACATATTTACAGAATGAAAGATGGTTGATTACGGACAGTCCAGCCAATCCCATGAACAGGGAGGGACTTGGAGGCTGGCTCCACCCTATGAGAAAGGACGTATCAGGTAAGTAACAACGTCCCTTCTCCATAGTGGGTGGAGCCAGCCTCCAAGAATGGGACATACCAAAGTACCTTGTCCCTAGGGTGGGCCATCTGAAGCAAGCTGAGACTGACCTATTCCTTCCACACCTTGGTGTAACACCCTCCGGCCAAAGTCTGCCTCCTCCGAGGCATAGGCATCTAGTTTATAGTGCCGGATGAAAGGTGTCGGGAAGGCCCATGTGGCCACACGGCAAACCTCCACAATGGAGGCCCGGGCGTTCCAAGCCGCAGTGGTGGCTGCGCTGTGCATGGAGTGTGCTGTAAGTCTGGGGGGCCGGGACAAAGACATTTGTTCGTAAGCCAAGGAGATGGTCGCGCGAAGCCAACGGCCCACCATGGAAGATGATGCTTTGGAGCCCATGGAAGAAGGGCGAAAGGACACAAAGAGCACCTCGGTTCGTCGGAAGCTAGAGGTGCATTGCAAATAGATGTCCAGGGCACGCCTGACGTCCAGCAGGTGCCACGCACGCTCAGTGTCATTGAGTGGAGTTTGGTAGAAACTGGGGAGAATGATCTCCTGCGCCTTGTGAAAGTATGTGTTTTCCTTCGGGACGAAGGTGGGGTCCAGGCGCAGGACCACCCTGTCGGAGTGAAAGACACACAGGTCCCCCCTCACAGACAGAGCGGCCAGTTCTGAGATCCTGCATGCAGAAGTCACTGCCACAAGAAAGACTACTTTGTATGTTAAGTGGGCCAGAGAGGCTGTAGAGGGAGGCTCAAATGGGCCCTCAGAGAGAGTAGTTAATACCTTAGATAGGTCCCAGGTTGGGAACCTATGGACTACGGAAGGGCACAGGTTGGTAGCCCCCTTCAGGAACTGTCTCAGGAGCGGGTGACCAGATAGGGAGTCCAAGTTTTGGTAGGAGAGTACAGTGGATAGCGCCGCCACTTGGCAGCAGAGCGTACTAGGGGAAAGACCCTTGGCAAGTCCCTGGCGCAGGAATTGAATGACATTGATTATTGACAGTTCTACCGGGGAATATCCCACCTGCGCGCACCAGCGACAGAAGGCCTTCCACGTGGCCGAATAAATACGTTCAGTAAAAGGCCTCCTAGAGGTCAACATGATTCGAGCAATATTGTCCGGAACCAGGCGGTGCTTCAGAGTGAGCCGCTCAAGTGCCAGGCAGTCAGTTGTAGCCAATGCAGCTCTGGATGGTGGACTGACCCCTGGGCAAGCGACCACTCTGTCAGCGGGATCCGCCAAGGAGGTGACACGGACAGGGACATAAGGTCCATGAACCTGGCCCATCTGGGCCAGTGGGGAGCTAGAAGGAGCACTCCACCCTCAGCTGCAGGACCCTCCGGATGACCTTGGGGATCAAGGAGAGGGGAGGGAATGCATATAGTAGCCCTTGTGGCCAGTCGCATCGAAGAGCGTCTGTGTCCGCTGCCCCCTATGTCCGGAACCTGGTGACGAACCTGAGCAACCTGGCATTCTCCAGGATGGCGAAGAGGTCCATGACCGGCAGACCGAACCGACCGACCAGCTGCTGGAAAATGTCCGGATGAAGAGACCACTCCACTGGGTCAGATTAACAGAATTGGAAGGGACCTTACAGGTCATCTAGTCCAACCCCCTGCCCAAGCAGAAGGCCCTACATCTGCCTCTACCTAGGATTGAACTCACAACCTCCTGATTGTGAGGCAAGAGCTCTACCTCTAGGCCGATGGAGTTCCGGTTGGGCCAGTCTGCGGTTGTGTTGCTCACCCCAGAGATGTGTTCTGCTACGATGGACTGCAGATGCCGCTTTGCCCAGAGCCCCAGTGTCATTGCCTCAGCCATGAGGGCTTTGGACATGGTCCCGCCCTGGCGATTGATATGGGCCTTCGTTGTTACATTGTCTGTCAAGACAAGCACTTGACTGCCCGATAGACGGCCCTGGAAGTGAGCTAGGGCCAACCTGACTGCCCTCAGTTCTAACAGGTTGATGGGGAGGCTCTGCTTGGCACTGGACCAAGTGCCCTGGGCAACCTGGGACTCGATGTGGGCCCCTCAACCTGTGGTGCTGGCATCCGTGGTCCGAGTCAGCCTCCGTGGTTCCAGGAATCCGGTGCCTTTGGTGAGAGTGGCTGAAGACCACCATCTGAGGGATTTCCGGACCCCTGTCGGGAGCTAGACCCTGGCTGAGGAATCGCTGCGACCGGATCTCTGGAAAGGGAGAAGAAACCATTGGAGGTCTCTGGAATGCAGGTGAGCCCATGGAGTGATGTGATCTTCCCCAGTTTGGGCCAGAACACGCTGGACTAAATCCGATAGGCTGTCTCTCCGCTCCTGAGATAGGTACACCCTGCACTCCAGAGAGTCAATGATGGCCCCCAAGTGAGTTATCCTGGTAGAAGGTGACAATTGGCTTTTTCCCATGTTGACTAGGAACCCGTGGTGCCCAAGGGTGTTAAAGACTACCTGGGTGTCCTGCTCTGCCTGGGACAGAGAGGAAGACTGGATGAGAATGTCATCCAGGTAGCACTGGACACGCACGGGGATAGCCCACAGGTGGGCGGTCAAGGTTGCCAATATCTTGGTAAACACCCTAGGTGCTGAAGACAGGCCGAAGGGCAACGCCAGATATTCGTAATGCACCCCTGCATGGCAAAACCAGAGGTATTGGCGGTGAGATGAATTGATTGGAATGTGGAGGTAAGCCTCCGAAAGGTCAATTGAGGTGAGAAAGTTGCCTTGCCCAATGACCGCCAGAATTGATTGCAGGGTGTGCATCTTGAATTTCTTGTAGATGACATATTTATTGAGGCGTTTTAAATCAAGAATGGCTCTCCACCCGCCCGAAGGTAGATTGGGAAAGGGTAAGGCAAAATCACATAAGCCATGTCCCACAGAAGACCCTAATGGGGAGTCAGCCCCTGGCACACTGATTGAGGCAAGGGACAGGTCACCACTGACCAGGAACTCACCTCCTCCCCCCAAGACTGCTAGGGTCTCAGAGGGGCACCAGGCTGCTGAGGGACACAAGTCCTCCTCCAGGGCAAAAACCTTAGGCAGCTCCAAGGCAGCTCCACCTAGCAAGCGTCCATCTGGAGGTGGACCCCATTGACCTGGCTTAGACAGCTGCTTGAGCTGATGATGATTGAGCAGCAGGTTGATTTTGGCTTGTGAATGGAGCTGTCTGGTTCCAAATGCCAGAGTGAGCTAATGAGAATTCCCTGGCATCCAGGGAACTCCCGTCCACTAGGTCCCCCTCCCTGGGGGATGCTAGGTAGGAATGAGTAGGGTAGAGTACTCTGGATAGGGTAATTTCCTTTGTAAAAGGCATCATTTTAAAAATTAACTCCAATTTACAAATCCTGTTGTCTTTGTCTTAAAGTTCAGTTCATGAGAGACTGATATTTTCAAATACAGGGGAAAAAAATTGATAGTTTGTATATAGTTCCAGTTATGCTGGGCTCATAGACTCCAGAAAAAGGCTTGGTTTTAAACTGTTACTGGAATGAGTGCTCACTAGGCTCATTTGTTCCTTTTATGTGAGATCTGTAACTTACTACTTCTAAATTCTGCTGAAAGCCCTTGTTCAAGCCATTTTTAAAATATAGATAGAATCTTCATTCTAAGTTGATATGTTTAGCTTGTTATTATCATATATGAATGCCTGAACATGCTTTAACAGGTACTCTTGAGGCAGACCTACAGACAGCTAGTCTGATTTTTTTTTGTTTGTTTTGTCAACTCAATTCGAATAACAGTATCCATATTTATTTAAGGCCTCTACCAACAAGGTAGGCTTCAGAAAGCCTGGGTAAATTAGTAGGTCCAAACAGTCACTTAAAATGGCACCGCCCTTAAATGAAGCCAACAAGATGGCAGTTGCCCTTAGTTGGTCTTTCAACATGGCCGCTGCCCTTAATAGGCCTTAAAAATAACCACTGGCAAGAAAGGGCATCCAAAATGGCCACCGCCCTTGATGTGGCTTCAAAATGGTCTCTGCCCACTTTTGGTATTTGAAACAAAATGGCCATGCCCTTAGTGCCTTCAATTCTGAGGGCAATCAAAATGGCCACCACCCTGTGGGAGGCTTCAAGATGGCCACCGGCACACTCAAAGGCTGCCTCACTTACCTGGCTGAAGACAAGCAGAGCAATGCAGAGAAGCTCAAATGGAAGCATACGGCCCAGGCACTAGAGAAAGGTACAGACAGGGCCTTGGATCAAAGGAGCCTTGCCAGATTGCTGGCTCTTGTCACCCATTGCACAGAAGGCAAGTTAAATAAAGGAGGCCTCAAAAGAAAAAAGAATTTTTTTTGAAGTGGGCAGTCCTGTGTAATTCAAAATGATGGCCACCCACGAGGCACTCCTAAACTTGCTGACTGTCTCCTGAGGAGAAAGGAGTCTGCTAAGGCCTAGTAACTGTCAGTTTTCTGGGTCTCCTGGAGCAGACTGACTGATTTCTGAAGTTCCAAACAAAAAGAGGGAACAAGCACTCAGGAAGCAGCACCCATATTGCCAGCTTCCTCTGCGAGCAGGCACAAGACAGGGAGCAAAAACAGCAAAAATGTTGCTTTTGGCTCAGCTTGGCCCGACATTGCTTGACAGGCAGAGGGGACCTGTCCCTGGTTGAAATTGGGCTTTGGGAAGAATCCCCCCCCGGGGTGGCGTCCTCCGCAGGGGTTGGCCGTGGTGTTTTTGCTTGGCCTTCCCCTGCTTGTGCTGCTTGTCAGCCATCAGGCACTTTATAGAGTGCAATAGAAGCCTTCCTGTATGCCTGTCTCTTTAACAGGCTTTCGGAGAGGCAGAGAACAAGCTTTGAAGCACTTTGGGTCTGATCGGCTCTTCTGCAGATCACATGGTCCCCGAAGCTGTCAATCAAGCTGTGACATCATCCAAGATGGCCACCACACCCTTGCAATGGCTTTTCCCGCCGATTTGACAGCTTGCCGATGTCTGCCTGAGGGCTCTGAGGCCCGAAACAAGCAATCAGTCTTCTGAGCACTCTCCCTCTTGCCACTTGAGCAGCTGCCTTAAGGACCGACTATTTTGCCGCTGCTCGATCAATCGCAGCCGAATCAACTGTTTTCTCCGATCAGAAGGCAAGATAAAAGGAGAGAGAGTGTCGGGTCGGCTAAGGGAGCCAGGCTCCAGCTGATGGGAGAGGAACGGTGGCCACTCAAGCGCGAGGCTTCTGCGGGCTTGTCGTTCTTTAGTCAGTTTTAAAGTACCTCTCTCCCTGGCAGACACTGGATGGCTGGCTTTGGGCACCCCTTGGTAGATAAGTCCTACCTGGTATGGGGCCCCGGCCTGCAGATGGGCAGCAGGCCTCGGTTGGGTAGGAACCTCTATCCTCCCACAACCCAATGATATTAGCCAGCTGTCAAACAGGGAATAGTCACTCACGATTGATTTTATAATTTGAAGAATGATGCAGATAGTTGGTGAAGGAGTCACGAAGAATGGGTTAAGCACTGTCCTATTTGGCTAAGGACCGAGAAAAAAGAGGGGGTGCCAAGGCAAGAGGGTTCTATTTATACTTTTGAAAACTCGGTCCTGATTGGCTAGAGGGCAGGTTTAACCCATTCTTGGAGGCTGGCTCCACCCACTAGGGAGAAACTCCCAATTAAAAGATGTACCGACTGAGAAATATTAGTAGGTGCTGGATGTTTGTAAGATCTTCTAACTATAACACAGTGACACTTCAAATGCTTTGCTGGGATCCCCAATTAAAAAAGGTAAAGGTTTCCCCTGTCCAACCATGTTCGACTGTAGGGGATGATGCTCCCCTCCATTTCTTAGCTGAGGGAACCAGCATTGTCCGAAGACACTTTCCAGCATGACTATACACCAAGGTTCACAGAACGCTGTTATCTTCTCACTGAAGTGATACTTATTTATCTACTCGCATTGAATGCTTTCAAACTGCTAGGTTGGGAGGTGCTGGGGCAAGTAACAGGAACTCAACCAGGGGTGAAATCTAGCAAGTTCTGACAGGTTCTGGAGAACTGGTAGCAGAAATTTTGAGTAGTTTGGAGAACCGGTAGCAGAAATTTTGAGTAGTCCGGAGAACCGGCAAATACCACCTCTGGCTGACCCCAGAGTTGGGTGGGAATGGGGATTTTGCAGTATCCTTCCCCTGCCACACCCACCAAGCCACACCACACCCACCAAGCCACGCCCACAGAACCAGTAGTAAAAAATTTGGATCTTTAACTGTTTTTTCTATTTCTTCCAAAGGGAAGCTGGAAAAAAAATACTTATCCTAAATCCAGGAGAGCCTATACAATTGTAACTATGCAATAAGGAAATTAGAGCTTTTTAAACATTTGGAAACTAATTCCCCCTTTTTCCCCAGCCAATCTATATTTCTAGCATAGGCAAAATTTTGTGGACATGGGGCAAATACCACATATATGCTGTGCAACAGTTCTTCAAAACTTAAAGCAGCTGTTTCTTTTCCAGAGATCATAGCAATCAGTTATATAAAATATATAATATAACCTCTCTCTTTATGTGCGGGAATACAAATAAAAGCATTCATGGTACATGATTGCCTAGTATCAATTTTAACAACTTCAGTGAAGGTGAATCCATCAACTCTATGAATATTTTTACTTTATCTTTACTTAATGTCAGTTTTCCCTAACATTCAAATGGAAACTGAATACTTTGTCAAATGCTTTATAACAAAGATGTATTATATCTTAATAGCAATAGCAATAGCATTTAGACTTATATACCACTTCACAGTGCTTTTACAGTCCTCTCTAAGTGGTTACAGAGTCAGCATATTGCCCCCAACAATTTGGGTCCTCATTTTACCGACCTCGGAAGGATGGAAGGCTGAGTTAACCTTGAGCCGGTGGGACTTGAACTGCCAAACTGCTGGCAATCAGCAATCAGCAGAAGTAGCCTGTAGTTCTGCACTCTAACCACTGTGTCACCATGGCTCTTATTAAATTGTCAAGATAAGTAAAAGGGAAAAAATAGTACAACTTATCAAAAGCAGCACTATAGGAGACAGAATAAGAATGTAAGTCAAAATAGGAAAAATGGTAATCAACTCTAGATGAGTTCAAATCACCAAGACCAGATGGATTACTGATGTGATCTCAGAACTACTGAAGAAAGTCTTTCAAAGCAAAATGCCAGAGGACTGGAAAAAAACTGATGTGGTTCCAATCTATAAAAGGGGGGAAAAGGGGATCCAGGAAACTACAGATAAATCAGCCTGACATCAATAGCTGGTGAAGATAATCAAGCAGAAATTTGTGAGTGCCCAGAAACAAACAGGACAATTACTAGACAGTATGAGTTTGTCAAAAACAGATCATGCTAGACAAACCTTGTTGCTTTCTTTGACAAAGTGTCTAAATTAGTAGATAAGGCAATGCTGTGGACATAGTTTACTTAGACTTCAGTAAAGCATTTGACAAAGTAAACCACAACCTACTTCTTGGTAAGATAGAATAATATGGGATAAAAAGTACCACCACTAGATGGATTTGCAACTGGCTGACCAACAGCATTCAATGTGTGGTCCTCAGTTGAACTACAGGTACACGGAGTGAAGCAAATTTTCATCTTGACAAATCCATCCTTACATCTGGTAATGGCCATATTGTTTTAATAATTGTGTTTACAAACTCATCTCTTTATTATCTGCCATATAATCTTCTCAATATTAGTCTGACAACTAGTCTATCTCTAGTGTATTAGATCTTTATTGTCCCCAGTCAGATGAACTGCAATACCTTTAATATTTCAGGTCTGAATTCAACTGACCCCAGAGCGGTGATGGTGAACCTATGACATGTATGTCACAGGTGACACACCATGCCTTTTTTGTTGACATGCAGGGTTTCTGAGGCCATTGGAAATCATGCTCATGTGATTTTTGAAGGCTTTTGAGAGCAGGGTTCTCTTGTGTGACTTCCAAAGAGTCTAAAAACAAGATTCTGGAGGACAGGGGAGGAGGTGGGATGTGAGGCTGAAACACCAGCAGACTCAAAGTACCATATTTTTCAGAGTATAAGACACACCGAAGTATAAGACACACCTTAGTTTTGGGGGAGGAAAACAAGGGAAAAAGGCCTCTGCCTCCCAGCAATTTGCCAAACAGCAAACAGCAAATAGCACAGATGATATACACTGTTTGCTGTGTATTTCTGTGCATGTGTGCCTGACCCATAGAAATAGCAAAGAATTGGAGAAATGTACATTATGCCAGAAAGTTTTCTTAAATGTAGTCACACTAACTCTTCCCAATTATTTAAATAGATCTACTCCAAGGTAACTAAACTCTAATACTAAATAGGAAACTGTTACATTTCATACTATACTTGTACAGAGCTGTTAAAATTAATTAAAATTTCTGGAAGTATACATTATTCTCTATTATTTAAAAGAAGATACAATAGCACTGGGCCTCTTCAGAGCAAGCATTTATTTTAAAAAGCTTCTTTATTTTGTTAAGTTGTCTAGATTTACAGGGATCTCCAACCTTGGCAACTTTAAGACTTGTGGACTTCAACTCCCAGAATTCCACAGCCAGCAAAGCTAACAAAGCTGGCTGTTGAATTCTGGGCATTGAAGTCCACAAGTCTTAAAGTTGCCAAGGTTGGAGACCCCTGGCTCTAGAACAATAATAAAGCAGTCTTTAAAAAATAAGTCTAATAATTTGAACATTCTACAGACATTTATAGTTATTCACTTACCCCCTTCCATCCAGTTCAGCAAAAATTAAAAATCTGTATGTCTCTCCCAGCTATTTGCCTCTTTGCAGTTAGTTTCACTTTCATTTTCCCACATGGCAAACCTAATCAGCTGTAGGTCAGGAAACTGCTACTGACTTGCTTGGCTTTACAGGCTCTTCCCTCTTTCCTGCAAGCAGGTAAATTGCTGGAAGACAGAGGCCAAAGGGTGGGGGTGGGTGGGTGGGTGGGGCTGCATTCAGTGTATAAGATGCACCAAAGTTTTCACCCTCTTTTGGGGGGTAAAAAGGTGCGTCTTATACTCCGAAAAATACGGGGTAAGCATTTTTTTTAATTTTTGGCATGCTGAACCCAAACAGCTTGCCATTACTACCTTAGAGATTTAGACTCATTGAAAATAAATGGTTCTCCTTGATCTACCTAGCTGTGTGTCTGTCTGACCATCTGCCTACTTGGCTATCTATCTTCCTGACTCAGGCTTCAGTTCTGTCTATTCAAGTGGAATACTCTGAATTCTTTCATTATTTGATTCAATATAAACAGGAAAATATCTGTAACTGCCCTTTAAAAAAAAACTCTGCTGTATCTGAACTCCAGAGCAGAGTATTGTTTTTTTTAAAAAAAAAACATTTTAATCAATATATTATACTCTGAATTATACATGATGTTTTATTAATGTGTTTATTCATTTGTTCCCATAGCCTGCATCATGTGTTCTCTGCTACGTATATTGACATTTTACAGCATCTCCTAACAGCTGGACAGAAAGAAAACAAAAAATGCCCAGATTGTTGCTTTGCAGTAGAATAGTTAAAGGTTATATATTTTGTACTGTAATATATTTTAGACAACTGTATATCTATGTGTGTTCCTGCAGGGGAATTATTCAGTTTTTATTATGCTTTACTTTAATTTAAGGTCCCTTTCCCAGTCCAAAATACATATGGGATGTCATTGTTATATTGCACCCTTGGGACTGAGTCAGCATTAAATAAAAGGAATGGTATCTTACACAACACAGAGTGTAAAAAAATTCATTAAACCCAGTAGAAAATTTTGGAGAACATTAGCTTTCTTTAAAAAAAATGAAATGTCTTCAATCAAAACCTGTTGTCTAGGGATGAGTATCTAATTTCCAAAAAGCTAACTATCTGATCTATAACCATCTATGAAAAGATTATTCTTGGACATAAAGTAGTCCATCTCCTTCCTATCTCATCTCAGTTAATTCTTAGGTGCAACAGGAATTCAGACTGATCTTGAGGTATGAGAGAGAGGCATTAAAGGAGGGGGAAAAAAGAAGTGAGCCAATAAGAACTTGGAAAAAGAATGACACAGTTCTGTGATGAATGGAAACATGATGGTGGTGTAGGGTTTCCTGCCTAAGCAGGGGGTTGGACTAGAAGACCTCCAAACCCCCAAAACTTTACCTTTAGACTGTCCACTGTTCACCTCACCCGATTCCTAAGAGGTCAGTAAGGGGCGTGCATAAGAGCACCAGCGTGCCTACCGCCCCTGTCCTAATGTTCCCTCTTATCAGTACCCAACTAACAACCTACTCTCCAACAAACAATTTGGTTTCAGAAAAAAATTATCCTGTAATCTGCAACTCTTGCACTGCAAAAACATATGGACCACTCTACTTGATCAGGGTAAAACAATAGATGCAATTTACATAGACTTTTGTAAAGCCTTTGATTCAGTTGTACACGACAAACTACTTCTGAAACTAAAATCCTATGGCATTTCTGGACCCCTACATAATTGGATAACTGCGTTCCTGTCTAACAGACAACAAGTGGTCAAAATAGGAAGTGCCATATCAAATCCTGCTCCTGTCAACAGTGGTGTCCCTCAAGGCAGTGTTCTAGGACCAACACTCTTCATACTCTACATAAACGATCTTTGTGATCATATTATAAGCAACTGCATTCTCTTTGCTGATGATGTTAAACTATTTAACACCACCGACAATGTTGCTATCCTTCAAAAAGACCTTGACCATGTAGCAGAATGGTCAAACAACTGGCAACTTCAAATCTCAACCAACAAATGCTCTGTCTTACACATTGGCAAAAAAAATCAGAATACAAAATACAAACTTGGAGGAAACGAACTTGTAGATGACCCTCACTCTGTCAAAGACCTTGGAGTACTCATATCCAATGACCTAAGTGCTAGAGCCCATTGTAACAACATTGTCAAAAAGGCACTAAGAGTTGTTAATCTAATCTTGCGTAGCTTCTTCTCTGGCAACATTACATTACTAACCAGAGCATACAAAACATTTGTTAGACCAATTCTGGAATACAGCTCACCTGTCTGGAACCCGCACTGCATATCAGACATAAATACAATCGAGAGAATCCAGAAATATTTCACAAGAAGAGTCCTTCACTCCTCCACTCACAACAAAATACCTTATTCCACCAGACTTGAAATACTGGGATTAGACAATTTACAACTACGTTGTCTCCGATCTGATCTAAATGTAGTTCATAAAATCATATACCAAAATGTCCTTCCTGTTAATGACTACTTCAGCTTCAACCATAACAATACACGAGCATGTAATAGATTCAAACTAAATGTAAAGCGCTCCAAACTCGACTGCAGAAAATACGACTTCAGCAACAGAGTGATCAATGCCTGGAATGCACTACCTGACTCTGTGGTTTCTTCCCCAAACCCCAAAAACTTTAACCTTAGACTGTCTACAGTCGACCTCTCCTCGTTTCTAAGAGGTCTGTAAGGGGCGTGCATAAGCGCACCAGCGTGCCTACCGTCCCTGTCCTACTCTCCAATTGTCCTCTTTTATCGTTACTTTTTACTTATGTTTATACAAATTACTATCCTATACATTTTTGACAAATAAATAAAATAAATAAAATAAATAAATATAAACAATGTTATATCTATGTATATTACCAACACGTACTTGACAAAAATAAATAAATAAATAAATAAAATAAAATAAGGTCCCTTCCAACTCTGTTATTATTATTATGAGAAAGAAACTCGAAATAGTCAAAATTGTTTAGCATAAAATGAGTCAGGGAGGAACTTGGACAAACACCCAAGATTCTGGTTTTCTACCTTATTACAATAAACAATATTCATGGTATCAGCACCACATCTGTTACTTGAACTGGGCTACCTCAAAACCCTGAGACTAGCAATCTGCAACTAGAAAGAATCCAGATGTAAGAAAGACGGAAGTGCTCGTCTGTCTTCGCTAGTGGCAAAGAACCTACCAAGAACACAGGAGAGTATGGTATAACCACTATTGTAGCATCCTACAATGTCCCACAGAAATATTACAACAGGAAGATGCTATGACGGTTGGAGTTCAGAGCCGGAAAACTGTAACTGTGAAGGACCTATAGCAGTGATGGCGAACCTTTTTTTCCTCGGGTGCCGAAAGTCCATGCGCCCGCACTATCGTACATGTGCGAGTGCCCACACCCATAATTCAATGCCTGGGGAGGGCAAAAACGCCCTCCCCTGTCCCCCAGAGGCCCTCTGGAGGCCGAAAATGGCCCGTTTCCCAACTTCTGGTGGGCCCGGTAGGCCTGATTTTCGCCCTCCCCAGGCTCCAGAGGCTTCCCTGGAGCCTGGGGAGGGCAAAAACGCCCTCCCCTGCCCCCCCGGAGGCCCTCCGGAAACCAAAAACGCCCTCCCAGAGCCTCCGTGTGAGCTAAAAATCAGCTGGCCGGTGTGCACATGCGTGCTGGAGCTGAGCTAGGCAACAGCTTGCGTGCCAGCAGATATGGCTCCGCGTGCCACCTGTGGCACGCGTGCCATAGGTTCGCCATCACTGACCTATAGTATGAATGATAATAACAATTAAAATATTTTTTTATTTACCATGCCCTAAACCTATTAGATTTTGGGAGAAAGTAGTGGAGCAGCGGTGGATTGCTCCCGGTTTGGCTCGGTTCTGCAAACCAGTAGCAGCGGCAGCGGGAGGCTCCAGCCACCCACCCAGGACGCTTCTGCGCATGCGCAGAAGCGTCACACGTGAGCATGAGCACGAGCGCAAACCGGTAGCAATGGGTTTTAGGACCCACTACTGTAGTGGAGTATATAAATACGACTGCAACAAAAGCTAAAAAATTTTAGAAGATAAGATCTATCTATCTATATCCATCCATCCATCCATCCATCTTCTATCTATCTATCTATCTATCTATCTATCTATCTATCTATCTATCTATCTATCTATCTATCTATCTATCTATCTATCTATCTATCTATCTATCATCTATCTATCCATCTATCTATGTCTATCTATATGTCTGTCTATCTATCTCAAGGCAGTGAATTTACCTAATTCAGCACCTTCACTACTGTATTAAGCTGGCTCTTTTTGAAATGCCATTTCAAATGCAGAATTAATTAGACCCAATTCGTCTTTTTAGAAAATAGTCAGGTATGAGCTAAACTAATTAACAAAGGGTGATTTGTGTGTGCGTAGGGAGGGTTGTTCATCTTCAAGCAAAGACAAGTAGAAAGTTCCTTCACGTTTTGCCACTCAACGTCTGCGTTCCCACATTAGGTTGGTTCAAGACTTAACATCTGCATAGGCCAATCTTGCTAAGTTTGCTTGCAATATAACTTGCTGAGTTATATTGCATGAAAGCCAGACAAAGTAGGAGATTGATGAAGAAAAGACAGCACTATTAGGGATCTTGGAGCCTTATGGAGAACCCCATTTGATGCATTTTAAAATATTATTTAAAACGTATTATTCAACTTTAATATGGAGGCTCCCCAGTATCCCTGAGGGGAAAAATTGAATCCAGCATGGAACTAACAAAGCAGGGGCAAGGATGTGAAGAAAAAGATTGAGCTTGCAGGACACTAACAGACCATAGCAACTGTATACATTATTATTTGCAGGACTTCCATGCTTATACAGAAAACCACGGCAATGCAGCGTGGGGGGGGGGTGTGTGGAATCAAAGCAATTCACAAAATGGTGAACACTGTTGTTTAGCAAGTGCCCTGCTTGGAGGAATCTTTGGCCTATTTCCAGAGTGTAGCAAACAGAAAGCAATCCCATCTGAAAGCAGTTTTAGGATTTTATGATGCAGAAATAAGTGGCTGCTATATGACGCACCGAGAGCTTGGGGTGAGCTATCAATTGGAAGAGAAAAGCTGCAATCTATTGGCGGTGGTTGGGCTGAAGCTGCCCCAAGCCCAAAACTGTGACTGTATCAGAAACTGGTCCATCAGTTGCCAGTACGTAAAAGAAATCAATGACTAACAATAGGAAGGCATTAGGAATAATGACCCATTTGCTATTTAATGATAAGTTGAGATGTAAACTAAAGAAGGCAGCCTGAATATATCAAGGATTCATGAGAGAAGAAAATGTTTTCCATAATTCAGAGGATTTTTATCTATCTATCTATCTATCTATCTATCTATCTATCTATCTATCTATCTATCTATCTATCTATCTATCTATCTATCTATCTTCTATCTATCTCAAGGTGTAATGGTGATGGTATAAATATTTTCCATCGATCCAGATAGCATGACCAATGATTGCCATGGTTTGATTCCAAGGTGTTCTGGGACCTATGGTTTCTTGGAGCTATGGTTTCATCTAACATCTAAAGAATCACAGATTCTTTATCTCCAGAATATGCAGTCTACTGGTTTTTTGCCATGTTCCTTTTTCCTATCAAGGTTAATATAATCAAGCCACACTTAAAATGGTTTGATGAAGGAAGGTGCTATCAATTGTTTGGCCAGGTGCTATGTTCAGATGCTGCGTATCAATCCTGATTGTCAACTTCTCAAGTCCATTCTTCAAGTCATATTTCTTTCCATACTGTGGTTCATTGCACAAGGTTCTGCGGACTGCAACAAAGAACAAAGTTGACGAGCCTGTCTCTCATCAAAATCACAGATCTCTGATCCCTTAAATCCACCACCACTACCCATTTTCCCATGTTGATTCTCAGTCTAGCAACCCAAATCCAAAAGCGATTTAGAGTCTTCCAAATAATTAATTTCTTTCCCATTCCAACAAAGAGCTTTCACAACAATGCCCCTAATATGTTACCTTCAGCAAGATTTCTTAGTCATTCTGTCATAGTTCCTCTCTCACAGAAATTTGACATATGTATAATGTTCCAGTTTCCATAATCATAATTTTTCACATTCTCAACACTCCCATCCCATGATGTATCTATTCAGAAGAAGTACAGCCTAATCTAATTGTCATTTTCTCACTGGATTTAATTGCATAGGTATCTGGAAGGATTGTTAAACAAAAAAAACCTGTGTGGTTTGGTGGGTTTCAAACAACCTGTGATTATTTTCAGTATTCAGCAAGGTGTCATCTTTTTTTTTAATGAATGGAGACTTTCCATCCTGGAAATTGTAGAGGAATAGCTTTTGAGGGACAGGAGGCAAACCTGCCTTCAAAACAATGGACAGATAAAAGGGAACTGAGTCCTGGGCAGTGATGTAACCTGAGTAAACATCTCGGAAAAGACCATCCCTAGTTCTCATGAAGATAAGGGAGGGAAAGGGTTAAGTACATTCAGATTTGCAAGATTCCTGTAACCTTATAGTACTGATCTGCATGACATTGGATTCCTAGTCTGGTCTACTTGAAGGTATGCATATTCAACACAGGAGTAAGAAGGATTAAAGCAGAACATTTAATTTATTTAATTTAATTTATTAAATTTATATGCCGCCCAACTCCCAAAGGACTCTTTGATGATTGCTGGGTGGGTACAAGTTGGAACTTGGCAAGTTTTGGGGATAATGTGTTCCAAGCACTGACTTTATTTCTCATTTTTTCTGTTCCTGCTTAACCTATCGGTAATAGGCAATCCAGCTGCAGATATTTGGAAGAAAAAGCATTTCAAAGACCTTCCATCTTAATTCATTCATTTTAAATAAACATCTTGCAGTCACATGATCCCATTTGCAACCTTCTCAGTGTTGGAAGAAATATCCATCTGGTTTAGTTCCAAACAGGGAGAAAGACACTGGAAACATGGAGGCTGATTGGAAAGATGGTTTATTGATGAACAGGACCACATGGGTTTGAGGTCCTGGGCAGCTGACCACATGGAGTGGAGAGGGAGGGTTATTTATACCCACTCTTGGGCCTTGCCCTAGAGCTTCCTGTTCCCATGCAAGAAATTTATTCTATTGGCTGTAGTCAGACTCCCATGGGGCCATGTGGGGTCATGTTTGTCTGAATCAAGTTTGGTTGAAGCCTGGGGGGGTGATGCAATGTCCCCAGATGATTTTGCAATGTGGTGAGCCCTGCTGCTAGATAATCCTATTATATCCTGGAGAGTAATGTCTTAATCCCATCATCCTGGAGAGGAAGGTCTTTTGTTTTGTAGCTAGGCTGGTCCAGTCCTTCTCAATGGGCACCAAATATCTGCTGGGGGGCAGGGAGCTGAAGCTCTGAGTTTCTGTCTCCCTTAAGATTTCTATTTCTCTTTTAGGGGAAATACTGTATTTTTGGAGTATAAGATGCACCAGAGTATAAGACACACCTTAGTTTTGGGGGAGGAAAACAAGGAAAAAAGGCCTCTGCCTCCCAGCAATTTGCCAAACAGCAAACAGCAAACAGCACAGATTATATACACTGTTTGCTGTGTATTTCTCTGCATGTGTGCTGACCAATAGAAATAGCAAAGAATTGGAGAAATGTACATAATGCCAGAAAGTTTTCTTAAATGTAGTCACACTAACTCCTCCCAATTATTTAAATAGATCTACTCCAAACATGACTACCGGTAAGTCAGGATTTAACTCAGCTGCTTTGTCTTAATACTAAACAGGACACTGTTACATTTCAGACTATATTTGTACAGAGATGTTAAAATTAATTAACATTTCTGGAAGTATACATTATTCTCTATTATTTAAAAGAAGATACAATAGCACTGGGCCTCTTCAGATTTATTTTAAAAAGCTTCTTCATTTTGATAAGTTGTCTAGAACAATAATAAAGCATAACAATGTTGTAAAAACGGGTGTAGATCTGTATTAAAATATTTAGATGTTTAATGAAGAAAAATAATAAAAAATAAAAAATAAAGCAGTCTTTAAAAAATAAGTCTAATAATTTGAACATTCTACAGACATTTATAATTATTCACTTACCCCCTTGCATCCAGTTCAGCAGAAAATAAAAATCTGCCTGTCTCTCCCAGCTATTTGCCTCTTTGCAGCTAGTTTCAGTTTCATTTTAGCACGTGGCAAATCAGCACGTGGGAAGCTGCTAATGACTTGCTTGGATTAGCAGGCTTTTCCCTGTTTGCTGCAAGGAGGTAAACTGCTGGAAGACAGAGGCCAAAGGGTGGGGGGTGGGGGGGCTACATTCGGTGTATAAGATGCACCCAAGTTTTCACCCTCTTTTTGGGGGCTAAAAAGGTGTGTCTTATACTCCAAAAAATACGGTATAATATTCTCCCTTTTTAATATTTCCTAAAATATTTCATTCTTCTAGGTGGGTGCTAACTTTCTACACCAGCCAGCTTCTGATAAGCAAAATCAATGGGGAAGGTGGCAGGAAACATGACAAGTCATATGTCTTGCTTAACGACCACACCGCTTAATGATGAATTTTCTGATCCCTAACTTGTGGTTGTAAGTCAAAGACTACCTGAAGCTTGTGTAAGGTGACCAGACATCCCGCTTTTGGCGGGACAGTTCCACTTTTTAATAATTTGTCCCGCGTCCAGCGGCGTTTCAAAAAAGTCCTGCTTTTTAAATTTGAATTTGCCCTGCACACCCCTCTGCCTCCTGCCTCGCCTGCCTCCTCCTGCCAGGCGGGGAGGGAGGGCAGTGAGAGGGGCAGTGGCGGTCTTGCCTGTTCGTCACCGCAGAGCCAAAGAAGCTGGTGGCGTTCGCTGCGCGGGGCTTCCCCCGCCCGCTTTCCCCGGCCGCCGGGATGCCGCCATTTGTGTTCTTTTGCCCTCTGTGCAAGCAGAATGCTTTGCGCATGCGCAGAAGGGAAAAGAACGCAAATGGCGGCGTCCCGGCGGCCGGGGAAAGCAGGCGGGGAAGCCCCGCGCCACGAACACCACCAACTTCTTCGGCTCTGCGGCGACGAACAGGTAAGCCTGCGCCGGTAGGAACCCACCCCTGGCTGCAATGAAGGGGGGTGTTTGGGGGGGTGCACAAAGCTGCAGGATAAGAGAGACGGACCCCTCCCATCTTGCTCCCCTAGAACACCCCCCCGTCAATGGTCACCTTAAGCTTGTGGCCTTTCTAAGAATGAATGAATGACATTTTTCCTCTGAAATATTGTGGAAGATTCCAGAAAGCAACTATGATTGGATAGTGAAATAATATAGACAAGGATGAAAAGGGCTCCTGCAGCTGTCTCTTTTACATTACAAAGCAGCAGGCTGTTTGTAACAATCATTCCTTCTTCAAAGAATGGGATTAACCAGCCAAATTAACTCTGGCACCAGGATCAAATTGTCCCAAAGATGAAGATAGGGTCTATTCAAAGCATGGTTCTGCGTTTGAAAGGATTAGTTACTTATCAAGTTAGTAACAATAATGAAATAGGGTAGAATCTCCAGAGTTATTTTGACATTTGAATTTCTCCACACTTTCCCATCTATAAAGCCTTAATTTCAATAGACAAAAAAAAAAGAAAAAAAAAGAAAAAAAAGAAAGTTGTGAAAAGAAAGTTGCAAGGAGAGCTCAAATGAATATATATTCTCCCTGGATAGATTAGAGTCTTAGCAATACATAAAAATGTCATAAAGTCTGGAACTCACATCTGAGCCGTCCACTGCTCACAAAAACTTGCAAGCTGTTGTAATATTTTCATTGAGTCTTATGGTCATGTATTACATAACTGCAGACTTTCAATTATTTTACACATCAGGAATGCTGTCATCCATCCGCCAAAGATTTGGTGTTGAGTAAGAGATTTTGGTCTACGGCACCTAAGATGAAATTTTTGAAGGAAGGACTGTACAAATTACAATGGATCATTTTAAAATTGGAGAATCCGTGGACATTTCCATGGTCTCATCCAGTAGTAAACATCTCTCGACAGGAAGCTGCCTCCCTCCTTTAAGCTACAAAGCAACCAATAATTGATTGCCATAATGGGACAGTTACTTCTCAGGATGCTCCAAAATTTTCTACAGTGGGAACAAGAAAGAGGGAGCTGATATGAATATAAAAATGTATTATGCTAGACCCGTGGTGGTGAACCTATGGCACGCGTGCCAGAGGTGGCACACAGAGCCTGCTCTGTGAGCTGTCGTTCCAGCTCAGCTCTGCTGCGCATGCGTGTGTGCCTTCCGCTGGTTAGCTGGTCTTTGGGTCTCTGCTGCACATGCATGGGGGGCGGGATATATCCGTGGGGCACATGCACATGCATGGGGGGCAGGGCGTATGCAGAAGGCACACACGCATGTACAGGGGGTGTGGCGCATGTGGGGGCCATGCACACATGCGAGGGGGTGGGGCATAGGTTAAATGGTTAAATGCAGCACTGCGGGCTACTTCAGCTGACAGCTAGTTCAGCAGTTCAGCTGTTCAAATCTCACTGGCTCAAGGTTGACTCAGCCTTCCATCCTTCTGAGGTCGGTAAAATGAGGACCCAGATTGTTGGGGGCAATATGCTGAACTCTGTAAACCACTTAGAGAGGGCTGTAAAGCACTATGAAGCGGTATATAAGTCTAAGTCCTATTGCTATTGCTATTGCATATGCGGGGCCGCACACACATGCATGCGCAGGGGGCAAGGTGCATGCAGGGGGCACGTGCATTGCATTTTGGGGGTGCAGGCGCACGCTTTGGGCACTCGGTCCGGAAAAGGTTAGCCATCATTGTGCTAGACTAATGTCTTTCCGCTCACATACTAATGTGATTATCATATCAAAAGGTCAATTTACCATTTAGCTCATTGTAGGAAGATGTTCTTCTCAGGCCTTTTTTCAAGAAATAAATTTGAAAAAGAAAAAGATCCTTCCTTTCCTATTGTATGAATATACAGAACTCTCAGCACAAGGAAATGTAGACCTACTTAAATCCCATTGAAACAACTCAGTGATACATTTAAAAACACACGGACACTGCTTTCACTAAACTAAAGCCGGCAAACTTGGTTGGGAAAATCAAAGGAACCAAGAGATGTCTGTAACAGCATAACAGTTGCATTGATAGATAAAGCCATAGGCATTCTAGAATAGTCTTCAAGAGAGCCAGTTTGATCTAATGGTTAAGGCATCAGCGAGAAACCAGGAGACTATGAGTAATAGTCCCGCTTTAGGCACTCTTTCTCAGTCTGTGACTTTAGCTCAGTTCAAAAGCCAGTTGGTCAATTCCTGTTGCAACCAACAGATCAATACTTGGTTGATCCTGAAAAGAGACCCTGAACTTGTGGGAAAATGCCAGGAAAGGAAAAATAAAAAAGACTCTACAATACTATTCTCTTGCCAATATAGGTTAATCAGATAATTCTAGGAAGCTAACTGGCATAGAAACAAGGCTAGGGAAGTCTACTATCTAATCAATGCAGGGAAACCAAAGCTAGAATGATGCCAACAGGTTGTGGATTGCAGGCCTTGCTCGTAGGTTTCCAATAACAGGAACTGTATTTCATCTCACCTAGAAATTATTTCCTTAGCCAAACACTTTAACGGACAAGAATTTTGACTTAATGTCAAAATGAAATTGACTCCCATAATTTAAGCCTATTAGATCTAATCCCACCCTCTTGGAACAGAAGAAAAAGTGACCCATTGGGAAACCTTCCCCTTGTGAAACCCCAATGGGTGTCTGAAGCACAATGAGAGGGCATCGTTCCCTTGTGGTTTTTTGCAGGATCTGACACTTAGGCACCTAAAAATGCCACTCAATACAGGTAGTCCTCAGCTTACAAACTACAATTGAGCCCCAAATGCATGTTGCTAAGCGAGACAGTTGTAAAGTGAGCTTTGCCTCATTTTATGACCTTTCTTGCCAAAGTTGTTTAGTGAATCACTGCAATTGTTAAGTTAGTAACAAGCGAATTGTTAATTAGTTGTTAAGCAAATCTGGCCCCCTCATTGACTTTGCTTGTCAAAAAGTCACAAAAGGTGATCACATGATCCCAGGTCACTGTGGTGTCATGAAGCCTTAGTAATACTTTCCTAATGCAAAGGTTTATATGATACTTGACATTTTCCAGAGAATAGCATAGCAATAGCACTTAGACTTATATGCCGCTTCACAGTGCTTTACAGCCCTCTCTTAGCAGTTTATGGAGTCAGCATATTGCCCCCCAACAATCTGGGTCCTCATTTTACCCACCTCGGAAGGATAGAAGACCTAGTCAACCTTGAGCCTGGTGAGATTTGAACTGCCAAATTGCAGGCAGCCAGCAGGCAGCAGAGGTAGCCTGCAGTACTGCGTTCTAACCACTGTGTCACAGCGGCTCTTATGTAGGTAGTATGTGTATTATCAAAACTGACAGTATTGTCAGGCGCAAAGAACCAGAACGATACTGAGAGTTGGTCAGAGAAGTATGTTTATTGCTACTTGCCTATTTACAAGAATCTCACCAGATTGACTGCAGTCAAAACAACCAGATAAGCAGTCTAGGATTTAGAGAGGGTCTTCTCTCCACTGCTCCCTTCCCATTCAAGGATTCCAGGCTAACCATTCTCTTAACTTCTTCCCCCACTTCAACCACAGATTCCACCACACATATGCTGCAGTAGTGGTTGCTAAAGCCCTTTACTACTGGTTTGCGCGTGCGCTTGCGCACGCGTGCAACACTTCTGTGCATGCACAGAAGCTTCTGCGCATGCGCAGAAGTGTCCAGGGTGGGTGGGCGGGCGGAGCCTTTCGCCACCGGTGCTACCAGTTTTTAGAACTGGTCCGAACCGGGAGCAACCCACTGCTGATATGCTGGTAAGGAAATATGGCTGATTTAAGTAGGTTATGGGAGCAAGGACAGCCAGAGTGAAAGCAAGAGATTCATTTTTGTTCTTAGTATTTGTAAAAATAAAGCTTAAAGAAAAGTGTAGAGAGACAGTCCAACATTTTTTTAAAAAAAAATGTGAGACATTTGGAGATAGGAAGAGTAGAGCCACTGATATTTTCATACCATCTGATTCCATGTGATAATTGATGGTCATTAAAACAAAAATGTGACATGGAGTGAAAGCAAGAGATTCATTTTTGTTCTTAGTATTTGTAAAAATAAAGCTTAAAGAAAAGTGTAGAGAGACAGTCCAACATTTTTTTTAAAAAAAATGTGAGACATTTGGAGATAGGAAGAGTAGAGCCACTGATATTTTCATACCATCTGATTCCATGTGATAATTGATGGTCATTAAAACAAAAATGTGACATGGAGTGAAAGCAAGAGATTCATTTTTGTTCTTAGTATTTGTAAAAATAAAGCTTAAAGAAAAGTGTAGAGAGACAGTCCAACATTTTTTTTAAAAAAAATGTGAGACATTTGGAGATAGGAAGAGTAGAGCCACTGATATTTTCATACCATCTGATTCCATGTGATAATTGATGGTCATTAAAACAAAAATGTGACATGGGAAAAAATACAAATTACATTAATATAAACATACTTATTACCAATATGTTCCCATTTCTGCTAGCACTTGTAGATGAATGATGTAAGTGTAGTTATTAATAGATTCATGTTTCCTGTCCTTGCCTTATTTTCTTCTTGGCTGAACTGTTTAGACACTGAACTATCAGATGACACAAACAACATTTTCATCTCATCATTTTCCGTGTGTGTGTGTGTGTGTGTGTGTGTGTGTGTGTGTGTGTGTGTGTGTGTGTGTTTCATAGATTTTCATGGGTATAGGTATGCAGGTCTTGGTGTATTTGGGTCTTTTCCCATGTAAGATTGAGAATATCTTGGTGACGTTTTGACGAGGTCACACTTGTCATCTTCAGGCTGGTGTTTTCGGCTTCGTGCTTGTGCGAACAAAGCATGGTCAGAGCTGCCTTCTTTCTATAAATATTGGGGTGCGTGTTGGAGTGCTGGCTTAGTTGCTGTAAGCGGGTTAATTGGCTGTGTTGTAACTAACTAACTAACTCCATCAACTAATCAAGACGTTTGCATAAAAACAACTCCATCAACTAATCAAGATGTTACAACACAGCAGCCCTACCCATGAAATTTTTAACAAAATTTCAAACATACCCCACCCAATCTCTACCAGACTTCACTTTCTCTTCACTATTAGAAACAGATTGCTCTCATGTGAGGTTTCTACTTTCTGAATCACATACAAAACCTACAGTAAAGAGTCCCAAAGGTGGAAGTCTGTAGAGATTGGTTGTCCAAAGGTGCTTTTTCAGGAGGCAACTGGACTTTCTTGTTTTTTCTTTGAAGACGTTTCGCTTCTCATCCAAGAAGCTTCTTCAGCTCTGGGAGGCTGAAAAAATTGCATGCTACAGGAACCAGGAGCACTACTCGGGTGACTCTGAGAACACAGATAAATCTCCAAGTGCTTCAATGACCCTCTAAAAGGATGCAAATGACCAGTAACCTGAAAGAAATATAAATCTTTCCATTCCCCACTATCCTTTCAGAGCTGAAGAAGCTTCTTGAATGAGAAGTGAAATGTCTTCAAAGAAAAAACAAGGAAGTCCAGTTGCCTCCTGAAAAAGCACCTTTGGGACAGTCCCAAAGATGCTTTTTCAAGAGGCAACTGGACTTTCTGTATTTTTTCCTTGAAGACATTTCGCTTCTCATCCAAGAAGCTTCTTCAGTTGAGAAGCATCTACAGAACTGAAGAAAATTATTGGATGAGAAGCAGGGGTGGATTCTAACTTACACCACTGCTTCCTCCCGCGCCGCGTGGGCGCGCCTCATGCGTGCGCATGCACAGTGCCGAAAAAATAAAAAAAATTCCAGAAAAAAAGCCAAAAACGAGATGGTGATGAATGTGCAGTGCTGGAAACTCGGCTTCTGCGCATGCGCAGAAGAAAAAAAAATCCAGAAAAAATTTTGGGGGAAAAAAATTCAAAAAAAATTCAATTTTTTTTTTAAAAAAGATGGCGGCGCCCAAAGACCGGCACCGACGGAACCAGTTCCGTGACATCATCATGACATCACCAGCAGTTTGCTACCAGTTCGAGCGAACCGGTCCGAACCAGGAGGAACCCACCTCTGAGGAGAAGTGAAATGTCTTCAAGGAAAAACAAAGAAAGTCCAGTTGACTCTTGAAAAAGCACTTTTGGGACAACCATGACCTGGATGACTGAGACTCTCCATAGACATTTAGCTACAGTAAAGAGATACAACTACATTACAGAGAAATTAGAAGTTGTATCTCTCTGGCCATGGGGAAATTTTCCATTTTCAGAAATAAGGGTGGGAGGGAGTTTTGCTTCCTGCTTTTAATTTGACAATGTTTCCCTGACATTCCAAGAAATTATTATGAGTCTGAACCGCAAGGTTAACCACCTGTTATTATTTAGTGAAGGATGAATGGAAGTGGTTGGCTGGCCGATCCAGGATATTGTTAAATATTCATCTCCCTCCCTCTCTCTCTCTCTCTCTCTCTCTCTCTAAACATGTCCCTTCCTTTAAAAAAGACAAAATTGCTGACAAACCTCTGGATAATCATACAAGACTTGTGAAAGTATGGGTGGCCTTTGAAGTTAGTGGGGAAGATACAATTACATGTCAGCAGATATTAGTTCTGAGATGGCTTTTCTTCCACAACAACAATAATGACAGCAAATCAAGTCAGGGGAGGCAGCATCTACTTAGCAGTCAAAGTATGTTCTGATGGTGGTTTGGCACAAAGCTTCTGATAGAAGAGAATATTCGTAGTTGAAGTGTGGGGTCCTTGGTGCCAGGGGTGGGCTCCAAAAATTTTAGCAAGGGGTTCTCTGCCCGGTTGCTGAGTGGGCATGGCCATGGTGGGCATGGCCTAGTCGGCCTCCTGCACCACAGCCAGGGGGGCATTTTTGCCCTCCCCAGGCTCCGCAGGCTTTCCTCAAGTGTCCGGGAAGGCGAAAACGGCCTCCCCAGGCTCCGGAGGGCCTCTGGAGGCCAGAAACGGGCCCATTTCCAGCCTTCCTGAACTTCTGGTAGACCTGTATTTTGCCCTCCCGAGCCTCTCTGCATGCCCTGCACTTACCTGCATCCAAAACAGGCCGTGTGGGGACTCTGGGGACTCCTGGCGGGGTGGGCAGGGCCAGCCAGGAGTGGGATTTGGGGGTTCTCCAAACTGCACAGAATCTTAGCTAGAGGTTCTCCCGAACCCCTGCGAACCCCCAGCAGTCCACCCCTGCTTGGTGCTCTTTCAGCCTGGTTGTTTTCTTGCAGGCATATCACTACCAAACTTGGTTAACATCATCAGTGCTAACATGAATGGTGTTATTTAGTTTGGTAATGAAACATCTGCAAGAAAACAATCAAGCTCAGAGATCACCAAGGACCCCAACAAATGTTCTTCTCCCCTGATCACCAAAGAACAGCCAGGAGTACAAAATAGTTGGTCTTGTCAGAAAGACACAAGGAATTGACTCTGCATCTTTTAGGTGATTTTAAAAAACTGGCTGTGAAATAGCTGGGTTTCATGCCCCCTTTGGTATGCAGTTTATTTTGGTTATGGCATATTCCCCCCCTCCCCTTTTTATATTTAGTTTTATGGAGTTGGCAGAGAGAGGCAGACTTTTACCTATTATATTGGTTTTGGTTGTATGCCATCCGGAGTCTGCTGCGTGTCCCAGTGTTTATAAACCTAAGCTATAAATAAATAAACAAGCAAATAAACGACTGAACAAGCAAACTGTGTTATGAAGGGATAAAAATGTCATGTGAACTTTCTAACCCCCCACAGTTTTAGAAGTTATAATTTATATCTAACAGTTCTGGCCTAATGTGCTCATTATAGGATTGATTTTTGTATATGGATAATATATGTTTGTTCCTCATGCTAGACTTATCTTTAATTCTTTATTTTTCTTCATTTTTAAACTTATATTACTGCATGGTAGAAAGTCAGTGTTTTTAAGTCTCTGCAGTCCAGAGTTAATGATGAGCTGGACAGCCTAAAAATCCAATTTATAAATAAATAAATAAATTATACACTCAGCAAAGGAGTTATGTAAATTGTGTGAGGACAGCCAGTTGGTGGCAAAGGGTAGAAAAGGGACCAAGGAAATTTATGGCAAGCAGAGGAACATATGCTACCAAAGTATTGCCGCATCACATTTTTGAAAAAGAAAAAGAAAAAATCGAAAATGGGAAAGAAACATCAAGATGACTTAAGGGGTGAGTTATGAAAATACATTAATAGATAAGAATGTGTTTGGGTTCTTAGTTCTCAGAGCTTGGTTGTTTTCCTGCAGGCATTTCATTATCATGCAACATCATTAATGCATAATGCCCAATAATGAAACATCTGCAGGAAAACAACCAAGCTCTGAGAATACCAAGAACTCAAGACTTCAACCTCGAGTTACATGTATTCTGTACTAATGAACAGATTATTTTTTGTAGAAAATAGATTTGTAAGGCTGGAAGGGACCTCTAAGGTCTTCTAGTCCAACCCAAGGCAGGAGACCCTATACCAGGGATCAGCAACCCGCAGCTCTGGAGCCGCATGTGGCTCTTTCATCCCTCTGCTGCGGCTCCCTGTAGCCGGTCGGCACCATAATTTTGAGAGGAGCTTCCGGTTGCGGGGGGAAGCACAGCACTCCAGGAGGAGGCTCTATGGCAAGGGGCAGGTTTTCTGGTCGGCTCCACAATTGATAGGGCTTTCGGTTAGGACAGGTAGAGGAAAAAGGATGCCGCACTAGGAGGAGACTCTATGGTGGGGGAACCGGACTTCTAGTCAGCAGAGGGAAAAGGATGCAGCGCTAGGAGGAGACTCTATGGTAGGGGAACCGGATTTCTAGTCAGCAGAGAAAAAAGGATGCAGTGCTAGGAGGAGACTCTATGGTGGGGGAACAGGACTTCCAGTCGGCTCCAGAATTGAACGGGGGTCTTCCGGTTAGGACTTTGTGGCTCTTTGAGTGTTTAAGGTTGCCGACCTCTACCCTATACCATCCTGGTCAAATGGTTGTCCAATCTATTTTTGAAAACCTCCAGTGATGGAGCACCCACAACCCCAGTAGGCAAGCTATTCCACTGTTTAATTGTTCTCACTATGAGGAAATTTCTTCTTACTTCTAGGTTGGATCTCTCTTTAACAAGCTTCCACCCATTACTTCTTGTCCTTGTTCCACAATACTGAAGTGCAGCAATCAACTTCAGTACTGTATGTCCCAAAGGTGCTTTTCAAAAGCCAACTGAAATTTCTTTGCTTTCTTTTTTTTTTCTTTTACTTTTTTTCCCACTAACCTTACATAAACATCCATACATATACCATAATATCAAAACATACATAATTATACATTTTTGTCCAGAATGCCATAGATTAACAGAGTTGGAAGGGACCTTGCAGGTCATCTAGTCCAATCCCCTGCCCAAGCAGGAGACCCTTACATCTGCCGCTACCTAGGATCGAACTCACAACCTCCTGATTGTGAGGCAAGAGCTCTACCTCTAGGCCACAGCAGCTAGACTGTGGATAGCTAGACCATAAACATATATCCTAAATTTGCTCCTTTTATACTTTTATCTCCCGTCTGCTTTCCTTCTATATTTCATACTACTCCCCTCCCTCTATCTCTCTCTCTTCCCTCTACCTTTTTTCTCCCTCTCTCCCTCTTTCCTACTTCCCTCCTCTCTCTCTCCCCTTCCTTTCTACTTCCTCTTCCTCCCTCTTATCCTTCCCTGAGTACATCTAATCATAATCCATTTTATGGTTAGCAGACGAGCAATTCAGAAACCCTGACTTCATTCCAACATCAGAGCTATACTTAAGCTTAAAGGGGGGTGAAAAAGAGAAAGGGAAATTTCTTGGCTTTCTGTTTCCCTTGAATATGTTTCACTTCTCATCTAAGAAGCTTCTTCAGTTCTGAACATTTTCAAGGAAAAAAAAGTCCAGCTGTCTTTTAAAAGCCCCTTTGGGACAACTGGATGACTGAGACTCTCCATAGACATTCAGTACAATGGTGGGTTGTTGCCAGTTCGGACTGGTTCTTTAGAACCGGTAGCAGAAATTTACTGCTGCTCGCCGAACTGGCATGGATTACCACTGGTCCACGGTCCCGAACCAGTCCTCCGGTTGCCGCGGCTTGCAAAAAAACCACCTCTGCACATGCGCAAAGGCTTCTGCACATGCGCAGAGGGTCATTTCCGGGTGTTTTGCGCAACGTGATGGGGGCGCACGCGTGAGCGAAGAGAAGCAAAACGTGCACTTCCATCGCGATGCAGTAGGGAAGGGAAGTGGAACCCACCCCTGATTCAGTACTGTATGCACTTCCATTTATTCATAGTCAAAATCAAAAATAATTCTACCATTGCTCAACTAAAGTTCTTTCCTAGCGTTTTCTCGCAGCACAGGATATTCCACAATTTTGAGCAAAGGATTAAATCTTATTCTGCAGAGCTCATGACTGCTTTACTTCTGGCTGTCTGAAGAGTTCAGGCAGATCCCCATTTTTCTGGCCTTCAAAAACCAAAAAAAAAAGGCATGTGGATCGAAGAGGATTAGGCAATCTTGGGATTGGTTGGTGTCGTGAAGGTATTCTCTCCACCTTTTTAGCTTCTTAACTTCTATTGCTGTAAGCCTATCTTTTAATTCTGTTTTTAACTTGGTTCTTATTAATGCTTTTATATTTTGTGACATGTTTTTATTGTGATCCCCTCAGAGTCACTTAGACGAGACCGGTGGTATAGAAATATGATTCAATCAGAATAGAGATGGAAGGGACCTTGGAGGTCTTCTAGTCCACCCCCCTGCTCAAGCAGGAGACCCTATACCATTTCAGATAAGTGGTTGTTCAGTCTCTTCTTAAAAACCTCCAGTGATGAAGCGCCCACAACTTCTGAAAGCAAGCTGTTCCACTGGTTAATTGTCTTCACTGTTAGGAAGCTAATTCCCAGTTGCTTCTCTCCTTGATTAGTTTCCATCCATTGTTTCTTGTCTTGCCTTCTGGTACTTTTGAAAATAAGATCCTCTCCTCTTTGTGGCTGCGCCTCAAATACTGGAATACTGCTATCATGTCACTCCTAGTCCTTCTTTTCTGTAGACTGGCCATATCCAATCCCTGCAGCCATTTTTCATATGTATTTATCTCCAGGCCCTTAATCGTCTTAGTTGCTCTTCTTTGCACTTTTTCCAAAGTCTCAATATCTTTTTTTATAATATGGTGACCAAAACTGGATGCGGTATTCCAGGTGTAAGGATTAAGGATTTATAAAGTGGTACTAATACTTAACATGATTTTGATTCTATGCCTCTGTTTATACAACCAAGGATTGTATTAGCTTTTTTGGCTGCCGCCGCACACTATTGGCTAAAGTTTAAGTTTAATCAATGCCTGGAATGCACTACCTGTGGTTTCTTCCCCAAACCCCAAAAACTTTAACCTTAGACTGTCTACAGTCGACCTCTCCCTGTTTCTAAGAGGTCTGTAAGGGGCGTGCATAAGCATACCATTGTGCCTACCGTCCCTGTCCTATTGTCCTCTTTTATCGTTACTTTTTACTTATGTTTATACAAACTACTACTATCCTATACATGTTTGACAAATAAATAAATAAATAAAATAAAATAAATGAATGAATGAATGACGCCTACACAAACTTCACCAGTTATCCAACATCTAATTGTGTTATGTAGCAATGCTATGGACTAACAAAATGCTGACTCTGACATATTAAGGTCGACCACAAACTTGCTAATATCCACAAAAATGTAACCTGGGGATATACGTGCTTGGACTTCTGCTGCTTAATTCTTGAATTAAGAAATCCTTAAATACATGAAACAAAGCATAATGGGAATCTACCAAGCTTTCAAAGAGGCATTAATCATAAGAGAGGAGCTGCCAGGAAGTTCTAGAGAGGAAGAAAAATATGAATCTCTAGATTAGCATATAAGCCTTCTATCTTAATTTACTGGGAGATGTCTATGCCATTCTTTCCTATTCTTCATTAACGTGTCTGTGCTGCCATTCCAATGAAGGCATAGAAGAAAATAAATAACCAGAAGATAGATATAAGCCTGCAAAAACAATGGCCCTAAAACCTAATACAATCCAAAAGTCTGAAATGACTGATACAAGATCAAATTAAGAGGCATGTTTTGAGATATTTATTTTTTATTTAAAAGCAAGAGAGTGTGTGTTAAGGAGTTATTGTGCTGTTAAGCACATACAAAGTGAAATGTGTTGTAGTAGTGGTGTTGCAGTTCAATATGAATGCTATTCAGTCAATAAACAGAATATCTTTAGTATGTATAAAATAGTTTTACTTGAATAGTAGCAAAGTTAAATAGGAAGTCCAAATCATACACAGTTATTCAGTCAATGCGAAGTTTCTTCGTCTTGCCTATCTTTGTTTTAACTCACAAACAAAGATTACAGCTATCTCTCAATTCTATACTATCACAGATAGTTACGCTTCTCTTCACAGCAATTCCACACAGTCATAAAGTAATCTACTCATCAGTAAATCAGCAGAGAGTCTTCAATCCAGAACACACCGTCAAACACCACTCACTACACTGAACCACAACCATAAACCATCAACCACAAACCACACTGAGCATGCTCTCTTGCTTACTTATATAGTAATCATCCACAATGCATTTAAAGCAATATACACATAACATTGATTTGTGGCTTAATCATATATTAACACACCCAATCGTTTGAACAGGGTTCTAACATTCAGAAGGGTTCTAACATTCAGAAGAAAATAAATAACCAGAAGATAGATATAAGCCCGCAAAAACAATGGCCCTAAAACCTAATACAATCCAAAAGTCTGAAATGACTGATACAAGATCAAATTAAGAGGCATGTTTTGAGATTTATTTATTTTTTACTTAAAAGCAAGAGAGTGTGTATTGTAACTCGGAGGGTGATGTGCAGGGTAGAAAGAATGGCCCTGATGGAATGGAGGAAGAGCTATTGCCAAGGCAACTATCAGATAAAAGAGGACAGAGTCCAGGTTAGAAATGTGATGTAAGTAAATGTCTCAGGTAAAAATAAATGGAGGGGGAGCATATTTCAGACTTGCAAGATTTAGGAGACACTCTTATTTAGAGAGAGTAGGAGAGACTCTTATATAAGCTCAAAGCCATTTGGGAGATGTGAGGATAGTGTGGCATGAGTAAGAAAGAAGGGATGCATTTTCACAATGCTGAAGACTCTTCTTTGCTTACTTTGGTCATCGGGAAATTGGAGACTATTATAAAAAAGTAGAACAACTGAGGATGGACATCTTTAGATGTCATGGAAGGTGAATGGGAGGACTGAAGCAATGGGGCCATGGAAGTACTTCTTCTGGTTTTTCTCCTTATCCTCATTTCAATATTTTCCCCCTAATATTTTTGAGGGGCTGTCACAGAGAAGAGGGGGTCAACCAATTCTCCAAAGCACCTGAGGGCAGGACAAGAAGTAACGGATGGAAACTTATCAAGGTGAAAACCAACCTAGAACTAAGGAGAAATGTCTTGAAAGTGAGAATTGTCAATTAGTGGAACGTCTTGCTTCCAAGGTGTTTCATCATGGGAGGTTTTTAAGAAGAAACTGGACAGCCATTATTTAGAATGGTATATGGTCTCTTGACATGGTCTCTCGACCACATGGTTGCTTGAGCGTGGGTTTGGGCTAGAAGACCTCCAAGGTCTCTTCCAATTGTGTTATTCCGGTTTTATTACTAAAGATTTATAATAAAAGTAGTACTGTCATGGATCCAGCCCTGGACTCCTCTCCAGATGCAACTTCAGATGAGGAAGAGGAATTTGAGTCTGCAGAGGAAAGCATGGAGCTGAGTATTGGTCAAGATCGGGGTTCAGAGAGTGCTAGCCTATTGGAGCAGCCTCAGCTGGGTTGATCGGATGAGTCTGAGGCTAAGGGAAGTGAACCACAGCTTCAGCAAGTTGGCCAGGAGACTCCAGGCAAGGACTGAGAGCAGCTGCTACCTATTAGCAATGAGGAGGAGGTAGAGTCCACACCTGATCCAAGGACACTTAGAGCAGAGAGGAGACAGGCACAATGCCGGTCAGCTAGACTACTCATGAGGAGGCAACCTCACCTCTTACGAAGGGCTGCACTACCATTGCCTACTTAATTCTGCCCTGATGACTTAAGTGTTGCTGGAGGAATGTGCCCAGTTAGCAATAGCAATAGCACTTAGACTTATATACTGCTTCATAGTGCTTTACTATACTCTCTAAGCATAACTCACAGAGTTCAGCATATTGCCCCCAACAATCTGGGTCCTCATTTTACCAACCTCGGAAGGATGGAAGGATGAGTCAACCTTGAGCCGGTGAGATTTGAACAGCTGAACTGCAGCTAGCAGTCAGCTGAAGTAGCCTGCAGTGCTGCACTCTGACCACTGTGCCACCTCGGCTCTATGCCTTGTGTGCTTGTGCTGAGTATCCTGACCCGTTTGACTCCTGAACTGCTTTCCAGAACTTTGTGTGTGCCTGTTGGACTTGGTTAACCAATGACTCTTGCCATGCTGAGCTTGGAATCCGGACCTGTGGAATGGGGTGCTTTCTGAGGACCTGTTTGGGGAATTGAATAAACACCTGTAGAACTTTTGCTGTGTATGTGGGGGGGGGAGTACAAGTACTGACCTACATGGCAATGTTGACCTTGAAGGGCTGACAGGTATGCATTGCACAATTGGCCAGCATAGTATATAAAGATGTACTGTTCACACGGCACTCTTTTAGAGTAAGCAACCTCTTGGAAAATGCAAAGCACAAGAAAAAGTAAGCAAAAGATAAGAAACAAGCAAACTAATCTAATTTGTGCCACACTGCTTACTATATTTTAGATATATAGATAAGTATATGTTCTATAAAACATAGATGTATCTGTTATATCTTTCCTATAACCGTGAAACAATTGTTGAATATATTACGTCCATATATCCATTTATACACTTTTGATTTATACACTCTTTAAACTTCTTTCATCTCTTTGAGCAGTGTTTCTCAACCTTGGCGATGTACACTGAGAGCATATGCACCAAGACAAATTCCTTGTGTGTCCAATCACACTTGGCCAATAAAAAATTCTAAATTCCCAGAATTCCCCAGCCAAATGTTCCCATACCTTAAAGTTGCTAAGGTAAAAAAAAACTATCAGAGAATTTTAATTCTCTTTTGAAGAAAATAAATCAGAAGCTCTTACAGTTGACTGCATTTAGCTGATTCAAATAACTTCTTTATAATCATTTCAAAATATTTACAGTACCATACATTCTTCTTTACAGCAAGTAGAAAGCATACTTCTTACAGACATCATAGCACAATGAAGACTCTACACAGAGAGATACTGAGGCAGACCGAGACTGGAGAACACGTCCAGCTCCTAGTTTAATTCTTTGCACATGCTCAGTAGCACTTTACTCTCATTGGCTGACTGAGTTACCACATGACTCTTCCAGCTCATGAATATTCCAACAAAAACACTGTTTTTGAGTTATCATCATCATCATCATCATCCAATCCTGACTTGCTCGGATTTCCTCTTTCTTTTCACCAATTTCATGTTACTTGTTTTGTAATTCAGTTCTCCTTAATACTTTTTACATGACCAAATTATTATCAATCAATAAATCAATATACTTCTTTTATACTGCTCACTCACTTTTCTATTCAATTTGCAGTCATTTATCACTTATTTGTTCTTGACCTTAACTTTGATATACTTAATGTACTTAAGATATGTGTGTGGTAGGATTTTACATTAAGTATCCCTGTCCTAGTGTATTTGCCATATTTTTGTGGTACTTGTTACATAGTGAGCTCTCACTTCCATATAATAAAGTAAACAGAAACAGCCTTTTAAAACCAGCCATTTCTCGGGTGTATGTTTTCTTCTCAAATATTATAACAAGGTATTCCTTTTCTACCAACCCTAGGACAATTAAAATGTCTTCATCCACTTTTGTATCTTTAGGGCACATTTTACAAAACAAAATAAAAATTCATGTACTTGCACTATTTTTTTTTTTTTGCAATGTATGCATAATTTACAGATACATGTCAAAAAGGGCCATGTAATGTACGTTTACTTTCCTTGTCAAACATGATTCCCTTAGTGATTCATACACTGATTTTCAGATCCACACTGCTCATTGCAATGTTAGATACAATCTGTGTAACAGTCTCAGCAGACCATTCATATTCTTACTCCACAAAATCAGAATATTTTGATATACCATATCTATTATCTATTGATATACCATATCAAAGCAAAATGCCCATTTATAGTATATCCCACACCAAAATATGTCTAATATCAGCACAAACATTCATATATTTAACCAAAATTTAACATCCCTCCATCCCTCCATCCCTCCATCATCTACTCTATCTATCTATCTATCTATCTATCTATCTATCTATCTATCTATCTATCTATCTATCTATCTATCTATCTACCTCTCTCTCTCTCTCTCTCTCTCTCTCTCTCTCTCTCTCTCTCTCTCTCTCTCTCTCTCTCTCTCTCTCTCTCTATCTATCTATCTATCTATCTATATCATCTATCTTTATCTATCTACCTGTCTCTATCATATCTCTCTCTCTCTCTCTCTCTCTCTCTCTCTCTCTCTCTCTCATCTATCTTTATCACTCAATCAATCATCTATCTCCATCATCTTTCTTTCTTTCTTTCTTTCTTTCTTTCTATCTATCTATCTATCTATCTATCTATCTATCTATCTATCTATCTATCTATCTATCTATCTATCTATCTATCTATCATCTATCTATCTACCTACCTACCTACCTACCTACCTACCTATCTATCCAACCACACATATACAAATATACATAGACAGACATATGCAGACAGACAGACACTTTTCTGTGCAAATCAAATGGGTCACAGTGGGAGTCAAATAGGTAGTAGTATTGATAATTTCTATACAGGTTAATTTGTTTGGTAGACAACATCCAATTGACACTCCTGGTTTTCTTTTGTATTCTATTTTTGGAATAAGACTAGAAACTGCAGAAATTAACTGTTGCTTCCTCATCTATTATTCCATAAATCTTCATTTTCTCTTGACCTTCCTTAGAGTTATGTTAATCTGTGACCTTTTCCCCATCATATGCTTAAGAGCGCAGCAGGTTGACTTAATCTGAACGCCGCTCCACGGTGCAACTGAATTGAATTTTCTGCAAATACTGGCAGTAATAAGCATTACCAATTGGATTTGGCTAATGCTTTTGGGGTTTGAAGGGCATCCATTTCAAGTACATGGCAGGCTGGGGAAGTTCACTTTTCTTCCCATCTCCTTCCATCTTTCCTCTCTCAGGCAACTATAAAGTATTAATTTAGCTAAAACTCATAGAAACTATAAGCGCAGAACAATCCTTAGACTTGTCTTTGCAAAAGAAAAAGAAAATCCCCAAGATGGATGTGGTTTTTTATTGTTGTTGTTGTTAGTTGTGAAGTCATGTTCGACCCATCACAACCCCATGGACAACATTCCTTCAGGCCTTCCTGTCTTCTACCATCCCCCGAAGTCCATTTAAGCTCATGCCGACTGCTTCAGTGACTCCATCCAGCCACCTCATTCTCTGTCGTCCCCTTCTTCTTTTGCCCTCAATCTTTCCCAGCATTAGGCTCTTCTCCAGTGAGTCCTTCCTTCTCATTAGGTGGCCAAAGTATTTGAGTTTCATCTTCAGGATCTGGCCTTCTAAAGAGCAGTCAGGGTTGATCTCCTCTAGGACTGAGCAGTTTGATCGCCTTGCAGTCCAAAGGACTCGCAGGAATCTTCTCCAGCACCATAGTTCAAAGGCCTCAAAGGTGTTTTTTATACTTGGTGTTTATAATTTAAGATTTCTATAGCCGGAAATAACATTCTAATCTGTCTGCAAGCACATTTTCAAAAGTAAGATCAAAAGGGAAATTGTTTCTTTGGCCCATGGATGCCCTCTGAAGTGTGGTCCAGTGGGGTTAGCCATCAAACTGCTTTGGAGTGATAAGAGTGGGATGGTTCCTTACCTGTAGTAAGACAAGAGGTGATAAATACAGCACTGAGGATCTACAATTCTTAGTGTCTTGTTCTACCATCTCCTGTATTTTATGTTGTTGATGATTAGAAATTTGAAGAAGAGGATGGGATGATATGATGAATGATTATGGGAACTGGGTATGTATCATCTAAAAGAAAGACTAAGGCTGAAATAATAGCAGTCTTCCAATCTTTGAAGGGCTGTCACTAAGAAGAAAGGGTCAACCTATTCTCCAAAGCACATGAAGGCAGGACTGTCAGGGTTCCAACTTCCAAGTAACAGCCCAGATGAAATCAAAACTCCATGGCTAGAAGCTTCCTCAAAGTATAGATTTATTAGGCATGTCATATTGACACAGCTGGTGAAAATCCGACTCTGAATCTTCCCAGGTTTTCCCCACCCAATGCCAAATCCAAAGTTCTTCTCCCCCCCCCACTACACACAACCATCACATGCCCCAATCAGGTCACTGTCCCAGACCAGATGGCTCCCATCCATGCCCTGCCAGGTGCTGGTGAGTGTGTCCTTAGTTCCCAGGAGAAAGAATGTTATTTTGGCTACATGTTCCCTCAGCTATCTCTATTCCCACCCTCCCATTCCCACAGCACTATCCAGCCTCACTGTGGCAACTCTGAAGACGTTCCAAAATGGCTCCAGAGTTGACAAGGACAAGAAGTGGAAACGTATCAAGGAGAAATCCAACCTAGAATTAAAGAGAAATTTCCTGACAGTAAGAACAATTAATCAGAGGAACAAATTGCCTCCAGTGGGTGTTCCGTTACTGGAAGTATTTAAGAAGAGAATGGACAGCCTTTTATTTATTTATTTATTTATTTATTTATTTATTTATTTATTTATTTATTTATTTATTTATTTATTTATTTATTTATTTATTTATTTATTTATTTATTTATTTATTTATTTATTTATTTATTTATTTATTCATTCATTCATTCATTCATTCATTCATTTATTTATTTATTTATTTATTTAGGATTCTTATATGCCGCCCTACTCTCTGGGGACTCAGGGCGGTGTACAACATTTGAAGAACCACTAAACAATATAATTTTAAAACAATTTAAAATACATTTTTTAAAAACACACAAAAAATCTTACATACATGGGGGAGACCAGGATGAAGTTGTCTCAGACCCCCGCCTGCAGGAAGAGCCATGTCTTCACGGCTTTTCGGAAGGCCAGCAAGGTGGGGACAATTCGTATCTCTGGGGGGAGTTGGTTCCAGAGAGCAGGGGCCCCCACAGAGAAGGCCCTCCCCCTAGGCCCCGCCAGTCGGCATTGTTTGGTTGACGGGACCTGGAGGAGATCCACTTTGTGGGACCTGACCGGTCGAAGGGAAGTATGAGGTAGAATGCGGTCCCGTAGGTAACCTGGTCCTAAGCCATGTAGGGCTTTAAAGATGATGATCAACATCTTGAATTGTACCCGGAGACCAATGGGCAGCCAATGCAACTGGCGGAGTATGGGTGTTACGTGGGTGTATCTTGAAACACCCACCACAGCACACGCAGCCGCATTTTGCACCAGTTGAAGTCTCTGAATACTCTTCAGGGGTAGCCCCATGTAGAGCTCATGGGATGTAGAGCCCCATGTAGAGTGCATGTAGAGCCCCATGGAGAGCGCATGTCTGGAATGGTAAAGAATCTCCTGCTTGAACAGGATGTTGGACTAGAAAACTTCCAAGGTCCCTTCCCCTCTCTTGTTCTCTTATTCTGCATAATTGGATCTTTGGATTATGTGGAAGATTTAGTACGTGTATGCTGTATGTCTGCAGGGAACAGCCTGGTTTTAGTCTGCATTGAATTTTGTATCCCAGAATACATAAAAAAACAAATATGCAACAGTGGATGGAAGCAGACCATCTTTTCATTCAATTAATGGTCCCACCTGGATTTGTTTAATTTGAATACTAAATTCAAATTGTTCTACATTGTAAAGCCAAGCTAACTGGACACTTTAAATAGACAGTATTTCTACATTCAGTTTTAAAGTTTAGTTTTATTTATTTGATTTCTATAGCCACCCATCTCAAAAACTGACTCTGGGTGGCGTACAACAGAATATGTGAAAATAATTAAAACAGTATGAAATTAATATAGATGGCACCAAGAAAAAAGGTTATTATGAATGGTAATACACCCAGGAAATGGGGCCCTTAATACACTCAGGACTCCAGGCCTGGATCCACAACAAAGACTTCATGGCCTTATAAAGTAGAGTTGGGATCATCCTGATATTGAAGGGAAAATATTCCAGAGAGCAGGAACTGTGGCAGAGAAGGAGCGTTTCCTGGTTCCTGCCGATTGATATTTCTTGATGATATTTCATCATGCAGTCCGACAACCGGGTGACATCACTCCGCTTTCTTCTGACCAGGTGTGAGAATGTCCTTGGCTCCCAAGAGAAAGTATTTTGTTTTGGCTACAAAAATCCCTCTATCTCAAATCCTCCCTCCCTCACCCTCAGCTCCAGTGTGGCAACACTAAAGCGGACAAAATGGCTTCGGTCAGGACAGCTTCAGGATTGACAGATATATCCTAAAATACTTTTCACTTTAAGATAAATAGATAGATAGCTTTTATTGCGGTCAGATACCAATTTAAAATACACATAAAGAGGGGGGTAAATTTTACAGATATAGATAGATCATGTGACAGTACACCATTTACTACAATCTATACCAGTGATGGCGAACCTATGGCACGGGTGCCACAGGTGGCACGCGGAGCCATATCTGCTGGCACGCGAGCCGTTGCCCTAGCTCAGCTCCAGTGCACATGTGCGTGCCCGCCAGCTGATTTTTGGCTTGCGTGGAGGCTCTGGGAGGGTGATTTCGGCCTCCGGAGAGCCTCCGGGGTGGCAGGGGGGGAGCGTTTTCACCCTCCCTAAGCTCCAAGAAAGCCTCTGGAGCCTGGGGAGGGCAAAAAATGGGCCTACTGTCCCACTGGAAGTCGGGAAATGGGGGTGTGGGGGGGGGTCACGCACACATGCGCAGGGGGGTGGGGCAAGTGGGGGGCTTTGAATTATGGGTGTGGGCACGCACGCGCATGCGATAGCACATGCACGCACTATTTTGGCACCCGAGGAAAAAAAGGTTCGCCATCACTGATCTATACCATCAATACTAGTGATCCTCTGCCGTAGGGGTTACCCGTCTTTTCCTCCATTTTTTTCCAGCCACGACTGCAGCAAGAATTTTTGCCACCTTTGAGGTTATATTAGGATCTATATCCTGGAGTAGGAAATAAAGGTTGAACAGATCCGGTGAACCAAGGAATCTCTGGGAAACAGGGGAGATGAGTCTTGATCTTATGTCTCGATAGTGGGGGCATACGAATGTAATGTGGAGCAGAGATTCCGGGGATCGGCCATCACATGTACAATAGGTGGATTTTACTCCCCCCGAGAGCCTACTGTCAAGGACATTCGAGGGGATCACATTAAATCGTGCCTTCATAAATGCAAGCCTATGTTTGATAGAGTGTAACGCGGAAACGTAAGGCGGGGGGTGAAGCAAGGGAACAATACCAAGGGAGAACGGTGAGCAAGTTCCTGATCCGTTTGCCAGATTGAGTTGTCTATCAATGTCATCCAGCCGTTGAAAAACCAACGATTTGGCAGCATCAGGGCCTATGATAAAAACTTCCCTTGGGGAAATCCCGATCTTCAAAAGTTTAGTATGAATATTATGGGCCCAGGGAAGTATCCTAAAATACTTTTCACTTTAAGTAAATCCCTGTGTTCAAGAGGACAACAAGAGCGGGGGGGTTGGACTAGATGACCTACAAGGTCCCTTCCAACTCTAATAATAATCTAATCTAATCTAATCTAATCTAATCTAATCTAATCTAATCTAATCTAATCTAATCTAATCTAATCTAATCTAATTAAAAATGTTCCACCCAGAGAATTTTTCTTTGACTGCTTACCTCTTTAAAATCCCTGATTGAAAAAAAGAAGAATATATCTTAATAAATAAAAACTTTAACTATTTTGTCCTTGCTTTTGGCTGTTGTTATTACAGGTAGTCCTTGACTTACAACAGTTCATTTAGTGACCGTTCGAAGTTACAACGGCACTGAAAAAAGTGACTTATGACCATTTTTCCACACTTACTACCATTGCAAGCATTCCCATGGTCACATGAGTTACATATGGATGCTGGACAACTGATTCATATTTATGATCGTTGCGGTGTTCCAAAGTCATGCAATCCCCTTTTGTGACCTTCGGACAAGCAAAATCAACGGGGAAGGCAGATTCCCTTAACAACCGGTGTTGCTCGTTTAACAACTGCAGTGATTGACTTAACAAATGTGGCAAGAAAATTTGTAAAACTGGGCAAAACTGACTTAACAAATTTCTCACTTAGCCCCATAAATTCTGGGCTCAGTTGTGGTAGTAAGTTGAGGACTACCTGTATAACATTTACATACAGATTTTTCTGCTTTAATGTCTGTCTGTACACCGCCCAGTCGCTCTTTGAAGAAGAGGGGTGCTTTCCAAATACAGGTCGTCCTCGACTTATGACCAAAATTGAGCCCAAAATTTCCATTGCTAAGCGAGACAGTTAAGTGCATTTTGCTCCATTGTATGACCTTTCATGCCACCGTTTTTAAGTCAATCGCTGCAGTTGTTAAGTTTGTCACAGGGTTGTTAAGTGAATCTGGCTTCCCCATTGACTTTTGTCAGAAGGTGACAAAAGGGGATGGCATGACCACCACCCCGGGACACTGCAATCATCATAAATATGAATCGGTTGCCAAGTGTCTGAATTTTGATCAAGTGACCATGGAGATGCTGCCATGGTCGTAAGTCTGAAAAATAGTATTTTTTTAAAAAAATATTTATTGAATTTTCCTTTAAAAACATAACAATTAAATACACACAACAACAAAAATAAACACAACAGAAAAAAAACAAATACAAAAACTGTAGAAAACACTACAGTAAGCAAATATCATACGCAATCAACTACAAACATAACGCCGACTAATACAAACCATAAAAGTGAAATCATGCTTCTTTGACAGCCAATTAGCTATTACTACTAATCTTTATACACTCGATTATATATTATATCTGTATTTATACATTATAGATCTTATCTTCTTATAAACTATGTCTATTGGAATGTCAACTTTTATTTCTACAGCTAATTTACCCAATTCATATTTACTCGCACTATATATGTATGTATAAATATATATATATCTCTCAAACAAAGATGATTAGGGGACTGGAGGCTAAAACATATGAAGAACGGTTGCAGGAACTGGGTATGTCTTGTTTAATGAAAAGAAGGATCAGGGGAGACATGATTGCAGTGCTCCAATATCTCAGGGGTTGCCACAAAGAAGAGGGAGTCAAGCTATTCTCCAAAGCACCTGAGGGTAGAACAAGAAGCAATGGGTGGAAACTAAACAAGGAGAGAAGCAACTTAGAACTAAGGAGAAATTTCCT
This sequence comes from Diadophis punctatus similis, assembly GCA_023053685.1. NCBI lineage: Eukaryota > Metazoa > Chordata > Lepidosauria > Squamata > Dipsadidae > Diadophis > Diadophis punctatus. Next base: position 70,174,231 of record JALIGW010000005.1, read on the forward strand.
GACAGCTAGAAGAATTAATCAGTGGAACAGCTTCCCTTCAGAAGTTGTGAATGCTCCAACACTGGAAGTTTTTAAGAAGATGTTGGATAACCATTTGTCTGAAGTGGTGTAGGGTTTCCTGCCTAAGCAGGGGGTTGGACTAGAAGACCTCCAAGGTCCCTTCCAACTCTGTTGTTGTTGTTGCTGTTGTTGTTATTATTATTATTATTATTATTATTATTATTATTTTCAATGCCATTATAACATCGAACAGTCACTAAATGAACTGTTGCAAGTCGAGGGCCACCTGTATGATAAATAAATAAGACTAGATAAAATAAATCAAGACCAGATATTTTATTGTCTGCTACCTTTTCTCTAGTTTAGCGAGAGGAACAGGTACACTGACATCCGCGTGCCCTTTCTAGGGAGTTTAGGTGTCTGTCAAAGTCTTGCGTATGTTGACTCAGTCAGATTATATTAGGACATTGAGCCAAGAAGGCGAGGAATGTGTGTGTAGAGTTTAGAGAAAGCCGGGTGGGTTGCTCCTAGAGCAAGGTGGCGCAGTGGTTAAAAGCAGCACTGCAGCCTATTTCAGCTGACTGCTAGTTCAGCAGTTCAGCTGTTCAAATCTCACCGGCTCAAGGTTGACTCAGCCTTCCATCCTTCTGAGGTGGGTAAAATGAGGACCCAGATTGTTGGGGGCAATATGCTGAACTCTGTAAACTGCTGAGAGAGGGCTGTAAAGCACTATGAAGCGGTATATAAGTCTAAGTGCTATTGCTAGTGCTATTGCTGAGGACCGAGGAAACATTTTGACAGAGCTGCTCACTGAGAAGCCTGAAAGGAAAAGAGCCAAAAAATGAGCGCATCCCCGCTGCTCGGCAAACAAATAAAGGGAAAATATAATAAGGCGATAGACGTGCACTGTGAGATAAACCGTGTCCTGGAGATGTTTATTCTTGAGGTTTCTGCTCTCCCTCGTAGGCTTTCCAAATAGATGGCTTTAAAAAGTTTTTATCAGCTTGCCGTTCCAGGAATTATGTGGGAAATAGGATTTTTCACTTTTGTGTTTATCGGGTCAGTGGGGAGGGAAGGCGCGATAGAGCTTCGAAGGAGCTGGATGCAAAGCAGCCTTACTCTGAAACAAAGTCTGTGAGCGTAGGAAGAATCCTGAAGGCGCTTTTTTCAAGAGGCAACTGGACTTTCTGGGTTTTCTTTGAAGAGGTTTCGCTTCTCATCCAAGAAGCTTCTTCAGCTCTGACTGGATGGTGGGGGATCGAAGGATTTATACTCCTTGCAGACAGCTGGACATTTGCTTTCTTTTAGCGAGTCATTAAGGCCACATGGAGGATTATCTGTGTCATGAGAGTTACCTGAGCAATGCAAATGGGTGTGGAGTTCCTCCTTGGAACTGTTGAAAGGACTGGGTTGTAGACTGGAAGTTTCAACTTATTTGTCTTCAATGAGACTGACTCCACAGATCAGGGGTGAAATGCACTTACCTTCCCTACCAGCTTGCAAATGTGTGTGTCCCGTGAGTTTGCTCGCTTCACTCACATGTGCCATCGTCTGCGCATGTGCAAAGCATTCTGTGCATGCACAGATGCTGAAAATAGTCGTAAAAAAGGATGTCATGACTTCTGCGCAGGTGGGCGGGGCTTCGTGCAGTTGGCCCTACCGTATTGCATGAGCTGGATAGAGCCGGCTGAATTTCACCGCTGCCACAGATATTAGTTGCTCATGTACATCAGGAAGAGTGGCATTTAGTTTAGTTTAGTGGCATTTCTCCAACACACACACACACACCAGTACTCTACTCACAGTCACTCACGCCCTTATCACCTCCCAGCTGGATTACTGCAACGCGCTCTACATGGGGCTACCCTTGAAGAGTATCTGGAGACTGCAACTGGTGCAAAATGCAGCTGTGCGAGCTGTGGTGGGTGTGCCTAGATACACCCACGTAACACCTTTCCTCTGCCAGCTGCATTGGCTGCCCATTAGTCTCCGGACCCAATTTAAGGTGTTGGTTTTGACCTTTAAAGCCCTACATGGCTCAGGGCCAGGCTACCTTCGGGACCGCATCCTGCCGCATACCTCCCTATGACCGGTTAGGTCCCACAGAGTTGGTCTCCTCCAGGCCCCATCGACCAAGCAATGCTGGTTGGCGGGGCCGAGGGGGAGAGCCTTCTCTGTGGGAGCTCCCTCCCTTTGGAACCAACTCCCTCCAGAGATCAGGACTACCCCCACCCTGCTGGCCTTCCGTAAAGCAATAAAAACTTGGCTCTTCCGGCAGGCAGGGTGAAAGTGAGACCAATCAGATTATATTTGGGTCTTCCCCCTGGTCATGAATGTTGGTTGTTTTTTTAAGTTTTATAATTTTTAACTGCTATGTGATTTTATATTTCAATAATGGATTTGACATGTTGTTAGTCGCCCAGAGTCCCCTGGGAGTTGGGCGGCATACAAATCTATTTAAATAAATAAATAAATAAATACTCCATGATCCATAGCTAAAATTTGGAAGCAGAATGGATGAGCTTCGGCAACACATTTCCCCCCCAAATTTCAACAATGCATCTCTCTATTCTACCACCATGTGTATATCTTCCAGAGATTTAAAAAAAACAACACATAACCTTGTCTTAAGTTACAAAGTGTTCAAGCTTCATACATCTGGCAATATATAGTTATTTATTTATTTATTTATTTGATCCCACTCAGAAGGTTGAAAGTTCAATCCTAGGTAGCAACAGATGTTTCTTTCCTAGGGTGGAAAGAAAACATATCTGCTGTGACCTTCGTGTAGGAGTCAGGAAGGGCATCCAGCCAGTAAATGCTCAGCTCCATTCAGTTACCCCGACTCTACCTCAAATTAAGGAATCACAGGGACATAAAAAGGGAGTTTTTATTTGGTTTGAAAAGGTGCAAGAATTTGAACATTTAATTTAAGAAATCAATAACACAAGCTCTCTATGTGTAATCTCCATTCTCACTCCAGACCTGTACTATAACTGAGGCCAAAGTATTGTGAAATTGTCCCCATCTGGAACCTAGAAATTTCCAGCCCTGAAAGTCATTTTAAATTCATTACTTATTGACTGAATATGCTTCCTAGCAGCTTCTCAAGCCTATACTGTTCTCATTACAAACAGGAAGGAAGTTCTGATCCATTATTATAGAAGTGATTTTTCTTTTTACTAAACTGACATTTCCATTTGTTTAAATCATGTTCCCTATTTTGCAAAGCCTTCTCAGGTGCATATTATTTAAGCCTTCACCGCTCCCTGGCACGTAAATAATGGGCTCCATGGGGAGACAGTATTTAAATCTTTGAGGGGTTTTTTCAAATCCAAAATCTTCTATGTATGCAAAAAAAAAAGCATTCACATACTTAAATAAAAAAGAAAGTTGGTTTGTCTCAGCAGGCTGACTCGTAAGTGGAAGCATTAGCCAACTTCTTTAATCTCCAAAAATTTGTGGGTGAATAGATAATGGATTTTAATGGCTTTCTTCTATAAGAAAGGGGAATCATTGTTGTTCTTAGTGCGAAGTCGTGTCTGACCCATCGGGACCCCATGGACAATGTTCCTCCAGGTTTTCCTGTTCTCTACCATCCCGCAGAGTCCATTTAAGCTCACGCCTACTGCTTCAGTGATTCCATCCAGCCACCTCGTTCTCTGTCGTCCCCTTCTTCTTTTGCCCTCAATCGTTCCCAGCATTAGGCTCTTCTCCAGTGACTCCTTCCTTCTCATTAGGTGGCCAAAGTATTTGAGTTTCATTTTCAGGATCTGGCCTTCTAAAGAGCAGTCAGGGTTGATCTCCTCTAGGACTGACCGGTTGGATCGCCTTGCAGTCCAAAGGACTCACAGGAATCTTCTCCAGCACCATAGTTCAAAGACCTCAATTCTTTGGCGCTTAGCCTTTCTTATCGTCCAACTTTCACAGCCATACATTGCAACTGGAAAAACCATAGCATTGACTATACTGACTTTTGTTGGCAGGGTGATGTCTCTGCTTTTTAGAATGCTGTCTAGCAATCATCTCACCTAGTTTTATGTCAAGCACAGAAGAGGATACAGGCAGAAAATTACATTGTCATAGTCCTACACCGGGCTGGGTTCTACTTACCTTCCCTACCAGTTTGCGTCGCGTTGCGGGGCCTCTCTTCACTCACGTACACCCCCCATCATGTCACACAAATGACCCTCTGCGCATGCACAGAGGGTTCTTTGCAAGCCGATTACACAGAGCGACGACCGGAGAACCGGTTCGGGGGCATAGCCAGGCGGCCATTGCTGCCGGTTCGGCGAGTGGGGGGAAATTTTCACCACCAGTATGGGAGAACAGGTCCAAACCGGCAGCAACCCACCACTGGTCCTACAACAGTATGAACAAATTCTTGCATCTGGAAAAATTATAGGATCTGATTTCTAGTAGGATTTTAAGTACTCACAAATGTCAGGAAATACCAGGGACAGTATTGTAAATTCCTTTTAGAAGACAAAAGAGCACCAAGGACCTCATATACATCCCTTCTAAATCACTTCTGGAAAGACATTGCTATTCAGTTTAGCTGGATGTTACTGTCAGGCCTTCAAGGTAAACCAGATTAGGAAAACAAAGTAATCTATGCTAATACTGTTTCTATCATAAGGTTATACAGAAGCCATGGTGGCACAGTAGTTCAGAAGGTAGAATTGCAGGTTAATTAGAGCTACATCGCCTTCGATCTGATCTAAATGTAGTTCATAAAATCATCTGCCACAATGTCCTACCTGTCAATGAATACTTCAGCTTCAACTGCAACAATACACGAGCACACAATAGATTCAAACTCAATGTAAACCACTCGAAACTCGACTGCAGAAAATACGACTTCAGCAACAGAGCGATCAATGCCTGGAATGCACTACCTGACTCTGTGGTTTCTTCCCCAAACCCCAAAAACTTTAACCTCAGACTGTCTACAGTCGACCTCACCCCATTCCTAAGAGGTCTGTAAGGGGTGTGCATAAGCGCACCATCGTGCCTACTGTCCCTCTCTTACTGTCCTATTGTCCAAATTTACCTGTACCTACTTTGCTTTTGTTTATGTTTATACCATACCTGTTATCTTGTACACATGTTGACAAAATAAATAAATAAAATAAATAAATACATAAATAAAAAACTCTACCCACAGTCTGGAGTTCGATCCTGACTGGCTCAAAGTTGAACTCAGCCTTTCATCCTTCCAAGGTTGGTAAAATGAGGACCTAGATTGTTGGGGGCAATATACTGACATGTGTGAACTGCTCAGGGAGTGCTGTAAAGCACTAAGTATATAAGTCTAAATGCTATTGCTATTGCTTGACTGACTCATGCATGTCTAAATGTGTAATTTCTCTCTCTCTCTCTCTCTCTCTCTCTCTCTCTCTCTCTCTCTCTCTCTCTCTCTCTCTCTCTCTCTCTCTCTCTCTCTCTCTCTCTCTCTCTCTCTCTCTCTCTCTCTCTCTCTCTCTCTCTCTCTCTCTCTCTATATATATATATATATATATATATATATATATATATATATATATATATATATATATATATATATATATATATATATATATATATATATATTCATGAGAACCAGGGAGGGTCTTGTCTGAGATGCTTTCTCATATTCCATTTCTGATCCAGACTCAGATTTCTTTTATTTCTTGTCTTGGTTGCAGTTCTTCACTCTATTCCCAATATTCACATTACATTCATGCAATAGTGAGCTATTTTCTTAAGTGTCCTGAAAATCTTTCAAGAGAAGTTGGTGAGATAATTAAATCTTGTTTCCTCTGGCTATGATGGACAAGTCGTGTGCTCTACCCCTCTAAACATCAGCCAATATTATCCCTGAATATTGCAGAAATATGAAAACCAGAATTCTTCCTGTTGCTTATGTTAACTGGGCCTTCTAGGAAATATATCTCAATATCTGAAGATCCAGAGTTTTGAATTACATCATTGTGTGTTCTTATTCATAGCAGTCCCTTATTTTACACCTGTTTATGGAAGGGAATTAATGCATCTTATGTATTTATTTATTTCTCACTGGGTGAGAAATCCCATCTGGGCTTTTATGGCTTTTAAGACAAAACTAGAATTCACAATCTCCAAGTTTCTAGCATGATGCCTTAACCACTAGACCAAACTGGCTCTTATAAATATGTATTATTTGTTTATTAAAGTTGTTTTAGTTATAATATGGGAGAGATTTTTTTTCCAGCAAATTAGACAGTGATAGTTGTCGTATGGATACACGACCAATACCAGAAGTTGTCAAAAATTAACATTGCAAAATTGTGAATATCTTCTGCCAATGAAAACTAACATATCCACGTTCAAAAATAATATTTTTCATCACCAACTGTTGGGGGGGGATTAAGAAAATGTTTTGAATCAAATTACTTTTCACTCTGTCCATCTCAGTTTCTCTTTCCTCACTTTTGTAATTAAGAAAAGATTATCTGGTCCAGCAGAGTTGATGCTGTCTCCAACAAGCTGTTTCTTCTTCTGTTGTGGAATGTAGTTCATGACACCAATCTAATTAAATCAAACACATTTAATTCATTTGCTGCATGAAGGAAATAATATTTGCATAATATTTGCATAATATGTGAGCTAATCCTGTATTCACGGAATGTGCAAAATTTGTCTTCCTAATGTCCTGGCATTTTTAATTTGCAAGCGTTAAGAATGCGAATTTTGTAAACTAAAGAGAAGATGTTATTAAGTATGCAGTTGTACCAGAATGGCTTTAAAAAAGGGGTTGAATGTCTCCAACCTCTTCTCTCAGAAGCCCTTTGTTTCTTCATATTCTAGACTATTTCTAGCTCAGGATTGAAATGAGGGGTCCTTGGTGGTTCTTAGCTTGGTTGTTTTCTTGCAGACGTTTTATTACCCAAACTAGATAATATCATGATGATGCTACCTACCGTATTTTTCGGAGTATAAGACGCACCTTTTTCCTCCCTAAAAGTGGCAGAAAATTTGGGTGCGTCTGATGAATACCTGGTAGGCAGATTGTTTTCCCCTATTTTCCTCCCCCAAAACTAAGGTGCGTCTTATACTCCGGTGCGTCTTATACTCTGAAAAATACGGTATTTTGGGTAATGAAAGGTCTGATGTTACCTAGTTTGGGTAATGAAACATCTACAAGAAAACAATCAGAGGCCACCAAAGTACCTAGGGAGGTACTAATACCACTCTATAAAGCCTTACTTAGACCTTACTTAGAGGTGGGTTCCTGCCTGTTTTTGCCGGTGCGGTTAATAGCTGTTGTTCGGCGCAGAGCCAAAGACGCTGCTGCCGTTCGCAGCGCGGGAGCTTTCCCCGGGCACTGCCGCTGCCTGCATGGACGCCGCCGTTTGTATTCCTTTGCCCTCTGCGCCTGCAGAACGCTTTGCGCATGCGCAGAGGGCAAAAGAACACAAATGGCGTCATCCATGCGGGCGGCGGCAGTGCCCAGGGAAAGCTCCTGCGCCGCGAACGGCAGCAGTGTCTTCAGCTCTGCACCGAACAACAGCTATTAACCGCACCGGCAGGAACCCACCTCTGACTTAGACCATACCTAGAGTACTGCATCCAGTTCTGGTCACCACACTATAAAAAAGACATTGAAGCTCTAGAGAAAGTGCAGAGGAGAGCAACCAGGGTGATAAGGGGACTGGAAACTAAAATATACGAAGAGCAGTTGCAGGAACTGAGCTTTGCCAGTCTGGTGAAGAGAAGGACCAGGGGTGACATGATAACAGTGTTCCAATACTTGAGGGGCTGCCACAGAGAGGAGGGGATTAGGCTGTTCTCTATGGCACCAGAAGGCCAGACAAGGAATAATGGATGGAAACTGACCAAAGAGAGATTCAACCTGGAAATAAGGAGGAACATTCTGATAGTGAGAGCGATCAACCAGTGGAACAGCTTGCCTTCGGAGGTTGTGAGAGCTCCAACACTTGAAACTTTCAAAAGGAGATTGGACTGCCACTTGTCCAAAATGGTGTAGGGACTCCTGCTTGAGCGGGGGGTTGGACTAGATGACCTACAAAGTCCCTTCCAACTCTAATAATAATCTAAAGAGCCTTCTTCATATTCTGTTTACACTACTTTCTTTGAAGTAACACTTTGGTAGTTTCTGTAACTAGCACTTATCTACCAGGGATGCCTCACCCAACATCCACTCTTAAACCTCAGTTTGTGAGAAAGATGGGACAGTTCACAGTAGTGCTGTGTTTCTGGTGATTAAAAAGTAAAAATGCAAAAAGTGAAATAGTCTTCACTTCAACACTCTTCCCTGAAACAAAAAAAGTGTAGCTGGTTGGTTTCGTTGGGTGGCATCTATCAATGTCACAAGCAGCTGAGAAACACAGAGAAGGAAATTAGAAGTGAAAACTGATATCTATCTTTTCACTTCTAGCAGAACTTCCAGAAATTATTGTGGCTAACAAAATGCAAAACAGAGGCCCAATGGATCCTCTGACTATATTAAAACTGAATATAGTCAGAGGATCCATTCCTTGTAGTTAGGGCAAATACTGTACATTTCTAAATCATGGTCGCTTATGTAGTTAGGACACTGGATTGACGATCGGCAGGCTCGCGTTGGAGACTAGGTTTCTGCCGCATGACAGGGTGAGCTCCTGTCACTCGCTCCAGCTTCTGCTAACCCAGCAGTTTGAAAGAGGGTGACTGCAAGTAGACAAATGGGTACCACTTCAGGGGGCAACTTAAGGGGAACATGAAAGAAGACCCCAACTGGACATCCCCCAGGCAACTAATTCTTTCATCCTATTGGTGCTTCCAAAACAAATTTAAGAGTCGTCCATTTTTAGCATCTTACAAAGCAGAAGTCCATATGATCTTCATCCATGCTGTGGGGATCCATACACCAGCTGTGGAAGGGTACAAAATTAGGCAGAGCTGAAGTTTTTTGCCTTGACCTTACTTACTAGCCTGGGGGTGGTGGTTACTCATTCTCTTTTCCATGTTAAAAAAAAATAGCTGACAGCAGGTGCTGTTTTCAGATGCAGTGATAGGCAGGTATCCTCCACAGGAACCGAAGCTTGAAGACTGCCATGTGGCATGCACAGCTCTGACTTCCAAATGCCAGAGAATGCCCAGCTGTCTCTCATGTTGACTCCCATCTTCTCTTACCTTGTGTGACAATTTGTGAGGAGAGGAGACCTAAACAATTAAGAGAGAAAGGGCAAGTCATTTGACAGCTTCTCTCATAAATAGGGACTTAGCTCCGAAGGAACAAAATCTGCCAAGAAGGTTTCAGATCATTCTCTTGCATGAACGCCGTGTGAGAAATTCTTCGTACACTTTTCTGATATTCCGATTTGACCTAACCAGCATCAATTATTGACAGCTGTGGTCTTTGCTTTCTTGGTCTTGCCCTGCTGAATAGGAACGGAGAGCTGCAATAGTTTGTCCCTCTCTGCTTCAAAGACACAAGAGAGGTTGCCATGGAAACTTCAAAGACCAGGAATTCGTCCTTTGCATCAAGCTACAAAACACTTAGGGACAGCCCCGACCTGATAACATTGGAAGATATCTGGGTCCTCTTGCCAATGTCCCAGTCCAGAGACATGACTGAAGTGATTAAAAAGAAAAACCCACAAGGGAGAAAGTTTGTTTTGATTCCAGCTATTGAAAAGATTCATTTTGTACAATATTTGAAATGACGGGCACATGTTCCTGACAATTGATAAACCCTCACCTAAATTGAACTGTGAAGCCATTCACAGACATTTCAATCAGGACTGCATCTTGGTGGCATTTTAGGAATGGACGTGTGCCACCCAGAAGCTCTGCAAATACTAGGTGAAGGCATGATATTTATAGAGTAGCCATTCATCAGGATGCTAAACGAATGCTAGGTTTTCCAAATGTTGTGATTGAAAATCCATATCTGAGACCACCTTTCCCTGTGTCAGTGATGTCTTTCTGTTGGAGTTTTTCATTCGGCTACAGAATTGCAAGAAGCAAGAAAGATAAGAAATATGCCAGGTGCCAGATTCTATATAAAATACAGATGAATCCTGTCAAAAGAAGAGGAGAGAAGAGGAAGTCATATTTATAGTGAAAACCAAGATTTGCAAAATGGGGGCACATGATAGAAAAATGATCATGTTTAATGTTGGAAGCTGGGATGAAATCCTCTGTGGAGATTGAATGCACCACCTGACTCTGTGGTTTCTTCCCCAAACCCCAAAAACTTTAACCTTAGACTGTCTACAGTCGACCTCTCCCCATTTCTAAGAGGTTTAGAAAGGGGCATGCATAAGCGCACCGCTGTGCCTACTGTCCCTGTCCTACCGCCCTGAGTCCTTCGGGAGTTGGGCGGCATATAAGAATACCAAAATAAATAAATAAATAATACTGTCCTATTGTCCTCTTTTACTTACCGTATTTTTCAGAGTATAAGACGCACTGGAGTATAAGACGCACCTTAGTTTTTGGGGAGGAAAATAGGGGAAAACAATCTGCCTACCAGGTATTCATCTGGCTAGCATCCTTAGTCTGGTCAGCTTCAGCACATTATTTTATCCCCTGGTTAGGACTTTAAAAAAACTTTCTTCTGAGAGAGTAACAATGAAAGAGTATGCAAGCCAGTAAGAGCTGGGAAGATTGTTAGCACCTAGTTAGGGCTAGAAAAAAACTTATTCAGAGCAAGTAGAGCAATGAAAAAAACCCTGCAAAGACTTAGGGCTGGAAAAACATTCTTTTGAGAGAGTAACAATGAAAGAGCCTGCAAGCGGTAAGAGCTGGGAAGATCGTTAGCACCTGGTTAGGGCTAAAAAAAAACTTACTCGGAGCAGCTTCAGCACATTACTTTATCCCCTGGTTAGGACTTAAAAAAACCTTATTCTGAAAGAATAACAATGAAAGAGCCTGCAAGCCGGTAAGAGCTGGGAAGATAGTTAGCACCTGGTTAGGGGTAGAAAAAAACTTATTCTGAGCAAGTAGAGCAATGAAAAAAAATTCTGCAAAGACTTAGGGCTGGAAAAACATTCTTTGGAGAGAGTAACAATGAAAAAGCCTGCAAGGTAAGAGCTGGGAAGATCTGTTAGAACCTAGTTAGGGCTGGGAAAAAAGCTACATTCGAAGTATAAGACGCACCCAAATTTTCAGCCACTTTTAGGGAGGAAAAAGGTGCGTCTTATACTCCGAAAAATACGGTATGTTATGTTTATACAAAGAACTACTATCCTGTACATGTTTGACAAAATAAATAAAAATAAATAAATAAATAAATTGACAGTTGACACAGGATTGTTGACATTGAGTTTTTCCTTGTCTGTCTTTTAATCTGGGAAAATAGGTTGGGCAGACATTAAGATATGGTAGGTCCATAGAGAAAGATGTAGCTTTCCTGCACTCTTGTTTTCCATTCTCTTCATATATTCCTTTGGCTTCTCGTGTGGCTGCCCTCTACAGCTGCCATATGGTTCCAGAAAAAGACAGATCCCAGGTTCTTGTTTAAGAAGTTCAGATAGGTGTTACCTTCACCTAGAAGTTCCTTCTGGAAATCAAATCAAACCCAAAACATTGCCACCCTGCCAGCCTTCAGAAAAGCGCTAAAAACCTGGCTTTGTCGACAGACCTGGGGCCAATGATTTTAATATAACATCAAGCATTCCTGACCCCATGAATGAATTAATTGTATGGGACTTTTAAATTGTTTTTTAATGTTTTTAACGTTTTTAATAATTACTGTTTTTAATGTCTTTTTCCTATATTTATTGTTTGCATGTAGATTTATTGTTGTGAGCCACCCAGAGTCTCTGTGGAGTAGGCGGCATACAAATGCGAATAGTAAATAAATAAATAAATTGCATAGCCCTATAATTTTTGCAAATGGTTTTCCTCATGCAATGCATTATACTCGGATATATCCACCTTCATGCACTGTTTTCCCTTAATGTGTGCATCTCTTTCCTATGCACTTTTGTGAGTTATACGGTACTTTCCATCACACCATTTGAAAGAGCATGACTATCGATATGTAGCCATACTTTGCATAATCTAATTTAAGGATGTACAAACTAGGTTATGAAATCCTGGTGCTTAGAGTAGATTCAATAACAGGAGCGGCTCTAAATTGAATCAGATTCTTCCATCCCATTGCCTTCTCCTTGTACAACACCATAACACTCTGTACTAAATTAACTGTGACATATTTATCCAGTCCCATAATTTATTTTATATGTGAGAACGTATGCTCTGTGTTTATGTTTGTGTGAGAGGGGGGGAGAGAGAGGGAGAGAGGGAGAGAGGGAGAGAGGGAAAGAGGGAGAGAGGGAGAGGGAGAGGGAGAGGGAGAGGGAGAGAGAGAGAGAGAGAGAGAGAGAGAGAGAGAGAGAGAGAGAGAGAGAGACTTCAATTTCGTTTCATGTAAGAATATTACATAATATTAACCTTCCTCCATGATTGGATGCAGTGATTTCATTTCCTCTAGTTCTTACAAGTGATATCTGCATGAACATCCAGAGATAAGATTTTCACCAAATTGTGGTTCCATGAAATGCTTGGGCTCAGAGGTGGTATTCACTTACCTTCCCTACTGGTTCACAAATGTGAGCGTGCATGCGCCACCTCCACACATGCGCATGGCCACCCGCGCATGCACTTTACTAGCACACGCACCTTCCACACATGTGCTCGGTCTCGAAAACATGGCTAAAATAGGATGGTATTACATGCGGGCGGGTGGGCGGGGGCAGGCCCACCCGCAGTGGCCACTACCGGTTCACCCAAACCGGTCAGAACCGGCAGAATACTACCTCTGCTTCATAGTCTTTCATTAGCTTAAATTGGATTTAGATTTACATTGGCTTTATTTAGCCTCCGTAATCTGGGGGGGGGAAAGGCAGTAGATCAGTCGTGCAGAGGAATATAAGGAATCAGATTGTGTTTCATAAGCTTACATTCCAATTACAAGGGAATCAGCCTATTAAATAAGAACATCAAATACAAAAAAAAAATCCTTGTGAGTCATCCCAATCACAACAAGAAGGAGACAGCTGCATACCTGAGAAGCTGCACCTATCTGTTACAAATAGCAGAAGCTAATGATTTATGGATGTACACAATGTAATTAATGTTATCAATGAAGCACTTTGTGCATAGCCTACCTTCCTCCATCAACCATCGGCTGCAAGTTTAAAAAAAAAATAGACAGCCAATGATAGAAGTGGAGTAGGAAAACTCTTAAATGGAAAGGGTGTCCCATCCCTGGAGGTTTTCAAGAAATGATTTCATAATTATTTGTCCAAGATGGTATGAGGACTCCTGCCTTGAGAAGAGATTGGACTTAGAAGACCTTCAAGATCCCTTCCAGCCCTGTGAGTCAATGAAAGACAAGAATGGTCACCAACATATCTTTCTTTATTCAGCGACTCTTCAAAATGGTACTGAAAAAATTGACTCATGACCAGTCCATTGTGAGAAAAATATTTTCCAGCAAAAAGAGGAACACAGACAAACCACAAGCAATAGATCTTACTTTGAGATTCAGAGGTTTATTTTCATGAGAAATTGAGAACATGAGGAAAAGCCATCATTAAAATACAACTTGCATCAACAACTCATTGGAATGAGGTCCACTGACATAGCTAAATCCAGCAAGGATTAGCTACTGCCAGAGGCGCTGAACTCATCCCAAGACATTCTTTTTATACTTTTCTGCACGCATTTCACAATTTATTTCCTTGTTCTGTCTTAGTGACAGGCAGTCTTCACATAAACCCGTGTATATCTCAAACCTCTGCCTTCGTCTAGTTTCAGTTCCCTATTTCTCACAGTTTCAACGTTCTAATTCGAAATATATCTCAAAACTACATACTTTGCAAATCACATTTCACAGCAACAGCTCAGCAAAATTACAAATAGTTCTGATACCCTTTGCAATCTTTCTGTCTAAAACTTTGGTTCATGTAACTTTTTAGGCCTACTATCCTTCTGAGACCTATATAATCAAACCCCAGTTTTTCCTCCCCTCACACCATATTCCAGTGTTGTAAGGAATATCCTTCTGGATATTCTTTGCATACTTCTGAGGTCGGTAAAATGAGGATATGCTGAACTCTGTAAACCGCTTAGAGAGGGCTGTAAAGCACTATGAAGCGGTATATAAGTAAAGTGCTATTGCTATAAAGTGCTATTGATGATCCTAGGCATTTTTGCACGTTTGAGGGTTCTTGAGCTGCTGAGGGGAGGAGGAATGGGCGGCAGGACCTATTTCAGTTCCCCTCCCTTCAGCAGTCCGAGAAGCCACGCCACCCGGTCACATGGCTAGCAAGCTACACCCACAAAATAAGCCACGCCCACAGAGTGGTAGTAAAAAAAATTAGGAACCCGCCCCTGGTGTGGTTGTCCCAAAATGCAAGACTACAAAGTTAAAAGAACAGCTTTTGAAATCCTTAAAAAGTTGCGATGCCGACCCTGGGCCAGCAATTTCTTTTTTTCTTTTGGGGGAAAAAACAAGAAGCAGGTAGCTGAGCAGGCATCCCTGACTCTTAATAAAGGTGACACTTAAAAGCTGGGGGGAGGGGAAGTTGCCTTCTCCCCCAGAAAATGGAAGGGAGGGAAAAGAAGGAAAGAGATGGGAATAAGAGATGGGATGCAGTCCTTCAGGACTGCATCCTACCACACACCTCCCTATGACCAGTTAGGTCCCACAGAGTGGGCCTCCTCCAGGTCCCATCGGCCAAACAATGTCAGTTGGTGGGGCCATGGGGGAGAGCCTTCTCTGTGAGAGCCCCATCCCTCTGGAACCAAATCCCACCAGAGATCCGGACTATCCCCATTCTACTGGCCTTCCGTAAAGCCATAAAAACATGGCTCTTCCGGCAGGCGGGGTGAAAAAGAAGATCAGATTCCCCCATGAATGAATGTTTTTTAAAATAATGTTCTGTTTTTCAACTATTATGTTTTTATTGCATTGTTCTTACCCATGTTGTACGCCGCCCTGAGTCCCACGGGATTGGGCGGCTTATAAGAACGCTTATTAAATTAAATTAAATAAAAAGGAGAGAAGGAGGGAGGGGGAGGGAGGGAGGGAGGGAGGGAGGAAGGAAGGAAGGAAGGAAGATTATAATGAGAGACAGTGAGGGTCTGAGATAAATCCTGCCTTAGCACTTGGCTACCAGCAGCCCTGCTGCCTTTTGACATGTGGCTTTCTGGGGGTGCATTTTGGAGAAGTGTCAAAATAAATGCTAAAAAGGCAATCATCTTGGGATTAAATTCCAAATGAAATTGGTTCTTCAGGGTAAGGAGACATAAAGAACTTTCAACTGCAGGTTTTCTAAAAGTCTTATTGAAACAAATGTCTAGAGGCAGCTCAGCTCCAGAGGGAGCAAAAGAGATAGGGTCCCAATCAGGGGTGAAATCCAGCAGTTTCTAACAGGTTCTGGAGAACAGGTAGTGGAAATTTTGAGTAATTCAGAGAACCGGTAGCGGAAATTTTGAGTAGTTCAGAGAACCAGCAAATACCACCTCTGGCTGGCCCCAGAGTGGGGTGGGAATGGGGATTTTGCAGTATCCTTCCCCTGCCACGCCCACCAAGCCACACCACACCCACCAAGCCACTCCGACAGAACCAGTAGTAAAAAAATGTGGATTTCACCACTGGTCCCAATGAGGATCTTAGCTATTTAGCTCAGGAATAACAGAATAACAGACTTTGGAGGTCTTCTAGTCCAACCCCCTGCTCAGGCAGGAAAACTGAGGATGCCAAAATCTGAGTAGAGGGCCTGGGAAAGGTGTCAGAATGACATAATAACACTTAGAAGGGACCTTGGGGGGGCGTGGAAACCCTATACCATTTCAGAGAAATGGCTGTCCAGGCTCCTCTTGAAAACCTCCAGTGTTGGAGCACCCAGAACTTCTGGAGACAAGCAGTTCCACTGGTTAATTGTTCTCACTGTCAGAAAGTTTCTCTTTAGTTTTAGGTTGCTTTTCTCTTTGTTCAGTTTCCACCCATTGCTTCTTGTTTTTCCTTCTGTACATCTATAGTATGTAGATAATAAAGTTGAAAAAAGGTGAACAACATTTTTACACAACTAATATGTTGAGGCTGGGTGTGAGAAGAGTGGCTAAGAGGGGAGGGGCCAAGCAAGGCACCCCTTGATGTGAGTGACATTAAGTTGGCCACATCCGCCCAGCCACATGACCATGAAGCCACGACTGCCCAGTCACATGACCATGAAGCCACGTCCACAAAATAAACCACACCCACAGAACCGGTAGTAAAAAAAATTAGAACCCACCCCTGGATGGATGGATGGATGGATGGATGGATGGATGATAGATAGATAGATTGTCATGGTGTGAATATTGCCAATTGTATGTATATGCAGGGTGATGCATCCCTATCCTAATATTATGGTACATTCCAATACAAGCAGGACACGTGATGTGATCTTCTGCGCATGTGTGCATTCTGATTCTCCATTATACACTTTTGCCTTTGATTCTGACCGGAGCGGTCACGATTTATTAGCAAGGATGTAACTATTCATGATTTATTGTTTTTGTACCGAAATAAATATTTTCTATTAGACTTTTAATCTCAGCTTTATTTTCTAAATGTCTGAATTCCAAGAAAAGATCCACTTCGCCTCTATGAGATTTATTCTCACCTTAACATGATAGATAGATAGATAGATAGATAGATAGATAGATAGATAGATAGATAGATAGATAGATAGATAGATAGATAGATAGATAGATAGATAATGGATGGATGGATGGATGGATGGATGGATAGATAATAGATAGATAGATAGATGATAAATGGATGGATGGATGGATGGATGGATGGATGGATAGATAGATAGATAGATAGATAGATAGATAGATAGATAGATAGATAGATAGATAGATAGATAGATAGATAGATAATGGATGGATGGATGGATGGATGGATAGATAATAGATAGATAGATAGATGATAAATGGATGGATGGATGGATGGATGGATGGATGGATGGATGGATGGATGGATGGATGGATGGATAGATAGATGATAGATAGATACATAGATAGATAGATAGATAGATAGATAGATAGATAGATAGATAGATAGATAGATAGATAATGGATGGATGGATGGATGGATGGATAGATAATAGATAGATAGATAGATGATAAATGGATGGATGGATGGATGGATGGATGGATGGATGGATGGATGGATAGATAGATAGATAGATAGATAGATAGATAGATAGATAGATAGATAGATAGATAGATAGATAGATAGATAGATATCCAGGAGAGGACCTTATTAAAGGGAGTCTGTAATAATTTTTCCTTATTAGTCCAGAGTTTGTGCCGAACTAAGTTGTGTGCCTGGGAAGAAGTGAAAGCATTTCAACTGGTGGTGCCAATTGCAAATGACTCCAAATTGAGTAAGATAGCTAATAGCCTAGAAGACAGAAATAAAATTCAAAACAGTTTCAATCGTTTGGAGAAATGGGCTGAAAGTGGTAAATTACATATAATGGAGAGAAGTGCAAAGTTTTTCAATTAGGAAACAAAAATCAGTTGCACAAGCAAAGGATTTGAAATAGCTAGCTTGAAAAAGATTTTGGAATAGCAGTTGATGATAAACAGAGTCTGGGCTGACAACTACAGTAAGTGTAGCTGTGAAAAAGGCAAAGGGTGTTTTAGGCTGTATCAACAAAAATGCAATATCCAAATAAAAGGAAATAACTATTCCACCTTATTCTGCTTTGCTCAGATCCTTCATCAAGCATTGTGTGCAATTCTGCATATGACGCCTCTAGAAGGATTCAGAGCCAAGTTTCAAGGAGGGCAATCAGGATAACTGCAGGAGGAGAAATCAAGCTTATTATTAGAGGTTCATGCAATACTTGACCAATTGCAGGGCTCAAAAGAATAAGTACCAGAATAGTAGTTGAATGAGAGACTGTCACGATGTGAATATTGCCAGCTGAGCACCTCTGCAATATTTGTAGGTTTATTGTATTTTCTAATCAAGCAGACATGTGATATGTTTTACTGAGCATGTGTGCATTCCAGGAGTCTCCTCCTTCCTTCTCCTGTGAGCCTCGCCCGAGGCAGACGTGATTTCTTAGCTGAGACAATGTAGCTTAATAAGTTTTATATTCTTTTGTTACTTTTGTACTAAAATAAATATTGTATTAATTAGAATTGAATCTCGGTTTTATTTTCTAAGTAAGAATGACTTCAAGGAAGCAAGATCCTATATCACCTCTTTGATAGGAATAATTTCCTATCCATCAAGGAATGGTAAGACCATAGGCTTGTAATAGTATGTGAGAATGACCTTGGGAGACAGGAAGAAAAGCCCAAGACTGGACAACTATCATGCAAAAGGTATCTCAGCCCACAGAAACAGAAAGGTTGTGAGAAGAATTTCACAGGGACGTTTCCTAGAGTTCTGGAGAGTAAAAGGAAAGGCGAGGAGGCTTGCAAGTTTCTATTATAATGTAATCTTGCAATAAAGACAAAACTAGTATTCATTGTTGTGTTTCTCATCTGGACGATTTCAAAGGGCCAACAGCAGGGGTGAAATCCAGCAGGTTCTGACAGGATCTGGAGAACCAGTAGCAGAAGTTTTAAGTAGTTCGGAGAACCGGCAAATACCACCTCTGGCTGGCCGCAAAGTGGGATGGGAATGGAGATTTTGCAATATCCTTCCCCCAGGAGTGGGGAGGGAATGGGGATTTTGCAGTATCCTTCCCCTGCCATGCCCACCAAGCCACCACCACCAAGCCACACCACACCCACCAAGCCACGCCCACAGAACCGGTAGTAAAAAAAATGGATTTCACCACCGGCCAACAGACTAGACTACACTCCAAAACACAACCTTCCAGAAAAAGGCAATAGCAGGTCAGTTCCTATTGTTGCTAAAATAATATTCTAGAGATATGACAGGTCCTTGGTGCCCTCTAAGCTTGGTTGCTCTCTTGTAGATGTTTCATTACCCAAACCAGATAACATCATCAGTGCTATTAATGAACGCGGTTTGCTCTCACTTTATATTCTAGCGGCTTGCCCTGTCAGTGTTGGTGGGAGTGGTCTATTGGTTTGTCTGTAGATATCCCATGTAGTAACTGGAGTTGAACTTGACTTGAAAGCATCTTGAGCCATGGTGGCGCAGTGGTTAGAATGCAATTGTTCAGGGCTAACTCACTGCTCACTCCAGGAATTCAATTCTGAGCTGCTCAAGGTTGACTCAGCCTTCCATCCTTTCGAGGTCAGTAAAACAAGGACCCAGATTGTTGGGGGCAATATGCTGACTCTGTAAACCGCTTAGAGGGGGCTGTAAAGCACTGTGAAGTAGTCTAAGTGCTATTGCTATCTTGAACCTTTTCTTCCTTTTTTTTACAAAATATATTGGATAATATCCTTTGAATGTTTGGGATGTCACTTCTCATAATTTCTGATGACTGGCCATGCTGTCTCTA
>JALIGW010000005.1:70193799-70286299 GCA_023053685.1 Diadophis punctatus similis
TCTACTTAAACTATCTACTCAAATGTGAGTAGATAAATAGGTACCACTTCGGTGGTAAGGTAACAGAATTCCATGCATCTCGCCCATAGTGCATGCCAGCCATGTGACCATGGAAATGTCTTCAGACAATGCTGGCTCCTTCAGCTAAGAAACAGAGATGAGCATTGAGCTGGACACAACTGGACAGGGGAACTCTTTACCTTTACCTTTTGTTCCTTGTAAATAAAGATAGAACAGGAAACCAACTGCGTGAAATGATGTGCACCTTCAAATCATATCGGTAGATCAGTTTTTCCCAACCTTGACAACTTGAAGATGTCTGGACTTCAACTCCCAGAATTCCCCAGCCAGCATTTGCTGGCTGGGGAATTCTAGGAGTTGAAGTCCAGACATCTTCAAGTTGCCAAGGTTGGGAAACACTGCGGTAGATGAATCCTTAGAGGATCATCCTTGAAGGTTTGCCTTGAAAACACCCAAAATGACAGAATCACCAAGGGATGGAACTCAATATTTGACTTAAAGTCTATGAGAAAAAGAGCTCCCTGCTAAGGAACATTGCAATTAATTTATTTCGGTTGGAATCGTGACCAGGAATAAAAGACACTTCTTCCCATGGTTACAGAGCTGCTTAGACTGTAGCTAATAATAAAATACATTCTGCTCTAGCAGCTGGCATCATATCTGCTTTCTTCTTTTTTATGTGCTCCATGTACATGAAATACTAGTTCCCATCAGAGAGCAATATTTCTATTGCTCTGGGATTCTATTCCCAAAGAAGCTTTTCAATCAGGGTCA
Organism: Diadophis punctatus similis; assembly: GCA_023053685.1. NCBI lineage: Eukaryota > Metazoa > Chordata > Lepidosauria > Squamata > Dipsadidae > Diadophis > Diadophis punctatus. The sequence goes on from JALIGW010000005.1 coordinate 70,194,595, forward strand.
GCTTCCTTTTGGTATTTCAAAAGCTGATTAAAATTAAATATTTTCCCCCTTGGGATTTTTTTTTAGCTCAAATGTTCATTTGAAGTAACTCTTTCAAGTTTTACTCTGTTCTATGGAGGAGGAGGAGGAGGAGGAGGAGGAGGAGGAGGAGGAGGAGGAGGAGGAGGAGGAGGAGGAGGAGGAGGAGGAGGAGGAGGAAGAGCCAAGGTGGCGCAGTGGTTAGAGTGGGGCACTGCAGGCTACTTCAGCTGACTGTGATCCGCAGGTCAGCGGTTCAAATCTCACCGACTCAAGGTTGACTCAGCCTTCCATCCTTCCAAGGGAGGTAAAATGAGGACCCAGATTGTTGGGGGCAATATAAATATGCATTGCTTAATGGTGTAAACCGCTTAGAGAGTGCTTGCACTATGACGCGGTATATAAGTCAAATAAATAAATAAATAAATAAATAAATAAATAAATAAATAAATAAATAAATAAATAAATAAATAAATAAATAAATAAATAAATAAATAAATAAATAAATAAATAAATAAATAAATAAATAAATAAAACTTATATACCGCTTCAAAGTGCTTTATAGCCCTCTCTAAGAGCTGGAGTGGTGCAGTGGTTAAATGCTGCGACTGCAGGCTGACTGCTAGTTCAGTAGTTCAGCTGTTCAAATCTCACCAGGCTCAAGGTTGACTCAGCCTTCCATCCTTCCGAGGTGGATAAAATGAGGACCCAGACTGTTGGGGGCAATATGCTGAACTCTGTAAACCGCTTAGAGAGGGCTGTAAAGCACTATGAAGCGGTATATAAGTAAAGTGCTATTGCTATTGCTAACCACAGCATTCCATGACTCCCTGCTCTGATGGGTCAGGTAGATGTGACCGACAAGAGATGGTCCCTCAAATAACCTGGTGCCAAGCCATGAAGGGCTTGAAAGGTGACAACCAGCACCTTGAATTGCACCCGGAAGCAAATCAACCGCCAATGCAGCTCCCGCAGGAGAGGTGATACATGTGCACACCGGGATCTGCACAAAACCATGCGGGCCGCTGCATTTTGCACCAACTGGAGTTTCCGGATGCTCTTCAAGGGCAGCCCCATGTAGAGTGTGTTGCAATAGTCAAAACAGGAAGTGACTAGGGCATGAGTGACTGTCAATAGGGATTGAAGAATAACCTAACTTCTGAATGCTCCCGATATCTTTGTAGTATCTGAGCTTTTAGACATTTCATATATCACATGTTGAGAGATCCTTCTAGCTAAAAATAATTTTATCACCAAGACAGGTAATATCAAAAAATGAAACAATTGCTTTGATGCAATATAAGGCAGCAGCTTTATATTTGAACCTAAAACAGTTCTCAGAGTCTGGGAAGCTTCCAGATGTTTCATGGACTTCCACTCTCAGAATTCCTCAACCAGCATAGGCATAGCAGAGAATTTTAGATTTTAGATTTAGATTTATTATTAGAGCTGGAAGGGACCTTGTAGGTCATCTAGTCCAACCCCCTGCTCAAGCAGGAGTTCCTACACCATTTGAGACAGATGGCAGTCCAGTCTCCCCTTGAAGGTCGCAAGTGTTGGGGCTCTCACAACCTCCGCTGGCAAGCTGTTCCACTGGTTGATCGCTCTCACCCTCAGAAAGTTTCTCCTCACTTCCAGGTTGAATCTCTCCTTGGTCAGCTTCCATCCGTTATTCCTTGTTTGGCTTTCTGGTGCCATAGAGAACAGCCTGACCCCCTCCTCTCTGTGGCATCCCCTCAAGTATTGGAACACTGCTATCATGTCACCCCTGGTCCTTCTCTTCGCCAGACTGGCCAAGCTCAGTTCCTGCAACCGCTCTTTGTATGTTTTATTTTCCAGACCCTTTATCATCCTGGTTGCTCTCTTCTGCACTTTCCCCAGGGTTTCAATGTCTTTTTTGTAGTGTGGTGACCAAAACTGGATGCAGTACTCCAGGCATGGTCTGACCAAGGCCCTATAGAGTGGTACCAGTACCTCTCTGGTCCTTGATTGTATTTCTAATTCTAGAAATTGAAGTTCAAGCATTTGGAAGAAGCTACTGTTGGGAATGCAGAATGTGATACACAAGCGTGACTCTGGAATTCTACATCAAAAGCCTTGGCCTCAGAAGTTATCACCAAATGGTATTTTTATATGACTCAGGAGTAATCATATGAACAGTGTATAAGTTTGATTACATGCAAAAGAAATGAAATCATATTCATTTACTTTTCATCCTGGTGGAACCTACTATTTTTTGGAGAGGAGCCCCCAATGTACTCAAAGTCCATGTAGGCTTTTATATCCCCTACCAAATGCCTTGGAAATCCATAAAACGTTAGGTGGAAGAATATTCAATCATTTGAGACCGCTCTCGTGATCTAATGTGGTACAGCAGGCTAGTCCTGGTGATACTAACTCAGTAACAACTTGGCCAAGCCACATGGTGAGAAAATACTAAAGAGGTCTGCTCAATTCATAAGTACAGAGAGTTAACTGCATCATAGGTGACACTTTAATATTGGATAGTGTTCATTCAAATTCATTTGCTTTGGAATCTTTAAATAATAATAAATTCCATATCACCATAATTTAGTCAATATTCTCAATAGCTAATACATGAATAATCAATTTAAACAGGCATGATATACTATTAAAAAAACATTTGTGGTGAATACAATAAATAATTATAAGAATAATAAGCCAATTAATGGCATATAACAACTCCCATCAATCGCTTTTATACACATTATCACTTACATTCAACCCAGATGGTACAGTATTATCTCAGTCTAGAAATACTCATTGGAAAAGCTGGTCTTTGGCCATTGAAGTATTATTTTAAATAAAATCAAGGGAGAAGAATGTTGAATTTCATGTGAGGAATCTGTTCCAAAGAACAGATATTGCCACAATCCCTGTTAGCTTCAGCCCACTTCACCACATAGAAATGAGATACTAGCAACTATTCTACATTTTTTTTTCTCCTGACTTGGAGGCGGGGGACCTAATAAAGCTTATGATGTAGCACCATTTGCAATAAAAAGTTGTATAGTGATGTGGAGCAGGGAACTTGCTATTCTTAACCATAATGGTGACAGAACACACTATATTCAGCATTGTTTCACAACCGTGGGCACTTGAAGATGTATGGACTTCAACTCCCAGAATTCCCCAGCCAGCTTGAAATCCACACATCTTCAAGTGGCCAAGGCTTGGAAACACAGGTTTCCAAGAGTAAAGGAGATGATCTTCTTGAGAAATTTGCAAGAATTACATATGCAAATAATGCTGAAACATCCTTTAGGTTCTGAGAAGAAGATAGGTTCAAAAACGAGTCAGACAAAGATTTTCCTGATTCAATGAGATATATGAAGGAGCTCAATCAGACTTGCAATATTCTGTTCTTATAGTGTCAAGCCTAAGCCCCAAAACAACACAGCGAGATCCAGTTGAGTCCAATTCTTTATTTGGTTACACCTAATAGAGGGAATCTCACTATCTATAGTCTATAGTAGGGGTATCAAACTCAATTTCACTGAGGGCCGCATTTAGGGAGCCGAGGTGGTGCAGTGGTTAAAAGCAGCACTGCAACCTACTTCAGCTGACTGCTAGTTCAGCAGTTCAGCTGTTCAAATCTCACCGGCTCAAGGTTGACTCAGCCTTCCATCCTTCTGAGGTCGGTAAAATGAGGACCCAGATTGTTGGGGGCAATATGCTGAACTCTGTAAACCACTCAGAGAGGGCTGTAAAGCACTATGAAGCGGTATATAAGTCGAAGTGCTATTGCTATTGCTATTGCTATCAGGGTTGTGTTTGACCTTGGGGTGGGTGAGGGGCGTGGCCAGGATGGGCATGGCCAGCTCAACATCACTCGTGTCAGGGGCGCCTGTGGTGGCCCAAGCGCTCTGCCAGCGAAAACGGGCTCATGAGCTCCGTTTTTGGCTGTGACGGCCTCCTGCAACTCTCTGCTAGCAAAAACTGAGCTCCGGAGGGCAGCCCATGGCCCTCCCGAGCTCCATTTTCGCTGGCAAAGGCATCACTGGCCGGTCCTTCATTGTTTCCAGGGTTTCCTGTTCTAAGTACCCTGGAGGCTGGATCCAGGCCCCAGCCTTGACTTTGACACCCCTGGTTTATAGACTAAAGTTATCACCTTCTAACCCAACAGACATGCCCTGGGAGATTCCAGTCTGTGGCCAGACTGAATCTTTGCCTTCCTCCCCTATCCAGTTCAAGACCATGCTGTCTCTTGTTTGGGGTCGATCTCTGGAATGTGTTGCCTCTTCCCTGGGAAGCTAGCAGTGATATTGCTAAGATTCTTACACAGGCACATTCTTTCTCCAGTTGTGCCTTCCATCACATCTACTCAATCTCACTCAAGGCAGTTTCAGCCGTTCTGTGGAATTTATTTCCTGGACTGATCTACCTTGTGGGGTTGGCACCAGATGTGGGTTCCTGCCAGAGCTGCCCGATACACAGCTCCGGTAGGGAGCGGCTGATTGTGCAATTTGCGCGCGACCGCTCCGGAGCCCTCTCTGCCGGTCCACCGCGCACGTCGCCATTTTTTTTGTTAATTTTGTCCGATTTTGCTTCTGCGCATGCGCGGAAGCAAAATCGCACCAAAATCTTGTGAGGGGATGTGCGCACGCGCGGGATTTCAGCGAGATTTTGCCTCCGCGCATGTACAGAAGCAAAACCACGCCGAAATCTCTCTCACGTGCATGTCCCCTCGTGAGATTTCGGTGCGATTTTGCTTCCGCGTATGCGCAGAAGCAAAATCGTGCAAAGGGGCGCACGGGCATAGTGAGCAAGCCCCCCCAAAAAAACTTGGAGATGCACGCGCAGCGCACCGGCACCGGTAAGACAGCAACCCACCACTGATTGGCACATTGTGATAATCTTAGCTCCACTCCGTATTTTCATCACAACATCTCATGGAAGCATGTGAGGGGCAAAGTTGGGAGTTACAGCATTCTGATTTACATTTTCTCACTCTGTCCCCCACCCCCCACCCAATCTAGCTTTAGTTGTCTAGGTGAAGTCCCTCTCCAATATTCCATTCCATGCCTTTTTCCAATACACACCGCTCCATCCCACGTTTAAATATGCACAAGTCCTCATCAAACTGATTTTGGAATCTGCCTTATTCCTTTTAAAAAATACATATTTGCAAGTCGTGATCTATTACATAGTTTGTTCTTTTGCCTGATTGCCTAAGGACTGATTACCAGTCGTTTATAAAAGAAATGCATAGCCTGTGGCCTTGTGGAAGTAGCATAAAATGTTGTAAATGGAGATTTTTGAGGATATTAGAATTTTGAGAAAAGTAATGACGCAGTGGTTCAGTGGCTAAGATGCTGAGCTTGTTGATTGAAAGGTCGGCAGTTTGGCGGTTCGAATCCCTAGGGCCGCGTAATGAAGTGAGCTCCTGTTACTTGTCCCAGCTTCTGCCAACCTAGCAGTTCAAAAGCATGTAAAAAATGCAAGTAGAAAAACAAGGACCACTTTGATGGGAAGGTAACAGCGTTCCATGAGCCTTCGGCGTTTAGTCATGCCAGCCACATGACCACGGAGACGTCTTCGGACAGCGCTGCCTCTTCGGCTTAGAAATGGAGATGAGCACCGCCCCCTAGAGTCGGGAACGACTAGCACATGTGTACAAGGGGAACCTTTACCTTACCTTACCTTTAATGCATTTTATGAGCAAGTTAAGGAAAGGCAAATAGATGTCCTCCCCATCCCTGCCTCAAATGAGGAGTGCAACATTAGCTTGAGACAAAGTAAAGACAAGAAAGAAAATACTGAATGCATTTAACGAAGCTACGTAAAACCTTGCCACATCCATTCAGACATCATGTTATGCTTGATTAGGCTTAACCAGTTAGATTACTTGGTAAATCAGCTTTTGTGTGGCAGCTTGTTTCATTCCTGTATGGCTCAACATTGTGCAAACTCTGAAAAAAATAATTCCAGGAAACTTCTTCTTGTTGTTGTTCTTCTTCTTCTTCTTCTTCTTCTTCTTCTTCTTCTTCTTCTTCTTCTTCTTCTTCTTCTTCTTCTTCTTCTTCTTCTTCTTCTTCTTCTTCTTCTTCTTCTTCTTCTTCTTCTTCTTCTTCTTCTTCTTCTTCTTGTTATTATTATTATTATTATTATTATTATTATTATTATTATTATTATTAAAATATGAAACTCCCTTTCAACTCTGTTGTTGTTATTGTTGTTATTGTTATTGTTATTGTTGTTATTTATTATTATTATTATTATTATTATTATTATTATTATTATTATTATTATTATTATTATTATTATTATTATTATTATTATTATTATTATTATTACTATTACTATTATTACTATTATTATTATTATTATTACTATTATTACTATTATTATTAAAATATGAAACTCAGTCAACTGAACATTCAAAAATGCATCATAAATACCACTGACTGGTGCTAATGGTTGATACGGGTTGCTGCCAGCGTCCTAGGTATCAACCAAGTACCTTCTTAAGATGTGTTGTTGTTGTTGTTGTTGTTATTGTTGTTCATCGCACAGCCAGATGTTCAAACTGGATTTGGCATTTTTGTCTACCTAATCCTTACCAAGAACCTGGGATAGGCAAATCTGGATGCTTGATGGTGTTATAGATATCGTCACAGGATGGAAGCTGCTCCGTGTAAAGCCGCCTTCTGCAATTGACTAATGGCAAATTTGCCAATGCCTATGGTGTTCAAGTGGTGCTCCAGTTGTTTTGGAATTGCACCCAAGGCACCTATTACTAGTGGTACTACCTTTGCTTGCCTTTGCCATGGTCGTTCTATTTCTATTTGTAGGTCTTTGCATTTTGTTATCTTCTCCAATTCTCTCTCTTCTCTTCTGCTGCTTCCAGGCACTGCCACATCCACTATCCAGTCTTTTTTGTCTTTCTTATCGACAATTGTTAAGTCTGGGGTGTTGTTGTTATTGTTGTTATTTCATTATTTTTACAAATAACTCAAAGTGATGAATATATCCAACACACCTTCCTCTTCCTATTTTCCCCACCACAACCACAACTCTGTGGGGGTGAGCTGGGCTGAGAGTGACTGGCCCAAGGTTACCCAGCCAACTTTCATGGCTAAAGGCGGGACTAGAACTCACAGTTTCCCGTTTTCTAGACTGGTGCTTTAACCACTGGACCAAATTGGCTCTCACAGGTTAAAGTATATAGTGTGCAAACAATGAAACAGCTGGGTGGAATTAAAGTCCAGGAGGCCTTGCAGGAGTCAATAGTAGATGAATTTACTGCTCACAGGAAGATGATTGTTATTTGGTTCCATTGAGGTCCACTTGTAGGTTTGTAAATATACTTGCTTTGCAAAAAAAAATGTAAATTATAACAAAAGGTTTTGTTATAATTTAGGTTTAGCAGGAGTGAAATCCAGCAGGTTATGACAGGTTCTTGAGAATCAGTAGCGGAAATTTTGAGTAGTTCAGAGAACCGGTAGCGGAAATTTTGAGTAGTTCGGAGAACCGGCAAATACCATCTCTGGATGGCCCCAGAGTGGGGTGGGAATGGAGATTTTGCAATATCCTTCCCCCAGGAGTGTGGAGGGAATGGAGATTTTGCAATATCCTTCCCCCAGGAGTGAGGAGGGAATGGGGATTTTGCAGTATCCTTCCCCCAGGAGTGGGGTGGGAATGGAGATTTTGCAGAATCCTTCCCCTGGAGTGGGGTGGGAATGGAGATTTTGCAGTATCCTTCCCCCAGGAGTGTGGAGGGAATGGAGATTTTGCAGTATCCTTCCCCTGCCATGTCCACCAAGCCACGCCCACAGAACCGGTAGTAAAAAAAAATTGGATTTCACCACTGGTTTAGGGGTGACATAATAGCTATCTTCTGGTACTTGAGGGTCTGTCACAGAGAAAAGGGGGTCAATTTATTTTCCAAAGCACCTGAGGGTATGATAAGAAGCAACAGGTGGATACTTCTTAAAAAGAACCTGGAACTAAGAAGAAATTTCCTGACAGTGAGAATAATTAATCAATGGAACAGCTTGCCTCCCAAGGATATGGGTGCTCCATCGCTGGAGGTTTCGAAGAAAAGATTGGACATGTATAAGTCAGCGGTGAAATCTACTTACCTTTCCTACCGGTTCTGACGTGCACGCTTTGCGCGCGCATGCTCACGGCTTTGCGCATGTGCAGAGGGTTAAAAACAAAAAATGGTGATGTCCGGGTGGGTGGGCGGAGCCTTGCGTTGCCACTGCTAACGGTTCTCCGAATCACTGGAGGCCGCTGCTACCGGTATGCCCAGACCGGGCTGAACCGGTAGCATTTCACCCCTGGTATAAGGTCTCTTGCAGGGGCTTGGACTAGATGACCTCTGAAGTCCCTTCAGCCCTATGATTTCAAATATAATACAGGTAGTGCTCGACTTACGACCACAATTCAGCCCAAAATTTGTGCTGCTAAGTGAGAAATTTGTTCAGCGGGTTTTGCCCTTTTATGACTTTTCCTGCCACATTTGTTAAGTGAATCGCTGCAGTTGTTAAAGTTAGTAACACGGTTAAGTGAATCTGGCTTCCCCGTTGACTTTGCTCGTCAGACGTTCACGAAAGGTGATCACATGACCTTGGGACCCAGCAACGGTCATAAATACGAACCAGTGGTCAAGCATCCGAATATAAATCACATGACCATGGGGATGCTGCCATGGTCCTAGAGGTGGAAAATGGTCTTAAGTCACTTTTTTCAGTGCCGTTGTAACTTTGAACAGTCACTAAATGAACTCTTGTAAATGAAGGACTACTGCCTGTACCTGCTCTGCAAAAAAATAGAATGCAAATATAATATCTGCTCTGCAAAAATCCACTAACCACTAGCAGGCAGGAGAGAGCCAAGGAGTTTTGTTCATCGCTCTGCTGCCATCTCTGGTTCTTGGGATCTTTGCAGATAAGGAAAGCTTTTGTAATATTTGCAGTGTTTCTCAACCTTGGCAGTTTGAAGATGTGTGGACTTCAACTCCCAGAATTCCCCAGCCAGCGTTGCTGGCTGGGGAATTCTGGGAGTTGAAGTCCACACATCTTCAAACTGCCAAGGTTGAGAAACACTGTTCTAGAGCTACAAACCTCCCAAAACCCATAGCTCCAAGAAATCTACCTTGGCTAAACATTTTTCCCAGACTCTGCTGAGAGGGAAGCAGAGCAGGCTGATAACAATAACCTTCTTCTTCCCCAAACCCCCAAAACTTTAACCTTAGACTGTCTACAGTCGACCTCACCCCATTCCTAAGAGGTCTGTATGGGGCGTGCATAAGCGCACCAACGTGCCTACTGTCCCTGTCTTACTTTCCTATTGCCTAATTTACCTGTACCTACTTTGCTAATGTTTATGTTTTTAGATTTAGATTTATTATTAGAGTTGGAAGGGACCTTGTAGGACATCTAGTCCAACCTCCTGCTCAAGCAGGAGTTCCTACACCCTTTGAGACAGATACTCAGATACTCCAGTCTCCCCTTGAAGGTCGCAAGTGTTGGGGCTCTCTCAACCTCCACTGGCAAGCTGTTCCACTGGTTGATCGCTCTCACCCTCAGAAAGTTTTTCCTCGCTTCCAGGTTGAATCTCTCCTTGGTCAGCTTCCATCCATTATTCCTTGTTTGGCTTTCTGGTGCCATAGAGAACAGCCTGCTCCCCTCCTCTCTGTGGCATCCCCTCAAGTATTGGAACACTGCTATCATGTCACCCCTGGTCCTTCTCTTTGCCAGACTGGCCAAGCTCAGTCTTTGTATGTTTTATTTTCCATTTATCATCCTGGTTGCTCTCTTCTGAACTTTCTGCACTTTCTCTAGGGTTTCAATGTCTTTATACCAATACCTACCATCTTGTACATGTTTGACAAACAAATAAATAAATAAAAATAACAATAAATAAAATAAACCTAAAGGTGTTCCACGAAAACACCTTTCTCTCCGAATAATAATAATAATAATAATAATAATAATAATAATAATAATAATAATAATAATAATAATAATAATAATAATAACAACAACAACAACAACAACAGAGTTGGAAGGGACCTTGGACGTCTTCTAGTCCAACCCCCTGCTTACGCAGGAAACCCTACACTACTTCAGACCGATGGTTATCCAACATCTTCTTTAAAACGTCTAGTGTTGGAGCATTCACAAGTTTTGGAGGCAAGCTGTTCCACTGATTAATTGTTCTGTCAGGAAATTTCTCCTTAGTTCTAAGTTGCTTCTCTCCTTGTTTAGTTTCCACCCATTGCTTCTTGTCCTGCCCTCAGGTGCTTTGTTGAATAGTTTGACTCCCTCTTCTTTGTGGCAGCCCCTGAGATATTGGAACACTGCTATCATGTCTCCCCTAGTCCTTCTTTTCATTAAACTAGACATACCCAGTTCCTGCAACCGTTCTTCATATGTTTTAGTCTCCAGTCCCCTAATCATCTTTGTTGCTCTTCTCTGCACTCTTTCTAGAGTCTCAACATCCTTTTTACATCATGGCGACCAAAACTGAATGCAGTATTCCAAGTGTGGCCTTACCAAGGCATTATAAAGTGGTATTAACACTTCGCATGATCTTGATTCTATCCCTCTCTTAATGCAGCCTAGAACTGTGTTGGCTTTTTTGGCAGCTGCTGCACACTGCTGGCTCATTTTCCAAGTCGAGTCTTCATTTTCCATTTCTCTTTCTCTTTTTCTTCCGGTCTTCAGATTCAGGGGTTCCCGGTTGCACGCTGGAAAGAAAAAAAAAAAGCAAACAAACCAAGGAGGAAACCGGCATTTGGGACCGAATCATTTCCCTCTAGCAACAGGCTAGAAAGCGGGGAGGGTTTTTGGCATAGAGAATTGAGGCTGCTTGAGCAAGCGCGGGCATTCCGCTTAAAAGGCTGGACTGGTTCGTCTCTCCAAGAGCCAATTGAGGGGGAAAGTCAGAGCCAGGCACGCACGACCCCCGCCCCTCCGTTGTGCTTCCAAACTCTTTCAGACGTTTTCAACCGGGGATGGGTGGGTGGGTGGGGGAATGTCGGTTTAAAGAGGGTTAGTGGCAGGAACGGGTCGGGAAAGCAGGACCAGGAGCGCGATCAACAGCTGGTGGCGGAGCAGAGAATTCCGCGGGGGTGGAAACGGGGGGTTGGGGGATTGCGCTCAGGTGTTACCCACCCACCCACCCACCTGCGTCGCAGCCGCCGCCGCCGCCGCCGCCTTTGCTTTTTCTCCCTCGCCGTGTGTGTGTGTGTGTGTGTGGCTTTCCCAAGAAACGAGGATGTGACAAGTCTCCGAGGTAGGATCGGCGTGGGGAAAACAAAAGCTCGCGGGCTCCTGCGAGGTGCGGCCAGGCACGCCAAATGCCAAGCCCCGCGCCCCAGAAAGGGTGGAGAACGGCGGGGGACGCGGACGGTGGGCGCCGGTCGTGAAATGAATACCGCCGGTAATATTTCGAGAGGTTTGTGGCTTGTGTACGTCCGTCTTGAGTAGGGTTTGCAAAGCCCGGAGCGCCAAAATTGGGGCTGGAGGCCAAGGTAGGCTTCTTTCCTGGGTCTCCTGGATGCCCTCTGGTGGTCAACCAGGGTTCTCCCGCCGGTCCGATGCGGGAACCCTAATCTTTGGCCAATTGGGTCGTGGGAAGGCAATGGGGAGAGTCGGATGGAGAGCAAACGAAATAGTGGCTTTGGAAAGCTTAGTCACACACTCTCTATTTTCAAGGGAGATTGGGGATAGGTCAAAGGTGAGGTCACCTGGAGAAGTTTCTCCTCCCTTAGGGTAGCTCCCTTGTTTCTGAGTTTGGGTTGGGAGCTGAACTCCCAAGGAAACTTATGGGAGCAAAGGGGGTGGGATAGGAGGGGAGTCTATTGAGAGTCTATTGAGAGTTTTCAGATTCCAGGTGTATGGCTTTAACAGACAGATTAACAGAGTTGGAAGGGACCTTGCAGGTCATCTAGTCCAACCCCCTGCCCAAGCAGGTACTACTCCCCTGCGCATCTTGTCACATCACTTGAAATGGGAAAATAAACTTGAGGGCCAGAATTTGGAGGTATCCTGATGATTTTGCTCGGGAACCTAGTTATTTGGATTACAGTTGGAGAAGAAGAATTTGTGTTATGACAGGTTTTGATCAGCTGATAGGAATGGGATGTGGTAGCTAAACATACTACATTCACCATCCATCCATCCATTCCTTTCTTTCCCTCTTCCTCACCTTCTTCCTCCGTTCAGCCTTGGATAGAGGCAAGATTTTTTAACCACGGTCTTAAGCCCTTTCTGTTTTCAATCATAGTACTTGATTTATAAATCCGTTCGCTAGCAATCAAAGACTGTGTCTGACCATGTGTTGTAGAATTTCGATACCAACAGTTTTCTCCCTGCAATTGACTGGGTCCAAAGGCATCACAATTTGTGAATAGAAGACAACCCTAATTTTAGAACACCACCATGGTAGCCAGGAAAATAAGAAATGAAACACTGCATTTTCAGTTAATTTAACCATAAAGTATTTATGGGGAAAATTTAGTCTTCCATTTAGGTAAATACAGTAGATGATTACTCCTACAGGACAGCCGGGTGGTGGTGGTGTCTTTCCAAGTATGTTTCAATCAAAACCTTTTGCCTCTTTGTCTCTCTTTTTCTTTGTGATATTTTTGAGCCATGGCTCCAATGGAGTGGCGTTGGAAGTGTGAACTTGCATTGTAAACTTGATTTACTGATTTTCCGCAAAGAGGGCAGGATCCTGTGTCTTCAAGTTTTTTTTTTAAAAAATGATCAGAAAATGAGGTAATGCTTGGTGAGTCACCTGGTAAAGGTAGAGGATAAAGTGGATCCTTAAGTACAGATAGTCCTCAACCTACAATCATTTGTTTGTAAGTTGTAACCAAAGTTGCAACAGCACTGAAAAAAATGACTTACAACTGGCCCTCGCACTTATGACTGTCATATCACCTTCCTGATCAAAAGTCTCCAGGTCAAAATTCAGATGCTGGCATGCATTTACAGTGGTTGGCGTTTCTTTGGATCATGTGATCGCCATTACCCAGCTGGCTTCTGATAGGGAAAGTCAGTGAGGGAAGTTGGATTCTATTTTATTTATTTATTTATTTAATTTATTTATTTTTGTGAAGTACATGTTGGTAATATACATAGATATAACATTGTTTATATACATAAGATGGGTACTGATAAGAGGGAACATTAGGACAGGGACGGTAGGCATGCTGGTGCGCTTATGCACGCCCCTTACTGACCTCTTAGGAATTGGGTGAGGTCAACAGTGGACAGTCTAAGGGTAATGACTGCATGCTTCTCTTAACAACCATGGCAAAAAAAGGTCATAAACCTGGGAACAACTCACTTATAACAACTGCCTTGCTTAGCAGCAGAACGTTTGATTCCAATTGTGATTGTAAGTCATTGACTTCCCATCAGTGAACTACTTGTATAGTTGTGTGTGTAGTTTCTAAGGATGGTAGCACAGGTCAAGCTTTTCTAATCAGATTAGAAAAATCTACAGATGTATTGGAAAACAACCACGAGGCTGGCTGGGAATTCTGAGAGTTGTAGTCCGAACAGATCAGAAGGGCCCCAACCTTAGGAAGATAGATGCAGATGGACAAGTTCCATTTTATTTTGATGCCACAGATCCTATAAGGAGCTCATGGGTTGCACCCTATTTTATCTTCACAGGAACTTCTAAGGTAAGGTGGACAGTGGTGGGTTGTAAATAATTTTGCTACCGGTTTGCGCACGCACGACTTGCGCGCACGTGTCGCTTCTGTGCATGCGCAGAAGTGTCCCGGGTGGGTGGCCGGAGCCTCCCGCCGCCGGCGCTACCGGTTCTAAGAACCGGTCAAAACCGGGAGCAACCCACCTCTGGACTAGATGTTACGATCCATCTAGATTCAACCACTGAAGTTGATAGCTGAGCAAAGGATTCAATCCTGATGGTAGCTAAGCAGATATTTCTTTATGTTATTGCAAGTAAGCCAGAATGAAGGTGTCACGATGTGAATTTTGATTGTCAGCTGAGATCATATGCTACACTCTATGGTACTCAAACATTCCTAGCAAAGCAGACACGTGATGGGTGATCTGTGCATGTCTAACATTCCATTGCATTCTTCCTTCTCTTCTGCGATAGTCCTCTGCCGAGAGAGGACATGTTTAGATTGCAGAAATGTAGTTATTAAGATTTATGGATTTTTTATGTTCTTTTCTACTGAAATAAATATTTTATTACTTAGACTTTATTATCGGGTTTCATTTGATAGGGATTAGTTTCTAAGGAAAAAGATCTTATCACCTCTAGCCGTAAATTCCACTCCCAATAGAAGGAAAGGGCTAATTTGATCTGATTGCCAAGAGTCAGTCTGGGTAAAAACTGCACATTCCTTCCCATAAGGTTTGAAACCCATGATCAACAATGGAGACTGACTTTCCGAATTTCAGTCCACTGTCATTCCTTTTCAAGAAGACACAATGCCCTTATGTCAAACTTTGTCTCCCTTGCAACTCTCAAGAGAAATATAAGACAATATGAGTTGCTGGACCCAAAAGAAGTCAAGCACCTGCATTTCTTTTATTCAATGCATGATTTTTGCATTAAGAAATTAAGACTGTCCAGCTGTCACAAGCTGGGCTATGTCACACAATCCATATTCGTATGGGTCGGCTTCTTTGGAACTGAGGCACCAAACTTAAATCTTTCTTGTTGTTTATTATTTTTCAGCAAAGGAAAGAAAACCAAAAGGGTAGTAGAACTTAAGAGAGTTAAGGGATATAGTAGCATATTCTTAAGACTATTTACAATCTCATCCCCCTAAATTCAGTATTGTGTGGCAACTACTGGAGCATGTCCACTTGATGTCCACCTACTAATTCCTTTCAGCTTGAGACAGCATCTCCATTGACCAAGGATGTTGGATGTTGGAACGTCTTTGGAAAATGTCATCCCACTCCATCTGAATAACAGAATATCAGAGTTGGAAGGGACCTTGGGGATCTTCAAGCAGGAGACCCTATATCATTTCAGACAAATGGTTGTTCTTCTTAAAAACCTCCAGTGATGGAGCACCCACAATTTCTGAAGGCAAGCCGTTCCACTGATTAATTGTTCTAACTGTCAGGAAATTTCTCCTTATTTCTAGGTTGGTTCTCTCCTTGAGTAGTTTCCATCCATTGCTTCAGGTGCTTTGGAGAATAGGTTGTTCCCCTCTTCTTTGTAGCAGCCCCTCAAATATTCTCACCCCTAGTTCTAATTTGGAGCAGTTCATAACTGCTAAGTAATGAGTTGGCGATCTTGGGTAGGAAGATGCATTGAAAATATTTTCTTCATGTGGAAAGGAAGAGGAATAACTCAGGCAGGGATGAAATCCAGCAGGTTCTGACAGGTTCTGGAGAACTGGTAGCAGAATTTATGAGTAGTTCGGAGAACCAGTAGTGGAAATTTTGAGTAGTTCAGAGAATCGGCAAATACCACTTCTGGCTGGCCCCAAGAGTGGGGTGGGAATGGAGATTTTGCAGTATCCTTCCCCTGCCACGCCCACCAAGCAACACCGTGCCCACCAAGCCACGCCCACAGAACTGGTAGTAAAAAATTGGATTTCACCACTGAGTAATAGAGATAACAATTGAGATCCAGTGAAAGGGGAAGCATCTTTTATTCTGCTAGGTACTAAAAATGAGATCTTACCTGAGAATAAATTACTCCAAGCGATCCTCAATTTACCACTAGTCACTTAGCAACTGCTTGAAGTTCTGACAGACCTGACTTACAACCCAGACTCGAAGTTTTTAGTGAGGCCGGCCCTGTGGTCATGTGACCACACTTTGGTTGCTCAGCAACTAGGGAACATTGATGGCCGTTTGCGGTGCCCCATGATCACATGGCTTCATTTTTATAATGGTTTTGCTGGAAACCAGCATTTACTTCCGGTTTGGGCCAAAACTGTGCCCATTGGTTCACTTAATGACCACGGTGCTTGCTTAACAACCACAGATTTGCTTCGCAGCAGTGATCTTCTTAACAGCTGCCCCCAAAATTTGTAAAATTGGGTTGGTCACCTGACCGAGTAGTTTTATGACCATCACAAGTTACAGCTGAGATGGGCAGGCTCCCTTACGGTCATAACTCAAGTACTACCTGTACTTACATCGAAGTACAGGATGTGGACGAGCTCTTTTTCTAGTCCAATGAACTGGACCGTAATCCACAAAAGTTTGTGTAGCTATATCTTTGTTCATTCATAGGTATCACAAGACTGTTCGTTGCTTCTTCGGAAATTTTTCCTTAAACAGGTTGTTTAAGATAAAAAGTTCCCAATTCTGGGTAGCTGATTAGAAGCATAGCTTTCATCAAAATTTCATTAAGTACCGTAAAACATTGCTGTAGTAGGACCAATCTTCCATAACTTGATTTCGCATGTTATGACTAATAGATCCTTTAAGGGGAATTTTATTGCACTGGAGTCTGGTCTAAGTATAATTTAGAGAACAATGCAAAAGTAGTGCTGTTACGATCAAATGGAAATATTCGTTGTAAGAATAAGTGTCAGGACGGCACTAGCAACCGTAAACATGGTATCTAAGAACTGTTTTCTTTCAGTTCCATAATTTATAGTGAAGTCAACACGGCATATTGGCTCTGTAATTCTGAATCAATTCTCAGATTTTCATCAGTGGCTCACCGTAAATGGTACACTGTGGTAAGGTTTACAAAGGTTATTCTTCCCTGCACCTATTAGATCTGACGGTTGTTTAAAATGCATTACAATTCTGTATAATTTAACGTCAGCCCACTTGTTGCTTTCGCATCCTCCGTTCCCACTTGTGAGCAGAGCTGTTTATATAACACAAGATGTACAAGGAAAAAGGGTTAATCATGAAATGTCAACCATGCAGCTTCAGGCATGAAAACAGAAGGTTGACTGCCAAATGGAAAGCCTCAGACGTTGTTTAACTTTGTCTTATGTAAGTTTTTTTTCTTTTATCCTGATAATTTTAGTGTAGCTTACCACAAGCTCTTGGTAGGAGGAAGAGGATTCAGCTGGTAAAACAAAGAAACCGAGAAGTGGGGGGGGGGGATTCTATAAATAAAGAGCCTGACTGAGAGAGATCATGTTCCCAAATATTTCATAGCCTTGAGGTTTATTCTGTTTTTAAATTTTGCATATTTGATAAAGTATGGGGTGGGAAGAGATAAGAGACAGGTAAGTGTAAATATCATCCATTCTGCTGAAGGAAGGGTAAATGTTGGCTCAGCTCTGGTTTACACAGATCTATCTGAATCTTTTGAGATCTAAAGAGGATCTTGAAAGAGATTTATAGTTGTTTTAATAAAGGGAGGGAGAAGAGATAGAGGGTTTTCTTACTCAGCACGTTAGCATCACCTGATGAAATTAATTGGCCGCTAGACAGAAAATCAAAATTTATCCCTGCTAGCATTTCCAGTGACTGATTGGGCACTGCCCCCAAATTTCCATCAGGCCCTGAGTCTGCATATCTATATTTCCAGGGTGGATATGATTGAGTGCTGCATGCAATAAGGAAAGGGGAGAGCATCAGCAAATGGCGTCTCAGCAGTGGTCCTGAACAGCCATCAAAACAAGCTTCTCTCTCTATCATTGGCTCTAATACTACCAGGGTCTACTTTGCTAGAGGATGATAAGCTGTCACTCATATCGCCCCCTCCATTAGCCATGCTGGCTGGGTTGCTGGGAATTGTAGTTCTGCAATATCTGATGGCTCAGAGGGCACCCATTCTTTCCATTCCATGCTAGGTGTTATTCTTGGGTCTATCTGTCACGCAGTGATATTGCCTTATATGTATATGCAGGGAGCTGCATCCCTATCTAATATAATGGTTTATTCCTGAGCACGTGATTGATATGTTCCTAGTACGTGTGTGTACATTCCTTTTCTTTGATCAGTCATTCCGTTCCTAGCTTCTGTGGAAGCAAGACGTGTTTTTATAGCAAAGATGTAATTAATGAGAATTTATTGTTTTTGTACGGAAATAAATATTTCTACTTAGAACTTTAAACTGCGGTTTCATTTCTAATGTCAGAATTCCAGGTAAAGATCTATTTTCGCCTCTTAAGAGAGTTATTCTCATTCTCACAATATCACAACACTTTGAGGATAGGTAGGTAGGTAGATGTGAGAGAGAGAGAGAGAGAGAGAGAGAGAGAGAGAGAGAGAGAGAGAGAGAGAGAGAGAGAGAGAGAGATGATGATGATGATGATGATGATGATGATGATGATGATGATGATGATGATGATGATGATGATGATATGGATGGATGGACGAGGGGTCCCTGGTGATCTCTGAGTTTGCTTGTTTTCTTGCAGACAATCAGGGGTGTCAAACTCAATTTCATTGAGGGTTGCATCAGGGTTGTGTTTGACCTTGGGAGGCCAGGGTGGGCATGGCTCGATGTCACTTGTGTTGGGGGTGCCTGTGGTGGCCCAAGTGCTCTGCCAGTGAAAATGGGCTCCGGAGGTCCGTTTTCAGATGCTACACCTCCTGCAACCCTCCGCCAATGAAAACGGAGCTCTCTTTTTGTTGGCAGAGGCACTGCGGCCCGGTCCTTCTCTGTTTCCAGGGCGGCACCGCAGGCCAAATCTAAGCACCCTGCGGGCCGGATCCGGCCTCCGAGCCTTGAGTTTGACACCCCTGTTCTAGATTGTAAAATGGGGAAAGATAAACTTGTTCTTTTATATATGTATTATTTACTTATCGATAACATGCATCTGTACACCTGGCACTTTGCAGAACAAGAGAGATCAGGCATCCATCAGAAAAAAAAAACTTGCAATGCAAAATTCAACTCAGGAAAGAAACAAAAGTCGATTCAAGGGTAAACTGGAAAGCAAGATGGATTTGCTTTCGAAGTTTAAAGGCAGAGATACTTTTGAGATTTATTTCATTTCTGGGCAACTCTGTGTAGTTTTTTTTTTTATTGAAAAAGTTTTATTAGTACAGAGTACAAACATTTTTTAATTTTTCTCCCCACCCCCACCCCCTTCCCTTCCCCCCTCCCCCCCGGACTTCCCAGAGAGAACACAGGGCATAATATCAGTAATTATAGAAGAAAAAAGAAAAAAGAAAAACCCCTCAACTCCAAATTACACATTGCTAACATCATTAAATTTCTATATTTTATATTATTTCCCATATAATTCTAAAAAATAAAAATTAAAAATTAAAAATATATTAATTATATAATCTGGGTTATACAAAGGAAGGAAAACAGTTTCTCCCTCCTCCTTTCAGTCATCTTTCTAGATCTATAAAAATTATTAATAATACTAAATCTTTAAAAAAAAATTAATAATAATAATAATCTCATAATTAACTAAAACCGAGAAAATTTTACATAGCTAATATCAAGATATTAAATAATAATACCTTTAAATTTCATCATAACAACATATTCTAAAGCAACTTATTAACTCAAATAAAACTAAAAAAGTATTACATGTCTACATATTAAATAATAAAACTTTTAAATTTCGTCATAACATAATATTATTATACAACAACTTTAATTCATAATAAAAAATATTAAATAATAATACCTTTAAGTTTCTCATAATAACATTATTATACAACAACTTATTAGCTCAGATAAGAAAAAATATTACATGTCTACATATTAAATATTAAAGCCTTTAAATTTCATTATAACCACATAATATTATTGTTCAACAATTTGTTAATTCATAATAAAAAAAAATATCCTTAAAGGTAATATTAATAATAATAATAATAATAATAATAATAATAATAATAATAATAATAATAATAATAATAATAATAATAATAATAATAATAATAATAATAATAATAATAATAACAATAAAAATAATAGCAATAGTAATAATAATAATAATAATAATAATAATAATAATAATAATAATAATAATAATAATAATAATAATAATAATAATAATAATAATAATAATAGTAAAAATCTAGAGAAAAGAGAGAGAAAAACAAAAACCTAAAACAAATGGAAGAAAAAAAAGACCTTCCTTTAAAATTTAAAATCTAATTGTAATAATTTAAAGCTCAATAGTTTTAATTAAAAATTAAGAATTCCAATTCTTAAAGAATTATTAAAAAAGAGGAAAAAAGAAAGAAAAAAAATCTTCTCTTTCTCTTTCCCCCTTAAAAAAAAAAGGAAAAAAAACCACACACACAAAAAAGAAGAAACAACAATAAAAAAGGGGGGGGGGAGAAGAAGAAAATACAATTATATTATCTCCATCCATCTAATACATATCAACACTACTTCTCTTTATATCTTATTGGTTGCCTCCTTTTGTATCTTGATGATTTTGAATTTATCAGCTCCTCTTCCATCTGATCCCAATACTCCATCTCCTTTTTCACATCTTTCTGACTCTGCGATTCACTTTGAGTCTTTGAGATTATTTCATTTTGATCCAATAAGAATGACTTTTCCTCCTTGTCTTCTTCTACATTCATACGTTTTTCTTCTGGAATTTTAGATATATCAGCCTTTAAAATATTGATATAAAATTCGGTAGCTTTATTTATCGTATTCAGCCGGTATCTTTTCTCCAAAAATTTCACCGTAACTCCTGTTGGTGCTTCCCATTTGTATTGTAAATTCAATCTTTTGAGTTCATCAATCAAAAAAGTAAATTCTTTTCTAGCTTTAAGCATTTTAAAGGGAATTTCTTTCCAAATCTTAAGTTCCTGACCATTCACCTGAAGGTTATTCTTAAATGTCGCCTGGATAATTCTGTTTTGTAAGACTCTTGTAGTAAAATATATAACAATGTCCCTTGGTAAGTGTTTTTGTTTTGCATGCCACGAATTGACTCTGTATATCTTTTCAATTTGTGTAGCCAGCTCATCTTTGGAAATTCCAGAAACCTGTACCAAGGCCTCAATCATTCTTCCCTTCAAATCGTCATATAAACCTTCTTTCAACCCCCTTACTCTAATAGCGAATTGCGTTCTTCTAAACTGTGACATCAACACCTCTGTTTCAAAATTTGCAATATCCTTTTTAAATTTGTTTATATATTCCACCGAGGTTGCCAACGCTTGTTTATTTGTTTCAATACAGTCCTCCAAAAAATCAACATTTGTTGCTAAACCTTTGCAAACCTCTAACATGTCCATCCGTAGCTGCTTTTCCATATTCTTCAAAGCTTCCTGCATTTTATTTTCTATTTCAGTAATTTTTTGATTAAATTCCAAAATTAAGTCTTGTTTCATAATCTTTAAAGTATTTAATAAATTTTCCGATGTCAAAACTTGTGGAGGTGTTGGTTCAGTAGCAGGTTGCATTTTAGAAGTAAAAACAGAGGGGTAAATAGGCCTTTTATTCGAAGCAATCATTCCGTATTTTGAGGCCATTGTTATAGTTCCAAAAAATTAAACTAAAAACGCCAAATCACTATCAGTTTTTATAATCCAAAATTAAGAATCAAAAATAAAAACCAGTTTTCAAATTCAAAAATTTCCCAAAGTCCAAAGACCACAAACCAAACACAAATAACTTTCACTTCTTCTTTATTATACTTCCAAAGAAGTGCAAAAAAGAGTCAAATTGTTATAATCCAAAGTCACGGAGCAGAGAATAAAAATCAGTTTTCAAAATTTCCACAAGAGAAAAGCCAGGAAAAAAAAATCAATCCTTCCAAACTTGAAACTATTTTTATATTTCCAGAGAAGTATGGAAAAAAGCCATAACTCTAAATGAAATTCTTTCCAATGTAAAGGATAAAGAGTTTTTTAATTTCCAAAGTCAGGAGACAGAGAAAAAAAAATCAGTCTTCAAAGTTGTAATTTTCCATAAGAAAAAGAGCCACAAACAAACAAAGCAAAAATCACCTTCACTTCTCTTCCCAACTTCTTCAAGATGCCTTAAAAAGCCAGATCTCTAAAAAGATACTTTCCACTTTCAAAGGCAAATAATCCTTATTTTTGTCAGTTATCAGAAAATATAAGAAGGACAGCCAGTTTTCAGTTTTCAAAACAAAGAGTTTCCATAAGAGAAAAAAAAAACACAAGCAAAACGGAAATCACTTTCACTTCTCCTCCTTCAAACGCCATATTGTTGCATATTAAATGTTACTTTGTTTCTTCTAATAGAAGTTAGCCGAGGGTTTAAAAAAGGGAAAAAAAATCCATACTTGCCCAGCAAAGCCCCTGGTTCTCTCTGTCTGCCTCTTTAGCTGCACAGAAAAAAAGTTTTGTAATTCCTCTTCTAGAGGCAGCGGCGGCTTCGGCGTCTAGCTCCGCAAAAGCGGAGATTTCCTGGCTCCCGGAGCTAGGGGCAGGCTACCTGGGGAGCCTTCCCTTCGCGCCCCTGGATGACTCCTAGGGCGCTAGGGGGGCTCTACCCCACCTGCCACGCTCTCCTCTCCCCCCTATGCCCGGGGCAGAGAGATTCCGAGCCGCCAGACAGCTGTTCTGGCGGCCCGGCAGGGAGTCGGAAAGGCGTCCTGAAAGAAGAACGCCATCGGCGCCGAACACCAAACCGGAAGTCCGGCAACTCTGTGTAGTTTTGTTGGCAACAGGACAAAACTGTTCTGTTTCTGCCTTCTGTCGCCATGTTTTCCAGGAACTGCTCCTGGAACTTCTTCATATTCTTCTACCTTAGTGCTAACCACACCTGACCCAGCTTCATTTTTCAAGAATAGTCAAGGTTGATGCTTCCTTGCATTCTAAGTTGACAAGTAAGGAACAAAAACCAAAGCTCTAACATTAAATCCTTCTGGTCTGCTTCTTTTAATGCATTGAGTAAGATTAAGTTGTTTGTAAATCCACAGATAAGGTGACTGGGGAAAGTAATGCATTCAACTGATTATTCTATAGTACTTTTCCAGAACAGCTGGATTCCGGGTGCCATAATCTCCATTGCCCATGCTGGCTAAAGATAAGGATTTAAATTAAGTATGGCTGGTGGGGAATTCTTCACAACTACCCAAACAGTTCCAGCTCTTCCTTACCATACTTTCATGGTGGGTAGAAGCAAGCTATACAAAGAACTTTGCTAACACAACAACATTGTTTCTGTCATAATTTGTGTTTCATCCAATATATATAGAGGTGGTATTCAGCCAGTTCAGACCGGTTTGGCCGAACTGGTAGTGGTGACCTGCGGGTGGGCCCATGTACCCACCCGTACCGGTGCTATGCTGTCCTATTTAGGCACATTTTGAAGCTGCGCATGCTCACATTTGTGAACCTGTAGGGAAAGTAAGTGAATATCACCTCTGAATATATATGGCTGTGATGGCGAAACTATGGCACGCGTGCCACAGGTGGCACGCGAAGCCATGTCTGCCGGCTTGTATAAATGTATGAGCAGATTTTTTCCTCCACTCCGCATTTATGTTTTTTTTTCAAGCAGTCTGCAGGAGGCCTTAAGTATGTGTAGAATAGTAGGAAAGGAACCAAGAATTATTGGTAGAAGTAAATCTGATTCGTTTTCTAGAATAGAATAGAATAGAATAGAAATAGGAATAGGAATAGGAATAGGAATAGAATAGAATAGAATAGAATAGAATAGAATAGAATAGAATAGAATAGAATAGAATAGAATAGAATAGAATAGAATAGAATAGAATAGAATAGAATAGAATAGAATTTTATTGGCCAAGTGTAATTGGACACACAAGGAATTTCTAGCTCTTTGTTTTTCTTTAACCTGTATTGCTTAACACCTGTGCAAGATGTAGAATAAGATGCTTGTTTTCATTATATTGGGTGGCACGGTGGCTCAGCAGTTAAGACACTGGGCTTGTCAGCTGGAAAGATGGCAGCCCAGGTTCAAGACCCGAGTGCCCTGGGACGGGCTGAGTTCCCATCCTCATCCCAACTCTTGCCAGCCTAGCAGTTCGAAAGAATGCAAATGTGAGTAGATAGATAGGTACCACTTTGATGGGAAGGTAACAGCATTCCTTGACATCATGCTGGCCACATGACCCAGGGGTGGGTTCCTGCCAGTACGCTCTTAACTGTTTTTCGCCGCAGAACCGAAGAAGGCAGTGGCGTTCATGGCGCGGGGCTTCCCCTGCCTGCTTTCCCCCACCTGCCTGGATGCCGGCATTTGCGTTCTTTTGCCCTCTGGGCAAGCAGAACGCTTTGCGCATGCGCAGAGGGCAAAAGAACGAAAAACAGGTAAGACCGTACTGGCAGGAACCCACCCCTGACATGACCACAGAAATGTCTCTGGACAACATTGGCTCAATGGCCTTGAAACAGATATGAGCACTGCCCCCTATAGTCGGCAACGACTAATGGAGTTAAATCCACAGAACTCCTTTCATTATATAGCAGTGGATGATATGAAAGCCTGTCACAATCTATAATGCAACTAGTTTTCTTTAACTAACGCGGAGAAGGCAGCACTGCTTTTTCCAATGGAGTCAGGTACTTGGAGTCTGGCATTTGTAAAGCAATAAAAGGTATCTTTAAAAAAAAACCTAATACATTGCTTTACCGGGGGGGGGGGGGGGGGGGGGGAAACAGCACATTGAAATGTCAAGCTGTTTTGATTTTGTATCCCAAATAAGGAAGATGTTTATACTGCCAGAAGATGGGATGAATTTAAGTTTGATTTACACTTTTTTATGACTTACCCTGAAACTAAAAGGTAATGTAAAATTAAATCCTTCCTTCCAGCCTGCTTCCTTTAATATACTGTGTAAGGTTAAGTTGTTTATAAATCCATGGATAAAGTGGCTGGAGAAATTAATCCTCTCAACTGATTCTCCTACAGTATTTTTCCAGAAGAGTTGGGTTCTGGGGTGCTATAATCTCCATTGCCCGTGCTGGCTAAAAATAAGAATTGAAATTAAGTATGACTAGTAAAGACTTTTTCACAACTACCCAATACAGTACCCATCTCTTCTTTACTGAAGTTCCATTGTGGGTACAAGCAAGCTATGCAAAGAACTTTGCTAACCCAACAACATCGTTTCGGTAATAATTTGTGTTTCATCCAATATATGTGGTCTCTTTTTCATTGTTGGTTGGCTTGGAACTCCAGGCTTGTCTTGAAAAATTAACATAGCTCATCTACATAGCTCATCGATTTAAGTTTACCTGACTTGGTTTACACAAATTTCTTCAAGTCACTGTTGACTCCTGGACAAGTCCCCACAGTTTTCTTAGTGGTTTGATATTGCCTCTCTCCTACAGCTGAGAGAAGAACTGATCCAAGGTCACCCAGCTAGCTTTGTGTCTAAGGTGGGACTAGAACTCACAGTCTCTTGGTTTCTAACTTGGTGCCTTAACCAGTACAGCAAACTGGCTCACGTCAACTAGACCAGGGGTGTCAAACTCAAGGTCCGCAGGCCGAATCCAGCCTGCGATGTAGTTAGATTTGGCCCGTGAGACTGCCCTTGAAATAGCGAAGGACCAGCCCCTGGCGCCTCAGCCCCAGGCCAGCCGGGCACTGATCTACAACTTGGTGGCCGCCATCCGGGCTGGAATGCAGTCAGCCTTAGATCCACAGGGCTGCCCTGGAATCTGTGAGGGGCCACTCCCTCCCCACACCCTGGGCGCACGCTGGAGACAATGGACCCCCCCCCCAGCCCCATCGAGGCCACCACAGATGTCCCCCAACATGAGCAACATCAAGCGGCATCGTGTCCCCCAACGTGAGCAACATCACCCACCCTGGCCACATCCACTCAGTCGGCTGTGACCACACGGCCCTCTGAGGTCAACCACAACCCTGATGCGGCCCTCAATGAAATTGAGTTTGACATCCCTGAACTAGACCATCATATGAAGTCATAATATGGGTATAGCATTGTTGTAAAAATTCAGCCATAATATTAAGTCACACTCAGCACACTGTGTGAAGTATTTATAAAACCAAAAAAAAGTAGATAGGAGCTATTTTTTCTTTTTATTCCTGAAAGACTCTAAAGTTAATCCTTTTGAGTTAGGTTAGGTCAAGAAACAGAAGCAGAAGGGATTTTGGGAATATTTCTTTTTTATTTATTTACTTAAAAGAGTTATATGGACTTCCATCTTAAGCAACTCTGGGCGGCTCGCAGCAACCGTAAAACCAACAAACGGAACAATCATAAAATAAAACCATTAAAAAATAAATTGTTGCTAAATTATTATTATTGTAGGGTAGAATAACAAACTCTTAAAAGCCTGTCAAGGTTTCTTTGGATATAGGAAATAAAAGCAGGATAGGTTTATTCTGAATTTCTTTATCATACTTTCCTCTTTCTCAGGACTGTGTGATCTTTTCCGACTCTTTAACAGTTTTCTCATTCTTTCTTCATTCCCATGGCCAGGTCTACATTTCTTCACGGTAGATAAGTACATAAGTTCAATTTTTTTCTCTACCTGTAAGGACTGCCTCTCCATCTAACTTAAGAAAGTATGATCTTCTGAGCCAAGTAACTCAAAATAGCACTAGCAATAGCACTTAGATTTATATACCACTTCATAGTGCTTTACAGCCCGCTCTAAGCAGTTTACAGAGTTCAGCATATTGCCCCCAAGAATCTGGGTCCTCATTTTACCAACCTCAGAAGGATGGAAGGCTGAGTCAACCTTGAGCCGGTGAGATTTGAACAGCTGAACTGCAGTGCTGCACTTTAACCACTGCGCCACCTTGGCTCATGGAATAAAAGGATCTTTTATTAAGCAGATGTGAAAACATTCCATTCAAAGCAAGATCTGAATACCCTTAGGCAGAGCAGGCACACTTAAAGCTTAGAAACCCCTCCCCATCAGCCTGGCCAATGCACATGTGTGAAAATCAACTGAAAATCAAATTAAGAGCCGAAGTGGTGCAGCGGTTAGAGAGCAGTACTGCAGGCCACTTTAGCTGACTGTGATCCGCAGGTCAGCGGTTCAAATCTCACTGGCTCAAGGTTGACTCAGCCTTCCATCCTTCCAAGGTAGGTAAAATGAGGACCCAGATTGTTGGGGGCAATATAAATATACATTGCTTACTGGTGTAAACCGCTTAGAGAGTGTTTGCACTGTGAGGCGGTATATAAATCTCACAAATATATAATAAATAAATAAACTGTGTGGAACGTATGCTTCTCTGGTTCTCAGAGTCTCTTCCGGTCCCTAATCGAGTGAAATAACCCACATTGACCCTTATAAACCATGTCCCAAGATGAAGAGGTTTCAGGAATCCCGGCTCCAGGACATGTGTTGTGAAACCCTCAGTTGATGCAAGCAATGTTGATAAATTAAGCTCAAGACTTCCCCTTTTCTCACTTAATGGCAAAGTCACTCTTTTGGGATTCTGACACTACCATTCAGTCAGTCTCTTTATGTTGATTGGGAAGATTTCTACAGTAATTCATCTTCAGCTGAATACAGTTTCAGAGGTGGCATGGCAAGGAATTTTTATATACATGACTATCAAATTCAGCTCCTGCCAGAGACTTCCCCAAAGCCACAGCAGGATCAAAATATTGGCAAGCTCTGTTTGTTTATTGCCATGATTTACTTCTCTGTGATGCATTATGTGGGATCAACCCAGCGGTGAAATCCTCTGAAGTCTACTACCGGTTCTGTGAGTCTGCTACTGAACATGTGCTTCACGCGCGCACATGCGCGTCTCAGGCGTGCCCGTGCAGCGCTAAAAAAGGAACATTTTGAAGACTTCCGAGTCTGCAAAAGAAAGTAGAACAGTGAGGAGGGGAATCCACTGTGCCACGCGATTTAGATTAGCTAGAAAGCAGGAAATCCGATGATTCTAGCTAATATAAATCACGCATCACAGCTGATCATCGCCCAGCTGATCATCGGAAATACCGGTTCACCCGAATCGGTAGCATTTCACCCCTGGATCAACCCATACTGCAGTTTGTATATGTTCTCTCCCCACGAAGCACACAAGCAGTTTGTACACACTTATTTAATGAAACAAAGGCTACTAATAAAACATCTTAGTAGTAATCAAGATGCACACACCAATTTACAAACAAACTGTTTTCAGCAAGCAGCCAGCTATCAATTAAGCTTCATTAATAGCTGGTATCAGTTCAAAGAGTTCGAAGACAATGATGAGCAATTGAGTCTGTTTATCTTACAGAGTTTCTAAGAGTTGGCAAAGTTCCTAGAAATTCGTCCTTGATAATCCAAGCCAGCGCAGAGAATGCCAAAACAAGAGTCATGGAAACAAGCTATGATCAGACAGGTCTCTTTTTCAAAATGTTGTTCTCTGCAGCTTGTTAGCGGCAACTGATGACCTTAAATAGACTAGGGGAGTGGCCAATTAGCCCCAAGTCTTACTCCCGAGTAGACCTCCTCCAGAGTAAACCTTCCTGCCTCTTGGCAGCCCTGCGTGCTCTTGCATTCAGGAAAGGAGTAGCCCCTCCTTTCTCAGCACTGCCAAGAAGTACTGGAGGTTCCAAAGGCCCGGGCTGCATAAGCAGCGGGCGGGCCACAACAGTATAATGATGACATTTGCTTATCTTAACTGGGAGGCAAAATCTGGAATAAACACTAGATGGCAGTAGAGGGGAAGTGTTTTCTGTCTCTGTTCCACCATCTAGCACAGCGGTTCCCAACCTAGGGGTCGGGACCCCTTTGCGGGTCGAACGACCATTTCCCAGGGGTCGCCTGGCATCCTCAGCTCCCCCTCCCACTGCCACAAGCCTGGCTATATCGGCTCAACTCACCCAAGCCCTCCGATTGGAGAGAGAGGGAAAAAAAGAAAAAGAAAGAAAGAAAGAAGAGGAAGGTTGGGAGGAAGGAAGGAAAAGAAAAAAGTGAGAGGGAAAGAAAGAAAGAAAGAAAGAAAGAAAGAAAGAAAGAAAGAAAGAAAGAAAGAAAGAAAGAAAGAAAGAAAGAAAGAAAGAAAGAAAGAAAGAAAGAAAGAAAGAAAGAAAGAAAGAAAAAGAAAGAAACTGTTGAAAGAAGAGCCTTGCAAATTAAAATTGTTGTCTTTGCAGGGGTTTTGGGAAGGGTGGTTGAGCATGGGGGAGGAAGCAATATGGGGCTGTTTTAAGAAGAAAGACTTAAAAGAGGAAATTGGCTTTGGGGATCCTGGCAATATTTTTGGACCAATCATGGGTTTTTTTGCCCCCTGTTTGCCTCCTGAAACTTTGGAGTCCTGGGAGAAAGCTACTAAACAGGGATTACTTTGCTGGAAGCTTATCTGATTTCTAGTTTTTCGACACTGCAGGCCACAATTTCTCAACCTCAACAACTTGAATATACCTGGACTTCAACTCCCAAAATTCCCTAGCCAGCTTTGCTTTGAATTCTGGAGTTGAAGTCCAGGCACCTTAAAAGTTGCTGAGATTGAGAAATATTGCTGTACTCTTGTTGGTTATCAAGTCTAAATACAGAAGTAGACTTGTTGTGGAAGATGATATTCCTTGTGCTCTTGCAAAGACTGGCCCGAGAATTTCTAATCTGGCATAATTACATATTGTTTTTTGTGATTAATCGCTATGCTTTAATTATGTTCAATTTGTAACAATGAAAATACATCCTGCATATTAGATATTTACATTACGATTCATAACAGTAGCAAAATTACAGTTATGAAGTAGCAACAAAAATAATTTTATAGTTGAGGGTCACCACAACATGAGGAACTATATTAAAGGGTCGCGGCATTAGAAAGGTTGGGAACCACTGATCTAGCACTTGCCTAGTTTTTGGCATCCCAGATATGGTAGCCTGATAAAATCCCATATACTGTTCCAAGTTCCTTGCTCCACAACAAACCAATGAGACATTGTTTGTGGTAGCAGAACCTCCTTCCTTCTTCCTGGCTCTCCTCCAAAGTGTCATTGCTGTAGCTACATCCTGGTTATGCTTTCAATGTAGAACTCTCAGGTTGGACCAGAACAGGTGAGACCTAAGTTTCCTCCATGGGTTCGATTTTAAGCAGGTTGAAACAGCCTTAAATGAATAAAACCAAGAGGTTGACTCCCACAATACAGTGCACTACAGTAAAATAAGCTTAGGTTTTAATATTATCTCAACCTATTGTGTGAATGTGGCCATCAAATACCTTTTTAGTTTGAACCTGGCCTTCATTTTTAACCACTACACAGAGAAGGCCAGCAGAACCTATTAAATACAGTATATAGCTGAGCGAGAACTTAGTTAGGTTTCTCTATGTCTCTCTGTGTATGTGTGTATCTGTGTATGTAAGTGTGTATGTATGTGTGTATTATAACTCTGTATGTATGTGTGTATCTGTGTATGTAAGGGGCGTGCATAGGCGCACCATCGTGCCTATTGTCCCTGTCCTATTGTCCAAATTTACCTGTACCTACTTTGCTTTTATCTATGTTTATGCCATACCTGTACACGTTTTGACAAAATAAATAAACAAACAAACAAACAAATAAACAAACGAATAAATAAATAAATAAATAAATAAATAAATAAATAAATAAATAAATAAATAAATAAATAAATAAATAAATAAATAAATAAATAAATAAATAAATAAATAAATAATAAATAAATAAATGTGCCTAAACATAGTCATTGTGTTTGGGTGATTATAATTTACTCGTTTTTCAATGTTTTTAGTGATTTAAAAGTCATCCAGAGTCGTTGGGATGTATAAATTTAATAAGTTGTTAAATTATTGTTGTTTTGTTTAGCATGCTGAGTGAACTCTTAAGAGATAGATCCTCTTGGGTTATGCAACTCCAGAGTCTGGTAGCACCATTTCAAACTAACAAATTATATTCAAAAGGATAAGTTTTTGTTAAGTCGGAGAGCTGTATGATCTATGCTGATTATTTGTCCTTGACTCCTTGTGTGGGTGCGTGCACATGTATACACATACAGTATTTTCTTTTTTTGACACAAACTAATGCTCATAAATTTGTTCATCGTGGCAGGTGCTTGAAGGTTAATGTTTAAACATCTAATCTCAATCCTTTTTTGCCTTGTGCTATTAATCATGTGGAGAACGTTAAATTGCCTTCTCTTTTTTTCTTTTTTTTCTTCTTCCTTTCTTCTTCCTTTCTTCCTTTCTTCCTTCCTTCCTTCCTTCCTCCCTCCCTCTTTCTTCCTTTCTTTCTTTCTTCTTTCTTTCTTCCTTCCTTCCTTCCTTCCTTCCTCCCTCCCTCCCTCCCTCTCTTTCTTTCTCTTTCTTCCTTCCTTCCTTTCTTTCTTTCTTCCTTCCTTCCTTTCTTCCTTTCTTCCTTTCTTCCTTTCTTCCTTTCTTCCTTCCTCCCTCTCTCTCTCTTTCTTCCTTTCTTCCTTTCCTCCTTTCCTCCTTTCTTCCTTCCTCCCTCCCTCCCTCTCTCTCTCTTCCTTTCTTCCTTTCTTCCTTTCTTCCTTTCTTCCTCCCTCCCTCCCTAGCTCTCTCTCTCTCTCCCTCCCTCCCTCCCTCTTTCTTTCTTTCTGTCTGTCTGTCTGTCTGTCTGTCTTTCTTTCTTTCTTTCTTTCTTTCTTTCTTTCTTTCTTTCTTTCTTTCTTTCTTTCTCTTCATTTTTAAACCCCAAAGGATATTCTCTAACCTGCCAATACCTGTTTTATATGGCCAGTGCAGGCTGAGTTAATTTTTTATTTATATGCACATGTATCAAAAATCGCAGATGCTGTAAGCGAAAAAGTAGGAGAAAGAGAGCGAGATTTTAAAAGTTTGCCTTGGAGAGAAAGTGAAATGGTGGGATTTACCGTTTCTGAGCTCTGCCTCTGACCTACAGCACAACCCATTGCAATTCTTCCTTCTTGCATTTTTCATGGCTTCAGTGCCCCTCAGGAGGGGCACTTAAGCGATGAAAAATGCAAGAAGGAAGAACTAGACATGGTGTGGATTTCAGAGGAGCCTCTACTTATCTTGAATTCCTCCCCCATTAATGGTATACGAGCCCTTAGCAATGTGCCCTTCCCAGAAAAACCAGGAATGGATAGCAGTTAACGTATTCTGACAGATATCTTATTTTCTTATATCTCAGGGTACAGCTGCTAAATGCAGCAGGTTATAGTTCACAGGTGGGCAGCTTGCAGCCCTACGGCCATATTCCACCCTCAAACTCATTTCACGTGGCTCTTGGCCCCAGTTTAACTAACACACACACACACACACACACACACACACACACACACACACACACACACACACACACAAAAGGAAAGAGAATTGCTCAGACTTCTGACAGGTTGTATCATCCTCCCTGGCTGTTGGGAGGCAGGGAAGAAGAAATCTGAATGGGGGAAAAAGCACAAATATTATGGAAAATGTGTGTTCTATCTACTTTGGATTCCATTGCCCTCATTCTCACCCTCTGTGGCTTGAGGGGAAATAAAATGTTACCCACTTCAATGTACTTCGAGGCTGTATTCACTCATTTAAAAGCCAGTGGCCTGCATGGGCAAAATAAATTAACACCACACTCCCACCAACATAGACAGGGCAAGCTTCTGTATATAAACAAGGAGCAAATTTGACACTATCACTGATGATGTTACCTAGTTTGGTAGTGAAACATCCACAAGAAAACCACCAAAGAGCACCACATTTCAACCCTGAGCTACAAATATCCTCTTCTACTGGCACAACAAATTAAGATTAGTTTTAATCTCAGTCGGATTATTTAAAAAAAGAAGTTGTTTAAGGGAAGGCTTAATGTGTGGTGCAAGCCCAAGCAATTTGGTTAGGTAAAGGTTCAGACACCCAGAAAATAGGTTAAATAGATTAACAAGTAACTAGATTAAAGATGCTATGTAAACTCAGCCCGGGATTTCCCATCGACAAGAGTGTATTCCGACACCTGTCCTAGTATCTGTTAGATTGTGGGCAAGGATCACAGGAGACAGACTTCAGAACAGCTCTTTTACTCAGCTCACTCAAGCAACCAGCAAAACATGGTCTGACAGCTAGGCTCTTTTATAGAGGGCTGTCAGACACAACAACCAATAGCGTTTGAGCTGGGTGAAAACATACAGTTCAGTTAGAGTTCAGCTAGAACATAACAAATCAGAGTTCAGTCAGAGTTCAGCTAGACATAACAAGTTAGAGTTCAGTTAGAGGTCAGTCAGAACACAACAGTATCTGTCAAAATTCCTTCAAAAACTTAAGTTAGCAAAATAAACCCTCAAATAAACAAATAGCCGGGGTGCTCCAAAGCATCTCATTTCTAAAGGAAATCTGGGAGCTGACCTGACTGGTCATTCAATTTTCCTATTTATTTATCAGATTTCTTTCACACATGACTTGTGGTCATAATTGGGCCCAACATTTCTGTTGCTAAGTGAAACATTCGTTAAGTAAATTTACCCCATTTTACAACCTTTCTTGCCACCGTGGCTAAGTGAATCTCTGCAGTTGTTACATTAGTAACACAGTTGTTAAGTGAATCTGCCTTCCCCATTGACTTTGCTTCTAAGAAGGTCACAAGAGATGATCACGTGACCCCAGGACAGTGCAGCCATCATAAATATGAGTCAGTTGCTAAACGTCTGAATGTTGATCATATGACCATAGCGATGCTGTAATGGTCATAAGTGTGAAAAATTCTCATAAGTCAATTTTTTCAGTGCCATTTGTAACTTTGAATGGTCACTAAATCAACTGTTTTAAGTCAAGGACCACTTGTACTATTTTCTGGAGTGATGGTACCTACTGGCTGAGTTCACCCAATGCTAGATCAGGTAAAAACCAAGTAGATTACCTTGATTAGGGTTAATCCAATACTTTGGTTAGGTTATTTGTGGATTTCCTTTCTAAAATGATTCCTGTCTACTGCAATAATAGAAAGTATCCGGGAGTATCCCTCAACCTTTTGGTACATGGAGGTTTTATGATTGACATAAGACTTACACCTAAAGTCTTACACTTAGGCAAGAAAAACCAAAAGTACACATATAGACTGGGCGAAACCAGGCTTAATAGCAGTAACTGTGAAAGAGATTTTGGAGTCTTAGTGGACAACCAGCTAAATATGAACCAGCAGTGTGCAGCGGCAGCCAAAAAAGCCAATGCAATCCTAAATTGCATTAGCAGAGGGATACAATCAAGATCAAGTGAGGTACTAATACCACTCTATAAAGCTTTAGTAAGACCATCCCTAGAATACTGCATCCAGTTTTGGTCACCACACTATAAAAAAGATGTTGAGACTCTAGAAAGAGTGCAGAGAAGAGCAACAAGGTTGATTAGAGGACTGGAGACTAAAACATGAAGAACAGTTGCAGGAACTGGCCATGGCTAGTCTAGTGAAGAGAAGGACAAGGGTCCCCTGTGCCTCATTTTCACCCTCCATGGCAGGGGTGTCAAACACAAGGCCCGGGGGCCGGATCCACAGGGTGCTTAGATCTGGCCTGCGGGGCTGCACTGGAAATAGTGATGCCTCTGCCTCTGCGGTGCCTCTGCCAGTGAAAACAGAGCTTGGGAGGGCTGCGTGCAGCCCTCCTGTACAGGGTTGCAGGAGGCTGTTGCAGCCAAAAATGGAGCTCGGGAGCCCATTTTCTCTGGCAGAGTGCTCCTGTGATGTCATGCTGGCCATACCCCCTGGCAGCCCTCAATGAAATTGAGTTTGACACCCCTGCTACATGGCCTTCTGCAGCACTCTGCTACCCAAAAATGGGCCTGAAAATGGCCAGGAGAGTGCTGCAGGAGGCCATGGAGGGTGAAAACGAGGCACAGAGGGGCCATGCACGGACCCCCTGTGCCCCATTTGGCCGGCAGGGTGCTGCAGGATGCACCCACCCCCCGGCATCCCCCCTGGCCTGTGGAGGAGAACTACAATGCTGATCTGGCCCTCAAAGAAATCCAGTTTGACACCCTGACTTAGAGAGCGCTATAAAGCTCTATGAAATGGTATATAAGTCTAAGTGCTATTGCTATACAAGCACCATCTCGTCTGTACTTTATAAGGTCCCCATCACCTACCACACACTGAACTTCTCCTGCAAGGCTCAAGAGTTTCACCAAACTCAAGCAACTTGAATACATTCCTGGAAACTATCACGAAGCCACTCAATGGCAGTTCTGACTTGTGAAAACAATTTCTTCAGTAAACCAGTTTGACTGCCAAAAGTCCCATGGTTTTGTCTGTCTCTGAAAACCTACCAATAAAGAGAGGCAGATGAAAACTGGTGGCCTGTGGGCCAGATGAACGGAGCTTTCACTGGCGCTTAAAATGTTGGAAGGAAAATGGTTTCCTTAGCTTTCCTGCCTTTTTTTGTGTTAAAGCTTATTCTTGTGGGTGAATATAATCCTTTCCCTTCAGAAGTCTGCATCCAACCCTTTTTCTTTTTCCCTTAGATTAAAAAAGCACAACACGGCTGGAAGCAATTAAGTACCATTACTAATTAAAATAGGGAGGCTTGTATTTGCATAAGGGTACAATTGTTACTAGGATCAGTAGAATCCCCAACTCCCATGTTACATATTAATAAGGTTTCTCATTGAAGGATCCTGAATTTCCAAGTTGCTGGTGTCCTTTAAGACAGACAATTGCTGGTGTCCTTTAAGACAGACAATTCAAACCAATGGCTAGTTCTCGAGGGGAGATTTGCCATGCACGCAACTCACTTTCATGCGCGCATCTGTTCCACGGGGATAGAATCAAACTATGACTCACTGCAGCCTGGCAAGGAACCCAGCCTGTTCATTATTTTATGTCTATTTGAAAACAGTGGGTGTTCCCCAACTGAGTTCTATGATAAAATGATCTAGGATAGAAATGACCTTCCAAATGTTGTTTAATTACGGTTTTGTTTCCTGTTGATCATGTTGGTTAGAGTTGCTGGTTGAATCACCTAAATCTGGAAAGTTGCATGCACATTATCACTCTTGTCTAAAGAAACGTTGGAGCTATTCTGACTGGTCTTTCCATTTGCTATTTATTTAGAAGATTTCTTTCGCATACATTCTAGAATGAAGGAAATACTGGCTGAGTTCACCCAATGCTACTGTACATCAAGTTAAAAAAAAAGAAACAAGTAGATTAGTTTGATTAGGGCTAATACAATACAGATAGCCCTTGACTTACAACCACAATTGAACCCAAAATTTCTGTTGCTAAGTGAGACAGTAGTTAAGTGAATTTTGCCCCATTTTATGATCTTCCTTGCCATAGTTATTAAGTGAATTAAGGCGGGCGGGGGAAGCGGGCAGGGGCAGCCCTGTGCCGCGAACGCCACCAACTCCAAAGACTCTGCGGCGACCGACAGGTAAGAGCGAACCGGGAGGATTTCACCCCTGGTACCATCTGTATACTTAGTTAGGATATATGCATGTGTATTCATGTTCCTGTTTATATACATACGGTATATATCTGCATATATAAAATACAAATTTAACAATATAAAAGAAATAAGATAGCAAAAATGCCTTTTAAAAAAATTCAGAAGTTTTAACCGAAGCACTGAATGGTGGCTACATGGAGTAACATTGATAAATCTTTCCATTCCATCTAAAGAGAGGAAGTACATAAGCAGAGAATGAAT
Organism: Diadophis punctatus similis; assembly: GCA_023053685.1. Classification (NCBI taxonomy): domain Eukaryota; kingdom Metazoa; phylum Chordata; class Lepidosauria; order Squamata; family Dipsadidae; genus Diadophis; species Diadophis punctatus. The sequence continues at coordinate 70,231,005 of JALIGW010000005.1, forward strand.
ACTTAATCAGTCCAGTGACAGCACTGTCTCTCCATCATGAAAGAGTAATTTCTTTTGCTGTTTCCCAGGTGCAGTATATCCTTAGTGTTGGGGTTTTTCCAAAGACCGTATTTGTTTTTCCCATGCAAAATTTGTTTTACTGTACAAAATTAAACTCCCATTCCTTACTTCTAAACTTAATGCTAATTCTATGCTTGTTTCTATTTTCCAACCTCTTTTATTTTCTCTTCTATGACTATTGCTATTCATATTTTATCTATTATCTTATTTACTCGATGTTCCATTTCTACATTCCTATTCCTATGTTTGTTTGTAGCAGGGTGTTTTCTTGTCTTAACCATTTCTTAGCTCTTTACATCTTTCCTTTCTCCCAAGTCTTTGTCTCTTGTAGCCAATCTCAGCAGTATTTGCACGCAAACAAACATTTTCACTCTTTTTCACGGCTTTTCTTTCTATTCTCTCCCTGCCTACCACTCACAGTCCTCTACTTCTGGTTTCTGCACATGGGTTGCTTCGCTCAGCCCAGGTTTGATTTGCAGGCTTGCTTGGATTTTCAGATTCTGTTCAGACTCTTTTCCTCCCCCGTCTGTCAGCCAATCTTACAGTAAAAAGAACTGAAGGGTTGTTTTCCCTTGGTGTCTGAATGCTATTGCACTGCCTTGCCTTTGCATCAGTGGTGGGTTCCTACCAGTGCGGTCCACTCTATAGCACCGGTAGCGGCCCGCTGGTGACGTCACAGTACTGGTGCGGTCGGTAGCCGGTGCCTGGGCGCCGCCAATTTGTTTAAAAAATTTTCTTCTGTGCATGCCCAGAAGCCGAGTTTCCGGCACTGCTGATGGCTGAGGGAGCGCGTGAGATGCTGAAAGAACGGGCGGCAGGACCTATCTCAGTTCCCCTCCCTTCAGCAGTCTGAGAAGCCACGAACGCGCGGTGATGATCCTAGGCATTTTCGCACGTTTGAGGCTTCTCGAGCTGCTGAGGGGAGGGGGAATGGGCAGCAGGATCTATCTCAGTTCCCCTCCCTTCAGCAGTCCGAGAAGCCACGCCCACCTGGTCACATGGCTGGCAAGCCACACCCACAAAACAAGCCACGCCCACAGAGTGGTAGTAAAAAAATTAGGAACCCGCCCCTGCTTTGCATTGGAGATTTTTGTTTGTCACGTCTATGTCTTTTATTTATATTCACTTTTATTGTTTTTTATAAATAACTCAAGGTGGAGAATATAGCAATAGCACTTAGACTTATGTACCGCTTCATAGTGCTTTACAGCCCTCTCTAAGCGGTTTACAGAGTTCAGCATATTGCCCCCAACAATCTGGGTCCTCATTTTACCGACCTCAGAAGGATGGAAGGCTGAGTCAACCTTGAGCCGGTGAGATTTGAACAGCTGAACTGCTGAACTAGCAGTCAGCTGAAGTAGGTTGCAGTGCTGCACTTTAACCACTGTGCCACCTCGGCTCATATACCTAATATGATGGAATTAGAGACAAATCATGGCAGGATGCGAAGATGTCTGACTGCCTTCGCAGTGTTTATTGCTTATATACAGTTTTCCAAGCAGCCAAAGGTAGAAAAGAGCAACAGCATTTTCATTGGTGAATTCTCCCCCCACCAGCTTTAATGAGCATCCTGTTGTTGCAACCTAGATGAGATCACGTACCAGCCAGAGAAGGTATCTTAGATCATTCTGGCTATGTGAACTGAGTGATCTCATGCAGGCATGAGGGGCCCATTTAGGGTAGGGATTTTTCTGCGCACACACCCACCCTTCATCTGGCCCTCATCCCTACACTAATATTCCTGCTTTCTCCTATTTTCTCCATGTCAACAACGCTCTGAGGTAGGTTGGGCCGAAAGAGAGTGACTGGCCCAAAGTCACCTGGTGCCTAAAATGGGACTAGAACTCACAATCTCCTGGTGATTGGCCCAAAGTCACCCAACCGGCTTTCATGCCTAAGGTGGAACTAGAACTCACAGTCTACTGGCGATTGACCCAAAGACACCCAGTTGGCTTTCATGCCTAAGGTGGGACTAGAATGCCCAGTCTCCTGGTGATTGGCCCAAAGTCATCCAGCTGCCTTTCATGCCTAAAGGAGGGACTAGAACTCACAGTCACCTGCTGATTGGTTCAAAGTCACCCAGCCAGCTTCAAACCAGTCTTGCTTATCCCTTTCTTGACATACTAACAGACATGCTTGCTTTCAGGTCTCTTTCTTTCTTTCTTTCTTTCTTTCTTTCTTTCTTTATTTATTTATTTATTTATTTATTTATTTATTTATTTATTTATTAGTATTCTTCTATGCCGCCCTACTCCCTGAGGACTCAGGGCGGCGTACAACATTTAAAAGAACAACTAAACAGTAAAATTATTAAAAACAATTTTAAAAAAGTTTTAAAAGACATACAAAATCATGCATACATGGGGGAAAGTTGTCACAAAATCACCCCACCTGCAGGAAGAGCCATGTCTTAATGGCTTTTCGGAAGGCCAGCAAGGTGGGGATAATTCGGATCTCTGGGGGTACTTAGTTCCAGAGAGCAGGGGCCCCAACAGAGAACGCCCTCCCCCTAGGCCCCGCCAGCCGGCATTGTTTGGCTGACGGGACCCAGAGGAGACCCACTCTGTGGGACCTAACCGGTCGAAGGGAAGTAAAACGGGGCGTTGTTCCTTCCTGAACGCCCCTTCTCGTAGGGCGGAGCTAGCCTCCAAGATTGGGATGATACAATCCATCAGCCAATCAGGACTGAGTCTGACTCTATAAAAACTGTGCTGCTCATGTGCACCCCCTCTTGAGACGAAGGACGAAGTCAGACCCAATGTGTCACGTTCCCAACAAAAATATTTTTAATAACAGCAGGTATGAACAGAACAGACATGTAAAAACCTCAACCAAGGGTGGGACTTGGAGGCTAGCTCCGCCCTACGAGAAGGGGCGTTCAGGAAGGAACAACGCCCCGTTCTCCATAGTGGGCGGAGCTAGCCTCCAAGATTGGGACATGCCAAAGCAGAAATCCCCTTGGGAGGGAATCACGGTAACTCGGCCAGGCCGGAATCAGTCACAACAGACTGCAACACCTGTCGACCGAATGCCGAGTCCCTAGCCGCATAAACGTCCAACTTGTAGTGGCGGACAAATGGCAAAGGCGACGACCAAGTCGCCGCGCGGCACACCTCCTCAATGGAGGCATTGGTTGTCCATGCCGCCGTAGTGGCCGCGCTCCGTGTGGAGTGCGCCGTCAACCGCGGTGGCCGAGGAAGCCCCAGCTGGTCATAGGCGAAAGCAATCACCGCCCGAAGCCAGCGACCAATCACTACGGAAGAAGCCTTTCTGCCCATGGACGAGGGGTGAAAGCCTACAAAGAATGCTTCGGAACGTCGAAAGGACGAAGTACGAGACACATAGACCTCAACCGCCCGCCGGACGTCAAGAAGGGAGGCCCGATCGTCCGATGATGGAGCGTCTGCCAAGGAAGGCAAGACCAGCTCCTGCGCTCTATGAAAGAACGTATTGACCTTAGGGACAAAACTCGGATCGATGCGGAGGACAACCCGATCCGGATGGAAAACACAGAGATCCGGTCGAACGGAGAGCGCGGCCAGTTCGGAAATACGGCGCGCCGACGTGATCGCCACCAGGAATGCGACCTTCCAGGTGAGCAGTCGCAGCGGGACGTCGGTCAACGGCTCATACGGAGCCTCGGTCAGGGACTGGAGCACCCTCTGCAAGTCCCACGTCGGGTATCGATGTATTACCGGCGGCGAGATATTGGTCGCCGCCTTGAGAAACTGCCTCACGAGAGGATGCCCCGACAGCTGTTCGGTCGCTGGACACGATAAAACCGTCGATAGGGCCGCTAGTTGTCGACGCAAGGTATTGGGCGCCAGACCTCTGTCTAGGCCGGCCTGCAAGAAACGAAGCACGTCGATAACTGAGAGATCAATGGGTGACACGGCGGCACGCCCACACCAGTCACAGAAGGTCCTCCAAGTGGAGGCGTAGATGCGAGTCGTGGAAGCCCTGCGGGAGAGCAACATCGTGCGGATTATGTTTTCCGGGACCCCGCGGAACTGAAGGATGCGCCGCTCAATCGCCAGGCGGTCAGTTGTAACCAGTGTGGATCTGGATGCCTCACTGACCCCTGGGAGAGCGACGACTCTGTCGGAGGGATCCGCCAGGGCGGAGCTACCGACAGCGACTTCAGGTCCGCGAACCAGGGGCGTCGCGGCCAATGGGGCGCCAGCAGGATCACTTCCGCGCCCTCGTTCAAGATCTTGCGGATGACCCGAGGAAGCAGCGGGAGAGGCGGAAAAGCGTAAAGGAGCCCCCTGGGCCAAGGGCACCGGAGAGCATCCACGCCTTCCGCACCCTGAGACTGGTATCGGCAGAAGTAGCGGGGGAGCTTCGCGTTCCTCGGCGTGGCGAAGAGATCGGCAATCGGGTGGCCGAATCTGCGAGTGATTTCCTGGAACAGTTCCCGGTGGAGGCTCCACTCCGCCGGGTCCATCTCGTTTCGGCTGAGCCAATCCGCTGTGCAGTTGGACACCCCCAAAATGTGTTCCGCCCGCAATGATAAAAGATGGCGTTCTGCCCAGAGGCCCAGGTCTTTGGCCTCTGACATCAGACGACGAGAGACCATGCCCCCTTGACGGTTGACATGGGCCTTCGCCGTGATGTTGTCGGTTAGAATCAGCACGTGCCGGCCCTCCAAAAGGTGCTGGAACTGTCGAAGCGCCAGGTAGACCGCCTTCAACTCCAGGTGGTTGATGGTGAGTGACGCTTCTCTCCGGGACCAGGTACCCTGGGCAACATGAGACATGGTGTGAGCCCCCCAGCCCTGAAGGCTGGCGTCGGTGGTCACCGTGACCCTGGGTGGCTCCAGAAACGGACCCCCTTTGGAGATGGCCGGGGAGCACCACCACTGCAAAGACCGGCGGACGGTGGACGGGAGACTCACCTGGATGCGTCTGATGTTGCTCTGATGTTTGCGCTGAAAAGGCAACATAAACCATTGTAGTTCTCTGGAGTGCAGCTGGGCCCAGGGAGTAATGTGTATGGCCGAAACCATCTTGCCCAGGAGCGAGGACAGCAGGTTCAGTGGTACCCGGTGCTGCCCGAGAACCTGACCCACAAGGTTTGTCAAGCCGTCCTGGCGGTCCTGGGAAAGATATACCCTGCACTCCAGAGAGTCAATGACCGATCCCAAATGGGTGATGGTAGTGACGGGGTTTAGCTGGCTCTTCTCGAAATTAACCGAGAAGCCGTGGGCCGCAAGGGCCGCCAGTGTTACCCGGATATCCCCCTCAGCCTGCGACCGTGAGGACAACTGGACGAGGATGTCGTCCAAGTAGCACTGGAGTCTAATTGGACGGGACCGCAGGTCGGCAGCGAGGGCCGCCAGGACCTTAGTAAATACCCGTGGGGCCGAGGATAACCCAAACGGGAGAGCAGTGTATTGGTAGTGTTCAGTCCGGTAGCAAAAGCGCAGGAATTGCTGGTGGTCGGGACGGATAGGCACATGGAGATAGGCCTCTGTGAGGTCAATGGACGCCATGAAATCCCCTTCCCGGATCCCGCCAAGAATCGACTGCAACGTATGCATCTTAAATTTTTTGTATTTCAAAAATTTATTGAGACGTTTAAGGTTCAAGACGGCTCTCCACCCGCCCGAGGACTTTTCCACGAGAAATAGAATGGAATAGAAGCCCTGGCCCCGCTGGTCCTCCGGCACCCGCTTGATGGCATCAATGTCCAGAAGGTGCCGGATGGCGGTCAGCATCCGCGACCGTTTCCGGGGATCAGAGGACTGGGGGCACCTCAGAAAAAATCCCGGGGGGGTGGAGATGAAATCCAGGGCGAGACCCGATGTAACCGTCTCGCGAACCCAAGCATCGGTGGTAGTGTCCTCCCATCGCCTGGCGAAGAAGCGCAGGCGACCCCCAATGGGAGGACCGGGCTCATCTACTTGTAGCGGCGGTAGGGGCGACCACCTGCCCCCCGAAAAGGCCGCTTGTTGTTATCCCTGCGCTGGTCTCGCCCCTGGTTCTGCCTCCCGCCCCAGCGGTTTCTGCCCTGATTAAAGGAGGGTGCTCGGTAGGGTCGCCGTGGGGCCGGGGGCACCACAGGAGCAGGAGCAGGGGAGGCCTTGTTCTGCCCTTTTCGGGTACAGTTGGGCAGAACCTTCCTCTTGTCTTTTGATTCCACCAGGTATGGCTCCAATGCATCACCAAAAAGGGACTGACCCTTGACTGGAGCGATAGCAAGGCGCCACTTATGGCGGGTGTCCGCCGGCCAACTCCGCAGCCAATGCATCCGGCGCGCCACCACGGATGCCCCCATGGACCTTGCTGCAAAACGGGCCGCCTGCAATGTTGCATCAGAGGTAAATTGAGATGCTGCCATCAATTTGTTGATGTCTTGTCTGGCCCGGACATCCGATGATGGTAGGTGGTCCTGGAGCGCGTTAAGCCAGCGGATGGATGTGCGGCAAAAAAATGAAGCGGTCGCTGAGGCCCGAAGCGCCCAGGCGGCCGCCTGGTGCGCGCGTTGGAGAGCCTGTTCTGTGCGCCGGTCTTCGGGCCGCAGAAGCTCCTCAGAGTCCCCCGGCATTTGGGCTGTGGTATATAACGCCTTAATCGGGGGGTCGACTGGCGGGATTGGAAGGTGGTCGGCCAAGGCCTGGGCAACGTTAAAGTACCGTTTGTCCAGAGTCGATGGAACGGCTCCCGCCTGTGGTGTCTGCCATTGCTTGACCACAGAGTCCACGAACAGCCTGGGGGCCGGAATGATTTCGGCCTGGGAAGTGGTCTCCTCAAAAAGGGGATCCGCTTCCTCATCAGCTGGCTGCTGTGCTGCGGCCGGTGCAATCTTGGCCGCGGCTCGCGCCTTGTGTAGCAATGATTTAAAATGGTTAGGGTTGAACAGGCCCGTGGTGACAGGGGCCTCAGGGGCCATGTCCTCGTCCTCTGAGAAATCGAGCTCTTGAACTCGATCCTCAGTGTCCTGAAGAGAGCCCGGGGACTCCAGAGAAGATTCCAACCCTACGCCTGACAATTGGAGGCCCGCTGCCGGTGTGGTGGTCCGCGTGGTGGTATCCGAGCGGGAAGTCCTGCCCGAGGCTGGAGTGGAGGTGGTGGCCCGTTTCAGCCCCGCCTCGATCCCTTTCTCAATAGCTGCCTGGATCAGGGATTGGACCTCTGGGCAGGCAAATTGTGCCAGGGCCGCAGAAGAAGGTGTGGCCGGGGCAGCACTCCTAGGGGGGCCTGGATCCTCCCAGATGTCCCCTTCCCCGAGTCTAAGGTCAGGGTTGTCCAGGGAGAAGGCTCCCGAGGACTGGCGTGACCTGGGCAGCGAGCTACCTGTATCCTTGTGGGGGCGTGGTTCAGGCTGCAGTCGGGGCCCTGCGGGGGGTTCAGCCGCTGGCCTGTCAGGTGCCCTTGCATGCGGCCGCTCCTCCGATGCTCTGGAGGAAGAGGAGGAGCCCTTGGCTTTCTCCACCGACGGCCGTTTTATAGGTGAACGGTCCCGTCGGTCTGAGGGAGGAGGAGAGGCCTTCCTTGACCGCCCCTCAGTCTCCTTGCCGCTCCTGGACTTCGAGCGGCTCTTGCCGCTCCTGGCTGCCTCCGCCATGGCCGCTTTTACGGGCGTTGAGTGAGAGGCTAAGGGCGCCGCTTTTACGGGCGAGAAACCGTGGCCGCCAAACAGCTGATGCTCCGCCGGTGGTGTGCGCAAGCGCGCCGGTGGGAGCAGGTGATCGGCGGTCCCCCGAGTGCCGGCTCGAGCTGCAGGGAGGTACGGAAGACCAGCAGTCCCAGGAAGATGAGCGCTCTGCCGGAGAAGATCGGGTCGGCAAATACAAACGGCTCGTTTGGCGCTCGGGTGTCGCGGCCTGGGCGCCGATGCCGCTAGAAGCGGTCTGCGGCTGCGCCAACCCTGGAAGACGAGGCGCTAGCAGCGAGAGGCGAGCAGGGCGTTCCCTGAGTCACAGCCGTGACGAAAGCAACGGGGGGAGTCCCTGGGCCTGCGCGCATGCGCCGCTCAGTCTGTGCGAGGCAAGCGAGGCGCGAAGATCTCCTGTCGGCTGGAACCGTTGGGCGCAAGATGGCCGATGGCGCCAAAAACCACCGGAGCTGGGCCTCAGGATTTTCGCCCCCGAACGGCACGGCACGCCTCGGTGGGTATCCCCTTCGGCCTAGGAGTGATCCGCGACTGAAGAGGAGGCCGATTGAGAGAGAATGTGCAGGACCGCCCAAGCGCTAGGCTTCTGCGGTCAGGGTCAGCTGGGCCAGCAAACTCTCTGGGCGGACGTGGCACAGGCCACCCTGGTCGACGGTCACAAGCGCTAGGCTTCTGTGACTAACGAGCTGCATACAATGACCAGGCCACAAGGGATCGCCAATGGCCAGCCACCAAGATGGCTTGGAAGGCCGATGGCGGGGCCAAGGCCCACCCAAGAAACTTCCACCCTCCAACTGGCACACAGATGGTAGACAAGTGGGGGGGAAAGACAAACTTACGCAGAAGGAAGATGTAGAGAAGAGTAATTCAAGACCTGCAATGTTGGGGTGACACAATCCTTATGGCCAAGGACTGAGTCGAAAAAGGGGGTGCACATGAGCAGCACAGTTTTTATAGAGTCAGACTCAGTCCTGATTGGCTGATGGATTGTATCATCCCAATCTTGGAGGCTAGCTCCGCCCACTATGGAGAACATACATGGGGGAAAGTTGTCACAAAATCACCCCACCTGCAGGAAGAGCCATGTCTTAATGGCTTTTCGGAAGGCCAGCAAGGTGGGGATAATTCGGATCTCTGGGGGTACTTAGTTCCAGAGAGCAGGGGCCCCAACAGAGAACGCCCTCCCCCTAGGCCCCGCCAGCCGGCATTGTTTGGCTGACGGGACCCAGAGGAGACCCACTCTGTGGGACCTAACCGGTCGAAGGGAAGTAAAACTACTTCTCCGAGAGTTATAAAACTAACTCTCCAATTAAAGGAAAGGTTGGGCTGTTTTAATCTTCCTTCCTAGGTAACATGAAAAGTTTGTATTCCAGGAGGGGGAAAAATGCCTGCTAACTCAAGATGATGAGTTATTCTTTTACACTTTAATTTTTAATGTATTGATAAATTCCAAATCTTTTGGCATGCAATTCAGACTCAGATCCACATCCTTAAACCATTATACTCTTCTCAAATCATTATTAGTATTAAACCAAAATTAAACAATAGTAACAAAAACCTTTATGAATAACTGTCATCTCCCCCATCTGCCACTTCTGTCAAATTGTAATGAACGTGTTAATTATCTTTTTTCTAAACATTCTCTAAAGTCTCCAGTAAATAAGAGAAACGTCTTTTCTTGAAGTGTCATTTTGAGTACAAGACAATTATTACTTTTAAAGTCCCTTAGCAATTGATTCGTTAATACAGATCATTCCAACTCTTTATTCCACCGTTCTTGCACATAATTATTATCCGTTTTAACAATACTCTTTAACTGTCTGTAAAAAAAATTCTGCAAATTTAAAACCTTTCAAAACACATTTCAGTGTTAATAGTAATTTATGAGTTTTAAACGCTGCTAATGGATCTGGAACAAATTGCGACATCAAAAGATGTTTTCATTACGCATACTGCCCTTTTGCAGTTTTTGACAATCCAGATTCCTCTGGCAATATCTCAAATGTTGAAAAACCTGATTAGCAATAAGCTGGTGCAAAGCACTGATATCTCTATAAGCCCATTAATTTTTTTTAAAAAGTGTCCTATTTTCAAACTGGAGTAATTCCAAAGTGATTCAACCGTTCTTGTTTTGTATTTCAATCCTGCAAAACTTTGTGGTCTCTGCATTGCCACTCTCCATTTCATCCCAGGTCAAATCTTTTCAAACTTTTCCTCTTTCCATTCAGACAAGAGATTTGGTGAAAGCGTTTGGCCCAGAAAAAAAAGAATGAACACCTGTGCATGTTGCCAATTTTTTTCTGAATCATAGCAGCTTACAGAAATTTAAAATAGTTCCCGGTGCAATGAATGATATAAAACAAACAAAAAGCATCCACAGCGTCATAAACATTAGCATGTCCATGGCAAACAGTAGCAATGAAATATTCTCAGTAATATTGCAGACATTATAAGATCATTATATCAAAATACAACAAACTTATAACTATCCCCGAACAGCTCCCAATTAATAAACCACATTTTATTTTAGCTATCAAAAATCCTCGGGAAAAGTTCAGTTTTTATTTCTTTCTGGAAGGCAGCTACTGTTGTGCTAGTCTAATGTATCTAGAGATGCTGTTCTATAATTTTGCCTTGAGAAGTTGTGGGTGCTCCATCACTGGAGGTTTTTAAGAAGAGATTGGACAACCGTTGGTCTGAAATGGTATAGCGTTTCCTACTGGAGCAAGGGCCTGGACTAGAAGATCTCCAAGGTCCCTTCCAATTTTATTATTCTGTTAATGTCCGTACTTTTTGGAAAATCCTATTCCCAAAAGTGAGGATGTTCTTCCCCTGATGTTTAGGAAGCAAGTTAAAGCTTTATTATTCCAGTAGATATGTGAATCCTAGCTTGTCCTGATGACTTGTAAATTTATTTGCTTGGACCTTACTTTACTTGTTTGCTGCCCAGAGTCGTACAATAGTTGGTAGAGGTGACTTATAAGCACAATAAATAAAATAAATTGATGCTGTAACTGGAAAAGGATGCCTCCAGGCTTAGGACTGCTTATTTTTACAAAAATGTTGGAATACCAGAAGCTTCTCCTGTGGTGTCTACTCAGATAGGTCAGTTCTGGTTAAAGGAAGTAGACCTGAAGATAACTTGGTTCCAAGCCATGTAGACTTTTTGTAGATCTGCACTTTGACGTGGCTTGGAAGCTCATCAGTAATCAATGCAAGACCAGGAATAATCTGCTCCAGGTGAGCAACATCTGCCAACATCTGGGCCACCACATCCAGTACCTATTGTACCTTCCATGTAGACATCAGAAGCATCCCCATATATATAGCATTGTAGTAATCTATATACAGGGTGATGAGGTATCCTCAAATTTCAGATAAGGCATTATTTCATGATAATCCAAATTCTTTCTGTTTTTTTTATAATAAGGATTTCTCTAGGAACTCCATATATCCTTTGGAACATATAAGGAGCTCCCAATCGGAATCACAATACCTTTTCCATCCATTTCCCTGGAATTTCCAAATTAGTGTTAAAAGAAAATTTGAAGAACAAATTGATCTAACCCTTCTTTTTCAGTTTCTCTTTAGCTGATGATGGGTCTTCTTCTTTCTTCCCCCATTCTTTATCTCCTTGTCTGTATGAAATAGAGATTGTTCTGCTCCATTGACTATCATTAAGCCTTCATTCACCCATTCTAATTCAATGAAAATTATATAGAATGAAAATTAGTGTGTTAGAAATAAACAATGAGAAGCAATACAGATGCTAGCTTCATATATCCAGCTGCTCTTTGCAAATGTTTTGGAGTTGCGTCATGCATTCCTCCCATATAGAAAATGTGTGGGTTTGTATTAGATAAAACTTCATGCCATCATTTGAAATTCCATTTGCTTCAGTAAAAGAGCCGAAACATCCAAGCCATATTCCCTGGAAAACATACATTTCATACACAGTGCAACTTAGATATTGCAAAAAGAGCCACTCTTGCATATTGTTGGAAGAAATATCCAGGTTCAGGTCCAATCCAGGAGAAAGGCACTAGAGACAAAATGGAGGATGGAAGCTGATTGGAAAGAGGATCCATTTATTGATGAACAAAAGCACATGTTTGTGGTTCTGGTGCAGCTGACCACATGGAGTTGAGAGTGAGGGGTTTTTATACCTTCCCTTGGGCTTTGAACTTGAGCTTCCTGTTCCTGTGCAAGAACATGAATTCTATTGGCTGCTGTCAGACTCCCATGGGGTCATGTAGGGGTCATAGCTGAGGTTGTCTGTGCTCCCAGGTTTGGTTGAAGTTCGGACTGCTGAGATGATGCAATAAAGAGGCTTGTGTTCTGAAAGGGTGTTGGGCAATTCCTGTTGTGTCTGAGGGCTAATCCTACCTTGGTGCAGGGAGTAATGGGTTACCAAATCTGCATTTCTAAAGCTGCCCCAGCTCAGTATCTGCTTGGGGGGTGGGGCAGGGAGCTGGGGCTCTGAGTTTCTGTCTCCCTTAAGATTTTTTATTTCTCTTTTAGGGGAAATATTTTATCCTGCCATTTTAAAATATTCCTCAAAATATTTCATTCTTCTAGGAAAGGGCTGGGTGCTAACTTTCTACACTATGTAGTAAGGACCATGGGCTATAATCTTCCAATGCTGGATATTTTGACATATTACAGCCTCAGCACCTTGCTTCTACTTCTCACCATTGGAGGAAGTTGTCTATAGAGATTCTCAATTGTCCGGGTCATGGTTGTCGCAAAGGTGCATTTTTCAATAGGCAACTAGACTTTCATTATTATTTTTTCAGTCTGAGTAAAAAAAAAATCAAAATGTGAGAGTGCCAACAAGTTCCTGATTCAACTGAATATAGTCTACAATTGCAATGGTTCAGCTTAGAATCTTTCTCAACCTTTCCTGGAGAAATGAGGAGCTGAAGCCAAGAAATTCTGCAAGCAAAATTATGGCTGATGGGAAAGAGATTTACATACATGTGGTCCAGAGGTGGGTTCCTCCCAGTTCAAACTGGTTCTCCTGAACCAGTAGTAAACCGCTGGTGACGTCATGATGACGTCACGGAACCAGTTCGGTCAGTGCTGGTCCGTGGGCGACACCATCTTTTTTCTTGAATTTTTTTTATTTTTATTTTGATTTTTTTACATCTCTACTGTGCATGTGTAGAAGCCGAGTTTCCATTGCCATCTTGTTTTTTGGCTTTTGGGGGGGGGGATTTTTTCAGATTTTTCGGCACTGCGCACGCGCTGTGACCTAGCAATGCTGCGTGGGAGGAAGTGAACCGGCAGCGAGGTAAGCTAGAACCCACCCCTGATTTGGTCTATATTATATATCCACCGACATAGGCCAATTTCTTGTACTGCAAAGATAAAAAAGCAGGAGTCCTATATTTATTTATTTAATAGATTTCTATATGAGTGTAAAGAGGTTTAAAAAGCCAACAATAAAATACAGTTTTATGAAGGGCCAGCACTTAAATTGCAACGGAGTAGTGAGAATGCAGTAAATGTATTCCCATAATTCCTTTAATATGCTTCCACCTTTAATATGCTCCACCAGTATGGACCGTTTTGTTTGCTGCATGTGGATTTACACCTAAATATAATAATGCTTTATTGCACTCATTCCTACATATATAAAATAGTTTGTAAAACACATTTTCTTTTTATGCATATTAAATATTTTATTTGTATTTTCAACTGGTAAGCAGGAATAGTTCAATTACCTATTCTTTTGTTTTCCAGTTCAGTTCTAAAACTATTTCATACTTTCAAGTAAACTCAAATCTCTTCATCTGTTTTGCTGGTCTCTCATGTGACCAGCAAGACAAAGCTTAAAAAAAATAGGATTACAGCAATTTGTTGAAATAATAGTATAACCTAATGCTATAAAAAGTGATTAATTTTTAAATCCTTAATTTAAACTATAAAAATCATGATAGCAATACAACCAAAATAATCTGTTTAAAATTTTAAATATGAGAGTTAATATGGTGTTTTTAATAATGTTTTAATATTGTTTTACTTTTAAATTGTTACAATTGCTTTTTTACTATACGTTTCTTATCCATGTTGTACGCCGCCCTGAGTCCTACGGGATTGGGCGGCCTATAAGAGCGTAGAAATAAATAAATAAATAAAATAAATAGTGAAAAGTTGAAAAGTTTAGGTAAAACTTTTAGAGGGGTGACTAATAAAAGTAGTTAACAGGAAATATAAAATAATTATATAATTATATACTAAAAGCTATGAATAACTTCAATGTTAATTAATATCATTTATTAATAATAATCGATATTAATTAATGCTAATATTTTGTTTAAAGGGAGTATAATTTGTAGTATAGATTAAAGTAACATACTTTAATCGATTAGGACTTAAAAGCTAAAAGTTGTGGGTTTTTTAACTTGCAACAACTAGTTATTTGCTTGATTAAAGTTAGCTCTTAATAACAGTAAAATAAAATGGGAATCAATAACCAATAAAAATACATGCAAGTTTAATGCATAGCTATAGGTAATCAATTATATAAGCAGCTATAGCTAAAATAGAGCCGGGTGGGACGTGTCTAAGCACTATTAGAAGAAAAAATTATGTTGTATTGTACAAATAGAAGGACAGTATTCAGCAATGTTCAGCGAAGTAGAATCTAATTGGTCTGAAAATAACCACGAGAAATAAAAAGATCAGATCAGCTGGAGTGCTTCAGTGCAGAATAAGCAGTGTAGAAGTATAATCTAGCATTTCAAGTGTTGCTCTGCTTCAGAGGCATGTCTCTGTTCAGTAACTGTTGTTGGGAGGGTATTAAACCTGGCCAAAGATAAGTGCTTTCTGAATTTGGGGACACTTATACTGTTGAAGGTACAATCTAACATGGAAGTGATAAGCAATATGTCACAAAGAAATGTTTCTAGTCAGGTTTGATTGGTCTCTTTGGAACTCCAAATCAATTGTCAACCCTGAAGCTGGCCTGGCTGAGGCCATTTTGAGACTTCAGCACTGACACACTGAAGAAGACGGACAAGGAGGGGGGAATAGAGATAGTTGGGGTGTTGTAGTCAAAACAAAATACTTTCTCGTGGGAACCAAGGACATTCCTGCAGGTGCTCGGAAGGAGGGGACTGGAGTCACCTAGCAACTGGAGAGTATCCTGATTGGGCCATGTGACTGATTGTTTAGCCATTAGTTCTGCCATATATTGGTAGCACACACAAATGTGTTATGCTACATACAGAGAGGTTTATGGTAGTGTATCTCCAGCACTGGATTCAACTGGAGAAGACAATTCTTCATGAAGAAACCAAGGAAGGTGGGCATTGCACAAGATTTATGCCGTGTTTTTATATATGTTGTTCTTGTTCTGTGCTATCCTGGGGAAGGATATTTAAATTCAGGTTTATCTTTCTCTGAATAAATACAGCATATAGACAGGCCTGTAATATATTTCCTTGAGAAGCAGAAGGTGACCTTCAGGTATCTCTTCAAAATCTAGAGTTTGTAGATTGGAATCTCTTGTCCCAAGAATATTTCAGTTCATAAACTGACATTTCAGTGATATTTCTTATTTGATGAATGAGTTGCGGTTGCGTACACAGGAGGGATTGGCATTGTGTGATAAGGTTCTCTTCTTTCACATTATTTTCTCCTAGAAATGTTGTGGCAGATGTAATATTGAATAGAATGAGGTGTGACTTTTTCTATTCACAAGGTCATGCTGCAGTAGCCTCACTTTGCTGTGCACTCCACAGAGCTGGGCTTGCTTCCGAAATGTTTTGGAAGATATGCTTCAGACCCTGGGCAGTACGATCACAGCCCCTTGTCTACTTTTCATTAAAGTAGCTCCACTTTTTCCAGGCTTAAAAAAAAAGTTGTGACTGCATTAAGAGGTAGCTTCCATTGTTTTATTTAGTATCCTAGTATGATTTATGTTGATTGCTTATTTAGTATCCTATGACTATCACTGAGTGTTGTATCATATGATTTATGATGAATGTATTTTATGATTATAATGATGATTTGTCACTTGTTGCTTGTATGTACACTGAGAGCTTATGCACCAGAGACAAATTCCTTGTGTGGCCAATTACACTTGGCCAATAAAGAATTCTATTCTATTCTATTCTATTCTATTCTATTCTATTCTATTCTATTCTATTCTATTCTATTCCATTCCATTCCATTCCATTCCATTCCATTCCATACCCTACCCCACTCCACTCCACTCCACTCCATATTCTATTCTATTCTATTCTATTCTATTCTATTCTATTCTATTCTATTCTATTCTATTCCATTCCATTCCATTCCATTCCATTCCATTCCATTCCATTCCATACCCTACCCCACTCCACTCCACTCCATATTCTATTCCCGTGGTGGCGAACCTATGGCACACGTGCCACAGGTGGCACGCGGAGCCATTTCGGCTGGCACGCCACGGGTCCGGCACATTCTACTTCCGGGTTTCTGGCGCGCATGCGCAGAGCTGCTAGAGCTACCCGAAGCAGAAGGAGGAGGGGCGGTTGCGCAGGCTGGGCGGCTCACGTAACCGCTCCCTCCTCCTTCTGCTGCCAGCCTCATGTTCCTGCTTCTGCCCGGAGTGCCAGGCTTGGAGCAGAAGGAGGAGGGGGCGGTTGCGCGAGCCGCCCAGCCTGCGCAACCGCCCCCTTCTCCTGCTCCAAGCCTCGCACTCCGGGCACCAGCATCGTCCGGCACCGCCGCCTTTGCCATGGCTGGACACGCCGCTGCTGCCCTGCGGGCGAGGCGGTGGTGGCGGTCAGGGCTCACCTGCGAGGCAGGCGCCGGCAGGATTAACGCGCATGGGAGGGAAGGAGAGCGCGCTACTGCCACCGCTGAAATTTCCAAGCCGGGCGGGAGCTCAAAAACGCCCGCTGCAGCATCCCTGCCATTCTCCCTGCCATTCAAGCGGCCGAAGGAGCACCGGAGCACCGACGTTGCCCTCCGTCTCGGTCTCCTGCCGCCACCGCCAGCTGCAGCCTTCCCAGCAGGTGGGCGCGCGTGGAAGGGGTCGCGGAGCAGAGGCGCCCGGCGGTTTAAGGCAAGAGGCGGGCGGGAGATGCGGGCAGGAGCTTGCTTCCGCCGATGCCACTTCTGGCATCCCTGCGCCTCTCGCACCGCTCGCCGGGTGTCTCTGCTCCGCGATCCCTCCCCTGCGCGCCCACCTGCTGGGAAGGCTGCAGCTGCCCTCCTTCTTGGTCTCCTGCCGCCACCGCCAGCTGCAGCCTATGAGTCTGGACAAGTGTTCTTAAACTTGAAACCTATTCACATTTAATTTTCACATTTTTTTCTTAGTTGCCCTGCTGCTCCAGTCAGAAATATTTTGCTGAACAGACAAATCCTGTGTCAGCCCTGAAGTGATCATGGCTGAAGCCGTCTTGGAGGTTTCAGGACTGCCACACAATAGAGGGAGGGGTGGAAACAGTTACTCTATTTTTCGGAGTATAAGACGCACCTTAGTTTTTGGGGAGGAAAATAGGGGGGGAAAAATCTGCCTACCAGGTATTTATCTGGCTAGCGTCCTTAGTCTGGTCAGCTTCAGCACATTATTTTATCCCCTGGTTAGGACTTACTGTAAATAAACCTTCTTCTGAGAGAGTAACAATGAAAGAGCCTGCAAGCCGGTAAGAGCTGGGAAGATCATTAGCACCTGGTTAGGGCTAGAAAAAAACTTATTCGGAGCAGCTTCAGCACATTATTTTATCCCCTGGTTTGGACTTAAAAAAACCTTCTTCTGAGAGAGTAACAATGAAAGAGCCTGCAAGCCGGTAAGAGCTGGGAAGATCATTAGCACCTGGTTAGGGCTAGAAAAAAACTTATTCGGAGCAGCTTCAGCACATTATTTTATCCCCTGGTTAGGACTTAAAAAAACCTTCTTCTGAGAGAATAACAATGAAAGAACCTGCAAGCCAGTAAGAGCTGGGAAGATAGTTAGCACCTGGTTAGGGCTAGAAAAAAACTTATTCGGAGCAAGTAGAGCAATGAAAAAAAATTCTGCAAAGACTTAGGGCTAGAAAAACATTCTTTGGAGAGAGTAATAATGAAAAAGCCTGCAAGATAAGAGCTGGGAAGATCGTTAGCACCTAGTTAGGGCTGGAAAAAAAAGCTTTGAAAAAGCTACATTCAGAGTATAAGACGCACCCAAATTTTCAGCCACTTTTAGGGAAGAAAAAGATGCGTCTTATACTCCGAAAAATACGGTAGATGGGGTTTGTAGCCAAAACAATAAAACTTCCTTGTGGGAACCCAAGGAGGACATTCCCACAGGTGGCTGGCCAGAGGAGGGGTGAAGTAACCAAGCAAATGGACAGCTCCTGGATTGGACAGTGTGACCAGTGACTTGGGAAAAAGAGGAAACTTTTACTCATTAGGTGAAAGCCGCAGGAACTTTTAGAGTCGGCTTTCACCAGTTGTGCCAATATGATCTACCCAATAAAACTGTTCTTTGAGGAACCTGCCTGCCTTGAAGTTCTAATTTCTATGGGTGCATTACTTGCAATGCTGACATCCTGTTCTTTCAGGCTAGCAATATATCTCTGATATATAACTCTCTCTTAAGTTCCCAGAACATTCCTCTTAGCACACTTTAATGTCTTTTCTATGATGGCTTTTCCAGTCCAATATTCTTAAATAAGTCCTGTTTGTTCTAGTGGTTAAGGCTCCAGGCTAGAAATCAGGAGATGGTGAATTGAAGTCCTACCTTAGCTGTGAAAGCCAGCTGGGTGGCCTTGGGTCAGTCACTCTCTCTCATCTAATCCCAACTCACCTCACAAAGTGTTGCTGTGGAGAAAATAGGAGAAGGAAGATGTGTTGGATATAGCACTTAGACTTATATACTGCTTCACAGTGCTTTAGAGCACGCTCTAAGCGGTTTACAGTGTCCGCATGTTGCCCCCAACAATCTGGGTCCTCATTTTATCAACCTCCGAAGGATGGAAAGTTGGGCCAATCACTCTCTCTCATCCCAACTCACCTCACAAAGTGTTGCTGTGGAGAAAATAGGAGAAGGAAGATGTGTTGGATATAGCAATAGCACTGTCAGGCAGTGATTTTTATATTGCCTGTTATATGTACTGTATATGCAGGGAGCTGCATCCCTATTCATTATAATGGTTTATTCCTGAGCATGTGATTCATATGTTCCTGTACGCATGTGCACATTCCTTTCTCCGTTCTACCCTTCTGTTCCTAGCTTCTATCGAAGCTAGACGTGCCTTTTTATATCAGAGATGTAGAATAATGATGATTTATTGTTTTTGTACCAAATAAATATTTTTACTTAGACCTTTAAACTGCGGTTTCATTTCTAATGTCAGAATTCCGGGAAAAGATCTATTTTCGCCTTTAGTGAGAGTTATTCTCATCTTGACAAGCACTTAGATTTATATACTGCTTCATAGTGCTTTAGAGCATGCTCTAAGCGGTTTACAGTGTCCGCATGTTGCCCCCAACAATCTGGGTCCTCATTTTATCGACCTTCGAAGGATGGAAAGTTGAATGAACTTTGAGCCAGTGAGTATCCAACTCCTGGCAATGAGCAGTGAGTTAGCCTGCAGTACTGCATTCTAACCACTGCGCCATCACAACTCCTACGTTCATGACCTTGGGTTATTTGTAAAAATAATGGTGGAATACAATTAAATAAATAGAAAATTCCTCAGATTGTGCACTTGTGCGGAAAAGTTTATTGAATCTATAGTCCGTGTCCAGCTATACTGCATTTTTATAAAGAAGCAAGAGCCTGCCTTATCGCTTCTTATTTAACAAAGTACCTGGGGAATTTTGATTTATTTCCTGTGCTGCTGTTATCATCAGCCCAATATGAATCCATTTCTATGAAAGTGTCCACGTTTTGCTGTGCTATTTGTAAAACCAGACACCCTTTGATTGTATCAATGATCTAGCCGTAAGCTATAGGGTTTCATTTTGTTTCATCTTCAGCTGTTAACTTGTGTGATTCTACTCAGTGACCATAATAAACTCACTGAGACTCTATTGCTATGGCAGGCTTTGTGTGGAAAGATTCAAGACTACCAAGGCTTTATAGCACTATAGCACTTAGACTTATATACCGCTTCATAGTGCTTTACAGCCCTCTCTAAGCGGTTTACAGAGTTCAGCATATTGCCCCCAACAATCTGGGTCCTCATTTTACCCACCTCGGAAGGATGGAAGGCTGAGTCAACCTTGAATATGTTACTTATAATTTATAATTTACTTATATATTACTTGGATTATATAAGTATAATCCAAGATATAATTTACTTATATATTACTTGGATTCTGTTCCAGCTAAAATTATTATCCCCATGTGCCAGATACTTCAAATATTTATTTGGAATCGTTCTTAATATAAATATCCATGCTTTGATTAGCAACGTTTCTAAAAGTCTGTGGAGATTCTCATTCATCCAGATCATGGTTGTCCTAAACGTGTTTTTTTCAGGAGGCAACTGGACTTTCTTCTTTTTTCTTTGAAGACGTTTCGCTTCTCATCCAAGAAGCTTCTTCAGTTCTGACAGGATAGTTGGGGAATGGAAGGATTTATATTCCTTGCAGACAGCTGGTCATTTGCATCCTTTTAGAGCAGCGGTTCTCAACCTGGGGGTCGTGACCCCTTTGAGGGTCAAACAACCCTTTCACAGGGGTCGGGAGACTTCGCCTGGACGCCGCCATTCGGGTTCTTTTACCCTCTTCGCATGCACAGAACGCTTTGCGCATGCACACAGGGTAAAAGAACCCAAATGGTGGCGGCGGGGCGGGGTCGCGGCAGCGGGTGCGGTGGCAGGGTGGGGCGCGGCGGGGGCGCGGGGGTGGGGCATGGGTAGCAGCATTAGGAAGGTTGAGAACCACTGTTTTAGAGGGTCAATGAAGCACTTGGATGTTTATCTGCAGAGTAGTCTGCAAGTTTTTTTCCCCTCTGGAAATTCCTACTCTCACACCATTCAAAGGGTGTTCATCCCAAATTGTATAGCTAAAAGTTCCCCACCATCCTGTCGGAGTTGAAGAAGCTTCTTGGATGAGAAGCAAAACGTCTTCAAAGAAAAAACAAGAAAGCCCAGTTGCCTCCTGAAAAAGCACCTTTGGGACAACGTTTCTAGAAGTTGCCTTTTCTATATTGCAAATCAGCGCACTGTTAGTCCTCGACTTACGACCACAATTGTGCCCAAAAATTCTGTTGTTAAGCAAGACATTTGCTAAGTGAGTTTTGTCCCATTTTACGACATTTCTTGCCACGGTTGTTAAGCGAATCGCTGCTGTTGATAAGTTAGTAACAACATGGTTGTTCAGTGAATCGGTGAGCCGGTGAGATTTGAACAGCTGAACTGCTGAACTAGCAGTCAGCTGAAGTAGGTTGCAGTGCTGCACTTTAACCACTGAGCCACCTCGGCTTTTGAACTGTCACTAAATGAACTGTTGTAAGTCAAGGACTACTTGTATTAAAAATCAAATTTAAAAAGCAGGGCTTTTATATTAAACAGGTGACATCTTCAAGCCCTCCAATGTTTCCCATTGGGTTAAGCCTGACTTTGATTTTTTTTTTAATTAATCTGTTGGGCACAGAGGAAATGCACTTGCTTCGAGATTTAAGGTTTTATCTTTGGCATGTTGAGAGAAGGGATGGACTGAAATTTGCATTCTTGTCATCTGGCCAGCTAGAGATGGCAGATTTTGCACGTTCTCTTGATGCTGTATAGCTCTTCTAGGAATCATGATTTTCGAAAAACAGATTTTTTTTTTAAAAAAAGGGGGAGAGATAACTGCTATTTATCTGTAACAGGGTTGAATATCTAATGATAAAAAAAATCTATATTTGTCCTGGTGGCCTTCCAAGCGAGAAGCAAATGTCTTATATGAAATGGGCATAACATGCTGGGATTTAGCTATATTAAAACGTATTAATCAGCTTGATCGTGCTTTAATGCTGATGATGACCGAGCCAAATCAATCCAGTAAGCTTTATAAGCACAGCTGTTTGTTGTCTAAATGTCAAGAGGGAAATTCAGCCAAATCTTCCAGGGCACAGAATTTTCAAGCCTAAAAATCTACTAGAAAGGACTAATGTCTCCATATTTACCATCCCTACCTCTGATGGTGGATCAGGATTACCTTGATTTGCTTAGAACGTAGAGCCAAACACTTAGGGAGAAGTTATCTTTTAACTAGACTAGTCTTCAGTCATTAAAGTTTAACCTAAGTGCATGTTTTCCCATTAAACCTAAAGAATCCTAAGTGAACAGTTTGCTCCAACAAATTGTTAAACTTGTGGCTATGTTAAGATCTTGCTTTTAATCTTTTAATTTTAATTGGGCCAGGCACTGATTAAATTCTGTTGTTCTAAGTTCTTCATCTGGGTTGGATTTAAAGTCTGAGGATTAGATAGACTTTAGGATAGAACTTAGTGAATAGAATGCAATACTGCAGGCTAACTCACGGCTCACTACCAGGAGTTCGATCCTCACCAGCTCAAGGTTGACTCAGCCTTCCATCCTTCTGAGATCAGTAAAATGAGGACCCAGATTGTTGGGGGCAATATGCTGACTCTGTAAACCACTTAGAGAGGGCTGTAAAGCACTATGAAGAGGTATATAAGTAAGGTGACCAGATTTTAATATTTGTAAAGCGGGACACCATTGATGGGGGGGGTTTCTAGGGGAGCAAGATGGGAGGGGTCCGTCTCTCTTATCCTGCGGCTTTGTGCACACACCCCCAAACACCCCCCCTTCATCGCAGCCAGGGGTGGGTTCCTACCAGCGCAGGCTTACCTGTTCGTCGCCGCAGAGCCGAAGAAGCTGGTGGCGTTTGCGGCGCGGGGCTTCCCCCGCCCGCTTTCCCCGGCCACCGGGATGCTGCCATTTGCGTTCTTTTACCCTCTGCACATGCGCAAAGCGTTCCGCTTGCACAGAGGGCAAGAGAACGCAAATGGCGGCGTCCCGGCGGCCGGGGAAAGCGGCCAGGGGAAGCCCCGCGCCGCGAACGCCACCAGCTTCTTCGGCTCTGCGGCGACGAACAGGTAAGACCGTCGCTGCCCCTCTCACTGCCCTCCCTCCCCGCCTGGCAGGAGGAGGCAGGCGAGGCAGGAGGCAGAGGGGTGTGCAGGGCAAATTCAAATTAAAAAAGCGGGACTTTTTTGAAATGCCTCGGGACTCGGGACAAATTATTAAAAAGCGGGACGTCTGGTCACCTTATATATAAGTCTAAGTGCTATTGCTATTGCTGTATATTAATCTACCTTCCACTCTTCTTATTCTAGTTAGATTACTTGTGGGTTCCTTTTATCTGGACTTCCAGCCCTCTGTGCAAATGAGCAGAAACCAAGACACATGAATGAATTATTAGCCAGTATTGTGCTACAGCAGTAGGAGTGGCGCGGTGCCCTAGAGGTGGAGCTCTCACCTCACAATCAGGAGGCTGTGAGTTCGATCCTAGGTAGAGGCAGATATTTCTCTCTCTGGGCACAATGAGAATATATTTGCTGAACAAAATTCCGCATTGGTGACAGGAAGGGCATCCGGCCATTAGCACTTAGACTTATATACCACTTCATAGTGCTTTTACAGCCCTCTCTAAGCGGTTTTACAAAGTCAGCATATTGCCCCCAACAATCTGGGTCCTCATTTTACCTACCTCAGAAGGATGGAAGGCTGAGTCAACCTTGAGCCAGTGAGATTTGAACTGCTGAACTGCAGCTAGCAGTAAGCTGAAGTAGCTGAAGTAAGCTGAAGTAGCCTGCAGTCCTGCACTCTAACCACTGCACCACCTCAGCTCTTAAACACTCTGCTAGCTCCATTCAGTTGCCCAGACTCCACCCTGCAAGGTATTATGGGGTCGTTAAAAGAAGATGATGATTGTGCTGCAGCAGCCGAAAAAGCCAGTGCAGCCCTAGGTTGCATCAACAGAGGGATAGATCGTGATCTCAAGAAGTGATAGTACTGCTCTATACTGTACAAATGAGGCCACTTGGAATATTGCATCCAGTTCTGGCCATCAAGATACAAAAAAGGTAGAGGTGGGTTCCTGCTGGAGCTGCCCGCTGCACAGCTCCGGTAGGGGGCGGCCGATTGCATAACCACTCCGGAGCCCTCTCTGCCGGTCCACCCGGCGTGTCGCCATTTTTTTTCGGTGATTTTGGGTTGATTTTGCTTATGTGCATGCGCAGAAGCAAAATCGTGCCAAAATCTCGTGAGGGGATGCGCACGCGTGTGAGATTTTGGTGAGATTTTGCCTCCGCACATGCGTGGAAGCAAAATCACGCTGAAATCTCACTCATGCATGTCCCCTCGCAAGATTTCGGCGTGATTTTGCTTTAGCACATGCGCAGAAGCAAAATTGCGCGAGGGGGCGCACACGCGTAGCAAGTGCGCGCGCCCCCAAAGCGTGGAGATGTGCGCGCATGGCTCCGGCAGCGAGGTAAGTGAGCAACCCGCCCCTGAAAAAAGGTGCCAGAGGCCTACAAGGAGGACAGAGAAGAGTAAGAAAGATGATAAGGGATCTACTATGTATGATGAATGGTTAAGGGAACTACCTAGATATGCCTAGCCTAATACATAGAAGGATTAGGGGTAACATGATACCTGTATTCCAGTACTTGAAGGGCTGTCACAGAGATGAGAGGGGACAACTTATTTTCCAAAGCACCTGTGGGTAGGACAAGAAGCAATGGGTGAAAGCTCATTCAACAGAGATCCAGTCTGGAACTGAGGAGACATTTTCTGACAGTAATTAATTGATAGAATAGCTTGCATCTTGGAGTTGGGAGTGTTCCATCACTGGAGGTCTTCAAGAAAAGATTGTCCTGGATGGAATAAGATCTCCTGCCTTGGGAAGAGGGTTGGACTATAAGACCTCTGAGGTCCTTTCCAGCCCTATGATTCTATGATACTGTTAGTACTCTGTCCAAACGGTTGGGTTGGCAATATATAAACAAGCCACCAATATATGTTTGTATGTATTTAAGTAATATAGCTTTAAGATGTTTGCTATATTCTGATTGGCTGTGGTGTTACAAATTGCCATAAGAGGGAGCTAGAAATCATGTTTCTCTCTCTCTGCTGATTCATTCGTGATTGACTCTTTGACTAATATAGTGAGCTCTGTGTGTTATGCTCTGTTAATCTATGGTAGTTTGATGTCTTTGTAAGCTGTAATATCTTTGTTTGATGTAAGACAAAGAAAGGCTGGTAAGAAGATTCTTGTACTTCTTGATATTGACTGACTGAACATGTATGACCTGGACTGTTTATTTGGACTGTTCTATTTCTAAAAGTAAACACTAATTGCACTTTAACGTATCTATGTGTATGACTGGATAATTACTCACATCTACTGGATACCAAACTGCAAACCCTTGTTTCTACGTGCATGTCCTTGATTACTCAAGGGTCGCTCTGCACACTCCTTAACAGATACTGTGACTATTGAAGATATTGAAGAGCCACGCTGATCAAAATATCATTATCTCTTGAATGCAGACTTTTTTCCAAATTTGAGGCAAACCGCTTCCACTGCTTTTGTAAACCTCCTTTTACATGTGGAATTTTCGCTCAAGATTTTCTGGATCCAAATCCTTTTGGAATCAATTATCACAATCCGAAGAACTAGTCATTTACATGTATTATTTGTTGTTTTCTCTCTCTGCAGAGACAATGAAGAGAGTGAACTTTACCAAACCCTGAATAATGAACTGTAAGTGTAAACAGTCAAGGGATAAAAGCAATACTTTGATTTTTGTCTGGAAAAATATATATGCAGCATTGGAGTGACTGCCTGCAGGACATGGAAGGTTCAGCTTTTCCTAGAGAAAAGAAACTTTTTTTCTGGGAAGGAATGAACTTCCAGGTATATCCCAGGGGTCAGCAGTATATCCATCATCAAGACAGGTAGTCCTCGATTTACAACTATTCGTTTAGAGACTGTTCGAAGTTACAGAGGCACTGAAAAAAAATGACCTATGATCATTTTTCACACTATTGTTGCAGCATCCCTGTGGTCAAAATTTGGACACTTGGCAACTGGCATATATTCATAGCAATAGCAACAGCACTTAAACTTATATACCGCTCCATATTGCTTTACAGCCAGCTGTGAAATTGACTTACCTTCCCTACCAGTTCGGAAATGCGCACCACCATCATATGTGCTTTTTCATCCTCTGCGCATGCGCAGAGGGTTAAAACAGAAAATGGAAACATCCAGGTGGGTGGGCGGAGCCTCACGCGGCCGCCGCTACCAGTTCTCCGAACCACCGGCGGCCGCCGCTACTGCTACGCCTAAACCGGGCCGAACTGGTAGCATTTCACCCCTGTACAGCCCTCTCTAAATGGTTTACAGAGTCAGCCTATTGCCCCCAACAATCTGGTTCCTCATTTTACCAACCTCGGAAGGATGGAAAGCTTGAGTCAACCTTGAGCCAGTCAAGGATCGAACTGCTCAACTGCAGTTGGCAGAGTTGGCCCTGCAATGCTGCATTCTAACCACTGCGCCACCATGGCTCGTTTGATTGTTGCAGTATCCCTGGGTCATGTAAACAACGTTTGCTACCTTCTGACAAGCAAAACCAGTTGAGTTAGTAAGTGAACTAACAACTGTGTTACTAACTTAACAATTGCAGTATTCACTTAACAACTGTAGCAAGAGAGATCATAAAATGGGGCAAAAGTCACTAAACAACTGTCTTGTTTAGCAACAAAATTTTGTTGTGATCGTAAGTCAAGGACTACTTGTACCCTCCCATGACATTCACAATCTCCCAAATTAAAATTAAATGTATTTTTACAATATTAAAAATAATTAGCTTTAGCAAGCAATGCTTGGATCTCATGATATGCTAAGATTAGATTAGTGAAATCTCATAAAAGTTTCATGTGTTATTTTAAGTGACTGGTTGCCAACCCCTGGTATATCCTATCATATAAACCGATGCCATGTTTATGCCTCTTTAATTGCTATGGTTGCCTTGCTATAATTTGTGCTTTTTAAAAAGAACTTGTATGGTTTTCTGAAATCTCTATTCGTCTCCCAGAATTGCAATCCAAAAATAACTGGTGTGGTCAAGATATGCAAAAGCTAATATCAAATCTCATCCACCTAATCTTCATAAATGGATATTTGTATATAAGTGGCAACTTGAAAGCTAACTTGCCTATGGGAAGGCCTAGAGGTGGAGCTCTTGCCTCACAATCAGGAGGTTTTGAGTTCAACCCTAGGTAGAGG
Source organism: Diadophis punctatus similis (assembly GCA_023053685.1). Taxonomy (NCBI): domain Eukaryota; kingdom Metazoa; phylum Chordata; class Lepidosauria; order Squamata; family Dipsadidae; genus Diadophis; species Diadophis punctatus. Next base: position 70,257,912 of record JALIGW010000005.1, read on the forward strand.
CAGATGTAGGGTCTCCTGCTTGGGCAGGGGGCTGGACTAGATGACCTGCAAGGTCCCTTCCAACTCTGTTAATCTGTTAAGACATCTGTTTGGGAAGCCCCACCTGTGTTGCATCTATTTATAAAGGAAGCTACCAATTGTAGATTACCCTTTCAAAATAACCACACAAGTTATTTTGGGATTGTCCATCTTTAAGGAATCCATGATAACTCTTGGTTGGTAATAGGTTCTGTTTTGAAGGTGCTCTTTGAGCATGGTTGTTGTCTTGCAGATATTGTATTACCCAAACCTCATGTTATAACTTGTGTTGGAAGGAAAATCCATCTGGTTCAGTTCCAAGCTGGGAGAAAGATGCTGGAAACAAAATGGAGGCTGGAGGCTGATTGGAAAGAAAGATTCTGTCTATTGGTGAACAGAACCACCAGGGTTTGTGGTTCTGGGGCAGCTGACAAAATGGAGTTTAGAGTGGGTAGGCTTTTATACCTTCCGGATTCCTATGGGGCCATGTAGGGGTCATGGCTGGCTGTATAGGCAAAGGGGGAAATGCAAATCCTAGGTGTTTATCTGAGCTAATTTTGTCAAGCTTTTGTTTGTTGCTTATCTGAGTTTCCGTCTTGACCCAGTCTTTCTGAATGGATTACCAAATCTGCATTTCTAAAAGCTGTCCTCCTCAGTTTCTGCTTGGGGCAGGGAAACTGGGGCTGGTTTCTATCTCTCTTAAGATTTTTTTTCATTTCTCCTGTAGGAAGTTAGCACCTACCCCCCTCCTAGAGGAATGAAATATTTTAGGAAATATTAAAAAGGCAGAATATAGAATATCCCTGGATGAGAAAATGGAGAAACATGTTTTTAGGCAGGAAACAGACTCACTCCTAGTAGCCCCCACCTTTGTCAATGGGCCATTAAGGACTGGGCCCAGCTCACTCATTCCCCCCACCTTTGTCAATGGGCAGTCTATTCTACATAACAAGCATCTACAGGAAGAGCCATAATAGGAATCCCAAAGCCATCTCACCTGAGAAGATTACATCAGCCAAGCCTGGTGGGAAACAGACAAAAGCCTACAAAGTTAGCTAAGACCCCCGCCCCCTGGGAGTCTGACAGCCAATGGGATACATTTTTTACACAGGAACAGGAAATTCTTAAGGTGGGGCCCAACAGAGGGTATAAAACTCAGGCACTCTCACCATCTCTCCCCTTCTCTTCTTCAACATCTTCGAGGCATGTGATCCCCTTTTCCCCAGGACCTCAGAGCATGTAGTCCTGCTGTCCACCATTAAAACCATCTTTCCAAGCAGTCACCATGCTTCCAGTGTCTTTTTCCCCACTTGGAACCAAACCCAGTAAGGACATTTCTTACAACACTCCTTTAGAGGAAATATTCTATACTGCCTTTTTAATATCCCCCCAAATATTTTATTCTCCTGGTGGGGGGGGGAGACTTCCCACACTTGTTTGGGTAATATAACATCTGCAAGGAAACAATCAAGTTCAGAGAGTACCAAGGATCCCTCATTTCAACTCTGAGCTACAAATATTCTCTTTTATGGACAGCTGCTGCTTTATGGGCTGAAGTCTGTTGAAGGCAGTATCTGAGAGAGGTTGTAAAAGGCCAATTAACCCTCTACAATTCTGGCAGAGGGATGATAACCTTATTGGCTTGATGCAAATAGGTCAAGAAAGTTGCTTAAGCATGCATGGGGATTCTTATCTCTTATGACTTTGCTGGCCTTGCCTGTTATAAATTTGTAGGGAAGAAAAGGCTGGGAAAAGGGAAGTAATTCAGCAGTTCTCTTATCTGATCTGGCTTTGCTGGGGTCGGGTTTCCAAAAGAAGTCAGAGAACAGGCCTTTGCATAACAAGCAGGGTACTTAACTTAATTAACCTGTTTAGATTGATTAGCAAAAGCCAGGCAAACTTGAACTTGCAAGCAGCTGAACAAGCAAACAAAGGAAAGGAAAGCTAAACAAAACACCTACCTGTACCTCGAAGACCACTTAGAGAGCCATATAAATGATCAAAGTATTTTTCCTTGAAATAAATCTTTCGAAGGTATCCAATTAAGAAAGCAGTTGATATTTGCAGTCCACTTTTTTTGCTTCTGTTCCCACATCCCCCTTACCTCTATTGTGTTACCCATTCACCTCAACCTATATGTTCTTTTCAGCAATCTGTATGAAAATATGTATGTGTTTTTCACTTAAAATACAATGGGGAAACCCTCATATGGTTTCTTTTAGGGTGGAAAATTCTATTACGTGATCTGAAAAGGTGAACATGGAAGGACAATTGCGTTTTGAGTTAATGTATATTAGGAAGTGCATGTTAAAGGTTATTAAATGCAAAGCCAAGGGATGTCTCCCTCTTTGAAAAGACCCAAGTCCAAAAAGAGCCAAGTTCAAAGAGCCAAGGTTATAGTTCTTAATTGGAGTCCCTTTTCCATTATGCTGGCAAAGAAACCTGGAAATTTTAGAATCGTCAACCATGGCTGTCACATGGCATCAAAGCAGAGTATCTGTTTCAGGAAGCAAAGATCTTTTTCTATATTGCATTTATGGTACAGGTCAGGGGTGGGTTCCTTGTGGTTCGGACCGGTTCACCTGAACCAGTAGCGACCTGACATGATGATGTCACCAAACCGGATAAGTTGGTGCTGGTCCGTGGGTGCCGCCATCTTTTTTTGGAATTTTTTTTAATTTTTTTTCCTTCTGAGCATGTGCAGAAGCTGAGTTCCCGCACTGTGCATGCGGTTGCCATCTTTTTTTCTGCTTAGGTTTTTTTTTCATTACTGCGCATGTGCGCGCCCATGAGGGGCGGGAGGGAGGGAGGGAACTGGCAGCGAGGTAACTTGGAACCCACCCCTGGTACAGGTAGTACTCAACTTAAAATAGCACTTAGCGATAACAGTTCAACTTATATATCATGTAAAGCATGATGCTTTACAGCCCTCTCTAAGTGGTTTATAGAGTCAGCATTTTGCCCCCAACAATCCTCATTTTATCAACCTTGGCAGGATGGAAGGCTGAGTCAACTTTGAACCCATCAGGATTGAACTGTAGTCAGTTGGCAGAATTAGCTTGCAATACTGCATTCTAACCACTGCGCCACTACAACAGTTTGTTTAGTGAACATTCGCAGTTACAACAACACTGAAAAAAGTGACTTATGACCATATTTCACACTTAAGTTCGTTGCAGCATCCCCATGGTCACATGATCAAAATTCAGATGCTTGGCCGCTGACTCATGACGATTGCAGTGTCCTGGGATCATGCGATCCATTTTTGTGACCTTCTGACAAACAAAATCAATGGGGAGGTCAGATTCAATTAACAACTGTATTACTAACTTAACAACTATGACAAGAAAGGTGGTAAAATGGGTAAAATTCACTTAACAACTGTTTTGCTTTAAGCTCAATTGAGATTGTAAGTTGAGGACTACCTGTATATGCACAACCAATTTATTCTTCTCTGTTCTGTTAAGTCTTGTAAAGTTTTAACATCACTTGACGGTTCATTTGTTCACCAAGCCTTTGGCTAAAGTGGGCTGCTCTATCTTTTGCTGTTTTTACTTCTTGGGGTCCTATCTTGTGTTGATTTGTTTTATGTGTTGGAATTTCATGCATTTTTATGCCTTTCTCCGCTTTGGACTTTTTAAAAAAAATTGATGAAAAAGAAGTATCTTGTTTTATAAAGAAATGAATGTACTTTCTTCAAACTTTCATAGGACAGGTTTTTAAGAGGGGAAAGAGCCATTAATGAGATTTCACTGTTCTTTTTTTAAAAGCGTTCCTCTTAGTTTTCAGCGGTTGTTTTTCCAACACAATATGGAAGAGCAGCACTGACAGAAATAATTTCTCTAGTGGTTAAAGGTAGGCAGGGAGGAAGGGAGAGATGTCATGGTATGTGGGAAAGACTTTGGGAGACAGGAGGAAAAGCCACAGACTAGACACCAGTCAGATAAATGGCAGCTGAATCCGGAAAAAAAACTTGGCAAAACGTCTCAGAAGAGACCCTCCCTAGTTTCTTGCACTGTAATATGGGAGGGGGGGAGACGTACAGGGATGGGTTCCATTTACCTTCACCACCGGTTCACATTGTGATGTTTTGCGCGCTCCCCCCCCCCCCCGCAATTTCACTTTTGCGCATGCTCAGTAGCAGGATTCAGCCCGAAACACAGCTGAGGAGCTGATCAGCTGTGCTTCGGGCGAAGAAATAAAGGTGAGTATTAACCCGGGGGCAGGCGGGAGGGCTCTTTTTCGAGCCGCGGAAGAGGAGAAGCCATCCAAACACGGGAAAAAATAACCAAAAATTCCCAAAAAATGATGGCGGTGCCCACGGACCGGCACCGACTGAACCGGATCTGTGACGCCATCGTTGCATCACCAGCGGGTCGCTAATGGTTCGGGTGATCTGGTCCGAACCGGGAGGAACCCACCCCTGGAGATGTACATTCAGACTTGCAAGATTCTGTTAATATTTATTTATTTATTTATTTATTTAGTTATTGTAATTTGTCAAACAGAAAGTAAAACAGAAATAATATATATGTGTGTATATATATATATATATATATATATATATATATATATATATATATATATATATATATATATATATATATATATATATATATATATATATATATATATATATATATATATATATATATATATATATATATATATATATATATATATCAATGACAGGGACGTTAGGCACGTTTTCAGTGCACTTATGCACGCCCCCTCTACAGACCTCTCAAATAAGAAGTGAGGTCCACGGAAGTCAATTTGTGACTAAAATTGTGAAAATTTGTAGCTGAAATAATTGAATCAGGTAGAGCATTCCAGACCTTGACAACTCTATTACAAAAATCATATTTTTTACAGTCAAGTTTAGAACGATTCACATTGAGTTTATATATATATATATATATATATATATATATATATATATATATATATATATATATGTATGTATGTATGTATGTATGTATGTATGTATGTATGTATGTATGTATGTATGTATATATATATATGTATATATATATATATATATGTATATATATATATATATATATATATATATGTATATATATATATGTATATATATATATATGTATATATATATATATATATATATATATATATATATATATATATATATATATATATATATATATATATATATATATATATATATATATATATATATATATATATAACATATATATATATAAACATATATATATATATATGTTTTTCTGTCGTGTTATCCTGGTGTACCCAAATATGGGAGAGAAAGCATCACAGCTTCCATTTTTGCCTTTATTTGTCTCCCTTTATTTTCATTTATCAGCAAAAAATCCTACATATATATATATATATATATATATATATATATATATATATATATATATATATATATATATATATATATATATATATATATATATATATATATATATATATATATATATATATATATATATATATATATATATATATATATATATATATAATAACCTTACAATAAATACAGATTATAACATGACAATAAAATTAGAGCCAGTATTTCATATACTTCTTGTTTAAATTACATCAGAGGAGTGACAAGAGGAACTTTTAAAACATGCTTATACAATTATTAAAAATATAAGATTTGGGTTATGGTTTGAGTATCTTTTTTGGGAGGGAGGGGATAGTTCCCAAATTCCTGAAGTCACAGACTTGAGTCACTGATAATCATGTCAACCAAATTATAGGACGTGTTACATGCCTTTCCCCTGAAATTTTGCAAGGTAGTATTATGATGAATGGAGAAACAGCCCAACCAATCATAAGACAGCTTTCTATGATCCAACAGAGAAAAAAGTAAACCGTGTCTTCATTGGGCTATTGTGACAGGTCCAAAAGAATTCTTGTACTGATTTTTTTTTTACACCCTGATCTTATTGAGTTCCAAAAAGGTAGTTTGTAACTTGGGTGCCTTTTACACTGATCAGAATAAATCAAATAGGAGAGACATCTGAGCTTTTGAGAAAGGACTATATTTCTAAGTGAAAAAAATTACAAAAGTCTTTTAAAAATAACAGTGATTGTTTTTGTTTTATCAGTGTCTATCTTCCCCAACATATATCCTTAAAGAACTACAAATCCCATTCTTTATTGCCCGTTATCTCTATGATCAAAGTGGTAGCTATTCCTGAAATTACTTAAAGCAGGGGTCACCAACCTTTCGGACCTCAGGGACCACTAAATTCATAATTTTAAATTCCGCGGATCACTAATATGATCTACCTAGTGACCGGCTGGGTGGGCGTGTAACTGGGTGGGCGTGGCCAACTTAATGTCATTCATGTCAAGGGGCACCTTGCTGGCCTCTACTCGCCCCTCCCCTCCCTAGGCTACTTAGGGCCCCAACAGGAAGCAGTTATTGGAGCTAAGCAGCCACCATGAGAAAGAGTTGGCAAAACAGCTGGCTCAGTTCAAATTGGATCTGACCAAGAAGGAGGCTCAGCAGAAGCCACTGAGGACTACAAAAATAGGCTTTCCCACTGCATCATGGCCTGCAACTGGCTGACCATCTCAGCCCCCTCCACCCTGCACAAAAAGACCCCGAAGGGGGAGACTCTCTGCAGCAACACAAATATTCATTGCACGTATCCAGCCCAGGGGCCGTAGTTTGAGGACCCCTGATTTAATGCAATATAAAAAATGCAAATAAATTTTCTGTGGACCACCAAAATTTTCTTGCGGACCACCAGGGGTCCACAGACCACCAGTTGGTGACCGCTGACTTACAGAATTGTGTGATCTTTAAATCAATCAACTGGTCTCTTTTGGAATAAAGCCTTGATTTGGGCTTCCAGTGATCATTCAGAGAGATTTTTTTTAATGACACAAAGAACACAAGGTTAACCCCTGGGATGGATACATATTGCTTCAACACAATGCTCAATCTGATTATTTTTGCATGATTATCCTTCTCTGTCTTAAAACCGTCCTTTTCCTTATCTATTTAGCACAATGCTTGCATAAAGAAACTCAGCTCTGCTCAGGATAGTGATATGATTTAAGTGACTTTAAAATTTAAAACTGCATATGCTGCACTTTTATCTGGAACATAAATTGTTCAGAAATGTAGAAGTAGTTGTAAATTTGGGACAGCAAGGGTCGGGGGGGGCAGAAGAGAAATTTAGTTGGGTGTTTTTTCACATCTGTGGCAGATCACCATTAATCTTAGATTTTACGATGGCCTATTGCCCCACTCCTGTTTATAACACAGTCCTTTTAGCAGTCACATCCCTTTGAACCCTGATTCAGGTGACTTTGAGGATACCTATAAACCTCTCAAGTGCCCTCAACAACTCTTAGAGAGCTAATGACCAGATGACTGCAAACAATATAATCCAGTGATGACGAACCTATGGGACGTGTGCCACAGGTAGCACGCGGAGCCATATCGGAGGGCACGCAAGGCGTTGCCCTATGTCAGCTCCAGTGTGCATACGCGTGCTGGCCAGCTGATTTTCGGCCTTGGGGAAGGCCGTTTTGCCCTCCGGAGGCTTCAGGGAAGCTTCCTGAAGCCCTGGAGTGCAAAAAAATGGCCCAATAGGCAAACCGGAAGTTCAGAAAATGGACTTCCGGTTTGCCCGTTGGGATGTTTTTTGCACTCCGGGGGCTTCAGAGAAGCTCCCTAAAGCCCCAGAGTGTGAAAAAAGGCCCAACGGGCAAACTGGAAGTCCATTTTTCTGAACTTCCTTTTTTCCCATTTGGCCATTTTTCACCGTCCCAGGCTTCAGTGAGGCCTGTGCGCATGCATGGGGGTAGGGGTTGTGCGCATGTGCAGGGGGCAGCACGGGGGTTGTGCGCAGGAGGGAATGGATGTGGGTATGCCCACCCGCGCTAGCGCGCACACACACCCTTTTGGCATGCGAACCAAAAAGGGTTCACCATCACTGATATAAACCGTTCAATTCCCCAGTCAGAATTGAAGAAGCTTCTGGGATGAGAAGTGAAACCTTTTCAAGGAAAAAAAACAAGAAAGTCCAATTGCCTTTTGGAAAAGCACTTTTGAGTATTGCACCAGGGTTGACACATGGTTGAATTATGGATGGACCACCTAGATCACAGGAGCCACCATCAGCTGCAGAGCCATGGGCAGCCCCATCCTCTTTTCTCAATGACCCTTGTGCCATGTAGGGCAGAAGATACAGATGCAGATTAACAGAGTTGGAAGGGACCTTGTAGGTCATCTAGTCCAACTCGGCGCCCAAGCAGAACATCAAGTAATCTGTTACCAAAAGCCAGTCAGCACCCAAATCTTGGACTGATTTGCCCAAAGTCTGCAATGGATCACTGGGAGGAAGGAGAAATTTTTTTTTGTCAGCCTCTATGATGCTTGCTTGCTATCGGCTGCCATAGTAATGGGGGGAGGGAACTGTTACGTCCTCGGACTTATGACGATGCCAAAATACCCAAGCCGGCTGCAGGTCGAAGCCTGATTGGCTAAGACGCGAGCAGCCGGCTAGCGGGAAATTGGGGCATCCCGATTGGTTGCCAGTTTGACAGCTCAACTATAAAAGGAGCTGTCAAATGCCGACTTGCTGTTCTGTTAACTCGTGTTGCCTGTGGTGTTGAAGTTAGTAATAAAGCGTTCCTGTTCAGAATTTTGTCTTGCCTCCGTTCCTGTCAGCCCGGTAACTTCCTAACTAACAGGAACATTGGCGTTTGGGGTGGGGGATGTAAGCTGAAGAGAGAGGCCCTATGTGAAAGAAAAGGGAGGACTGCTCTCATGATCTACTGCACAGCTGAATGGACTTGTTTATACTCAGTCAAGGTCAACCGTCCTGGAAGGCCAGATGGGCAAAACCACCTGAAGATGTGCCCCACATGACACCAACTGGGTTGGGGATTGGACATTCAGCCTGGGTCCTTGGGCGGGAGGGATTTGGGGATACTTTCAATATGTAACTTTCGCGCCTTTTGCTTCAGATCTTGCTTTTCTTTCGTTGCTATCATTTCAAACTCAGTAAAAGTACCTCTTCTCTACCAAAATAGAGTTGGGGGGTTTCCTTTCTTGGGTTTTGAACGGAGGCACGCCTGACACTTGTGGTCTCCTTCTTCTACCCAATGACCTTACTCAGGATTGCATGGGGGTGGGTGGGACAAGTATTTGTGAGAGGTTGCATTTTTCCAAATGAAAGCAACTGCGTGCATCGATGTTGACCCTGATCTCCCAGATGATCAAATTAACTAGTAGGACTCTCCATGCTTTAAAAGCAATAGCACTTAGCACTTAGACTTATATACCACTTCATAGTGCTTTACAGCCCTCTCTAAGCGGCTTACAGAGTTCATCATATTGCCCCCAACAATCTGGCTCCTCATTTTACCGACCTCAGAAGGATGGAAGGCTGAGTCAACCTTGAGCCGGTGAGATTTGAACAGCTGAACTGCTGAACTAGCAGTAGCCTGCAGTGCTGCATTTAACCACTGCACCATCTCGGCTCTATCGCAAGGATTCAGAGGCTACTGATCCTGAAAAAAAATATGGTTATTCTAAGTACCCATTAAGATTGAGGAGTGAATTGCTCAAAGCAAGCCTCTCTGCAAAAGCCTGAAGGATATTGAACTTTTTAAATTCATGAATAGCAAAGAGGATGTCTAAAACGGCTCTAATTCCTGCCTCTCTGGCTACTCTGAAACTTGTCCTGTTTAAGACTTGTAAAATGCTCCCCAAATCTTTCACTAGTGTTAAGTGCTGCAGATTTATGAAACATCCTTCATTGGCAGTCTGTATTCATTTGCTCTATAACTCTGCAGCCTGTCTTAGTTTGCACTGTAAGGGAGCCAAGGTGGCATGACCTATTATATCCAGAACTTGCTCATCCATGGGCCAATGGTTTCAAGCTCTCATTTCACAGTGCCTGATGCCTTGGGAGCAGATGTCTGTTGCCAATGAAGCTGAACTGAAATTTCCACCTACCACTAAGTTAAGTCAGCACAGCTGCCAGGAGCTCTTTTATATTCCTATTTTTCCAGGTTTGTTTAGGTGTTGTCATTGTCAAGTCAAGTCTGGGTGTAAAGTAGACTGAAAGCAGCGAACAAAAAGGAGGGTCATTTTTATCCCGCTTGGTGGACATGTATAAAAGCTAGAAAACGTTACAGCCATACAGTCATAAGTGGGAGGAGATAGGTGATAGGAACGATGAGAAGGCTAATAGTAATAGTAATGCAGCCTTAGTGAATAGTTTGACCATGGTGAGGGAATTAATTGTTTAGCAGAGTGATGGCATTCGGGAAAAAAACTGTTCTTGTGTCTAGTTGTCTTGGTGTGCAGTGCTCTATAGTGTCGTTTTGAGGGTAGGAGTTGAAACAATTTATGTCTAGGATGCGAGGGGTCAGTAAATATTTTCACGGCCCTCTTTTTGACTCGTGCAGTATACAGGTCCTCAATTGAAGGCAGGTTGGCAATAATTGTTTTTTCTGCAGTTCTGATTATCATCTGAAGTCTGTATTTGTCTTGTTGGGTTGCAGAACCGAACCAGACAGTTATAGAGGTGCAGATGACAGACTCAATAATTCCTCTGTAGAACTGTATCAGCAGTTCTTGGGCAGTTTGAGCTTCCTGAGTTGGCGCAGAAAGAAAATTCTTTGTTGTGCTTTTTTGATGACGTTTTTGATGTTAGGTGACCATTTTAGGTCTTGAGATATGATAGAATCTAGAAATTTGAAGGTCTCTACTGTTGATACTGTGTTGTCTAGTATTGTAAGAGGTGGTAGAATGGGAGGGTTTCTCCTAAAGTCTACCACCATTTCTACGGTTTTGAGTGTGTTCAGTTCCAGATTGTTCCGGTTGCACCACGAGGCTAGTTGTTCAACCTCACGTCTGTATGCGGTTTCATCGTTGTCTCGAATAAGAAGTAATAGGAGCTGCCCCACGATGGGGTAGGTAAGATAAAATCTTACCTAAGATAAAATAAGATAAAATCTTATTTTATCAAGTTGTATCACACTTCAAGAATATCTCATATTTATCTGAAAAGACTACTGGAACAACTTGCAAGTTTATGTTTCTAAACTTTATAGAGCATCCATATTTTACAGAAAGTCCATACATCTTTGTTGATTTACAACCTAAACTTAAATATATAGTCATCTTGCTATGTAAATGGAATTTTTTTCTAAGCTTTCCCTGGGTTGTAACTCTAAGAAAGGAAGAGTGATTTCCCCTTAAAAGAAAAAGAAAAAACTCTGGGGCAGTTTTTTTGGACATGTGTATATTTTCCTTGACAAATTGCACTGCAAAGACACAATTACAACTCTACAGTCTCACGATATATACTTAATTTCAAAATGGATCAATGTCCACAAAATTATACACATAAATAACATATTCATTAAAGATGCTTCCTTTTTCTTTTTGATCTTTCTTGTTTATCTCATTAAGTTGGGGAGGAAAAAGATACCCCTTGGCAATGATTTCCCTAAGAGGGTTTTCACTCATCTTAGCTTCTGGCTTAGCCATGATTTAGAAAGAACAGTTCAGCAATTTTATTATCGCCCTGTCAATATTTCACTGTTATTGTCCTCCCAACCAAACCTTATTTATGCTGATATTTGAGCAAGGCTTTGTTCAGCCTGATAGGGCCACTAAATTATTGCTAGGGAGGAAAAGACAGTTACTAAAGAAACAACCCAATAATGGTCTACAACACTTGATCTACTAAACTGTTGTGGCGAAAAGTGTTGTAGATGTTTCTCAAGAACTTGTGCTCTGTGCCGATAAAAAAAACCTCACAGCATTGTGGGAAAGCCAACTAAAATTGTTATTATGAAAATACATTAATGACATAGTGGTACACTATAGAAGGGTTCATGACTTCGGATAGAGGGAAGGTAAATATATATATATTTCTATATAGAAGTGTAGAAATTCCCTAGGACATTTTTTTTGTATTTGTATTTGTTTATTTGTCAAGTATATAAGATTATAAGCAAAGTATAAACAGTAAAACATGATTGAATATATATGTAATAGTACAAGCATGAATAAGAGTAAAAGAGGTATGAATATATGAGTACATTAGGACAGGAATGGTAGGCACTTATGCACGCCCCTTACCGACCTCTTAGGAATGGGGTGAGGTCGATGGTAGATAATCTGAGGTTGAAGTTTTTGGGATTAGGGGAAAAAACTACTGAGTCAGGTAAAGTGTTCCAGGCATTGACCACTCTGTTGTTGAAATCGAATTTTTTGCAATCAAGTTTGGAGCGGTTTACATAAAGTTTGTATCTATTGTGAGCTCGTGTATTATTGCGGTTGAAGCTGAAGTAGTCATTAACAGGTAGGACATTGTGGCAGATAATTTTGTGAGCTACACTTAGGTCAGGTTAGATCGAAGGCAGCATTGTTTGTTTGTTTGTTTGTTTGTTTTGTTTGTTTGTTTGTTTGTTTGTTTGTTTGTTTGTTTGTTTGTTTGTTTATTTATTTATTTACTTACTTTTTATTTATTTATTTATTTATTTATTTATTTATTTATTTATTTATTTATTTATTTATTTATTTATTTATTTATTTATTTATTTATTTATTTATTTATTTATTTATTTATTATTAGGTTCTTCTATGCCGCCCTACTCCCTAAGGACTCAGGGCGGCGTACAACATTTTAAGAGAACACTAAACAATAAACTTATTTAAAAACAGTTTTAAAAAGTTAAAAAAGACGTCCAACAACATACACACCAGGGGAGATCTCGGATATAAAATTGTCTCAAACCCCTGCCTGCAGGAAGAGCCATGTCTTAATGGCTTTTCGGAAGGCCAGCAGGGTGGGGATAATTCGGATCTCAGGGGGAAGTTGGTTCCAGAGCACGGGGCCCCCCACAGAGAAGGCCCTCGCTCTAGGGCCCGCGAGTCGGCATTGTTTGGCTGATGGGACCTGGAGGAGACCCACTTTGTGGGACCTAACCGGTCGGAGGGAAGTATGAGGCAGAATGCGGTCCCGGAGATAGCCTGGTCCTAAGCCATGTAGGGCTTTAAAGATGATGATCAACACCTTGAATTGTACCTGGAGACCAATGGGCAGCCAGTGCAGCTGGCGGAGTATGGGTGTTATGTGGGTGTATCTTGAAACACCCACCACGGCACGCGCAGCTGCATTTTGCACCAACTGAAGTCTCCGAATACTCTTCAAGGGTAGCCCCATGTAGAGCGCATTGCAGTAGTGGTTCTAAATTTTCAAGTCACAAAATTTCAAGTCTGGTTTTGTAAGGTATTCTGTTGTGAACAGAGGAATATAATACTCTTCTTGTGAAGTATCTCTGGACATTCTCAATTGTGTTAATGTATGTAGCGTGGGTTCCAGACAGATGAGCTGTATTCAAGAATCGGTTTAGCAAATGTTTTGTATGCTCTGGTTAAGAGTACAATGTTACCAGAGAAAAAGCTACGCAAGATTAGGTTAACCACTCTTAATGCCTTCTTAACTATGTTGTTGCAGTGGGGTCTGGCACTTAGATCATTAGAGGTGAGTACTCCAAGGTCCTTTACTGAGTGAGGATCATCATCAAGGTCATGATCATCAAGTTTGTATTTTGTGTTTAGATTATTTTTCCCAATGTGTAAAACTGAGCATTTGTTGTTTGAGATTGGTAGTTGCCACTTGTTTGACCATTCAGATACATAGTCAAGGTCTTTTTGAAGGGTTGTAGTATTGTCAGTGGTGTTGAATAGTTTAACATCATCTGCAAAGAGGATGCAGTTACTTTGTATATTATCACAAATGTCATTTATGTAAAGAATGAAGAGAGTAGGTCCTAAAACGCTTCCTTAGGGAACACCACTGTTAACAGGTACAGGGTTTGATAGAGCTGATCCTATTTTGACCACTTGTTGTCTGTTTGACAGGAATGCAGTTATCCATTTGTGTAGGGGGCCAGAGATGCCATAAGATTTTAGTTTTAGGAGTAGTTTGTTGTGTACTACAGAGTCAAAGGCTTTACAAAGGTCTGTGTAGATTGCGTCTATTGCTTTGCCCTGGTCGAGTTTTGCAGTCCATATGTTTTTACAATGTAGAAGTTGCAGATTGCAGGATAACTTTTTTCTGAAACCAAATTGTTTGTGAGAGAGTAGGTTGTTTGTCTCTAAGTGGAGGGTAATGGATTGGTTGATGATTGATTCCATGACTCTGCAGGTGGCGCAACATAAGGAGATTGGTCTATACTTTTCAACTAGGTTGGGGTCTCCCTTTTTGAAGACAGGGATAACCGTGGCTAGTGACCATAGGTTGGATAGGGTGCTGGTTCTGAAAGATATGTCAAAAATAATGCTTAGAGGTTCTGATAGGACGGTGGAAAGTTTTTTTAAGAAGTAAGCACAAAGTCCATCTGGTCCTATGGATAGGGATGGTTTTAGGTTGTGTAGAGCCTTTCTAATATTGTCTTCTGTAAAGTCGGTTTGTATTAGATCATTGTAATTGTTTGTGGTTTGATTGGGGAATATAGGACATGAGTTGTTGCTGTTTATGAAGACTGAGCCGAAGAATGTGTTGAAGAGGTTGGCTTTGTCGGATTCATCATTACAGTCTTTATTGTTGGGGCCTTTAAGGGGTGGGATAGTTCTTGTCACTTTGAGTTTGTTGTTTACGAACTTGTAGAATGCTCGGTTGGAATTTGTGCACAGGAGGATTTCCTCTTGATTGATATAATAATTTGTGCATTCAGTCTTTATTTGTTTGCATAAGTTTTTGTATCGGTTTTTGTAGTTGGTTATGTGGCCCATTTTGTTTTTACGCCAGAGAGAATTTTTTTACTTGGAGCTTCCTTATTGTTGTGGGTAGTTTGTTCTTCCTGTTTTGGGGAATGATTAGTGGTACATATAGTTTTATGACTCTTTGGACTTGACGTAAGAAAATGTTGTAGTGGTCTTCAGCAGTGTTGCAGTCCGTGAATAGGGTTTGCCAATCAAGAGACGAGAGGTCAGTGTTTATGAGATCAAAGTTGGCTTTTTTGAAATTGTAACTGGGGATCTTGTCATATTGTTGATTTTTGTAAGGGTATATATTGAGATTGAAGTCAATCATACTGTGATCGCTGTTGGAGAAGGGTTCTTTTGTTTGTAATCCATAAATTGAGTTTGAACTGTTACAGAAGATGAGATCAAGGCAGTTATTGAGTCTAGTGTTGTTGGATACTAGTTGATCCAGCCCCAGATTGGTTACAGCATTGTACAGGGTAGAGTGTATAGGTTCTGTGGAACATTCATTGAGGGACCATTTGATAAGAGGTAGATTTAGGTCACCATGAAAGATGAGAGGGTGTGGGCTGGAGGCTGCCCACGTTAGGAGTGAAGTTAACTTATTTGCATGTTCAATGTTGTAGTCTGGGGCTCTGTAGCATAGTAGAAATCGTAATGTGGTGTTTAAAGATAGCTCACAGATAATGGTCTCGGGAAGAGCAAGATCATGTGTTACTTGGATGTTTTTGAGATTTAAGGACTTTTTGTAAAATATGGCAATACCGCCTCCTCTACGGAGTTCACGATCAGATTGAAAAACATGATAGTTTCTTTCTACGATAATTGAGTCAGGGAGGGAAGAGTTTAGCCACGTTTCGCAGACAAATATGATGTCGAAACTGGTCGTATTTAATAGGAGGAGGAATTCAGGTATTTTATTTACAAGACTTCTTGCATTAAGTAGCTTGCATTTAAGGTCAAATTAACATGTAATTAACATGACAAAATGGAATTGTTGCTTGAAATTCTAGTACTAAAAAGCAATTGAATCAAGTAAAACAGAGAGGATTGGATTAAAACTAAAACAGAACATATGTACTGTAGTAGGGTTAGACAGGCAAGGTAGGACAAAATTCGATAGTTAGGGAACTGGAGACTAAAGCATATGAAGAACGGTTGCAGGAATTGGATATGGCTAGTCTAAAGAAAAGAAGGACTAGTGGGGACATGATAGCAGTGTTCCAATTTTTGAGGGGCTGCCACAAAGAAGAGGGGATCAACCTATTCTCCAAAACACCAGAAGGCAAAACAAGAAAGGATGGTTGGAAACTAATCAAGGAGAGAAGCAACCTAGAACTAAGGAGAAATTTCCTAACAGTGAGAACAATTAACTAGTGTAATGACTTTCCTTCAGAAGTGGTAGGTGCTTCATCACTGGAGGCTTTTAAGAAGAAACTGGACAGCCACTTGTCTGACATGGAATAAGGTTTCCTGCTTGAGCAGGGGGTGGACTAGAAGACCTCCAAGCAGGGGTGAAATCCAACAGGTTCTGACAGGTTCTGGAGAACCGGTAACAGAAATTTTGAGTAGTTCGGAGAACCAGCAAATACCATCTCTGGCTGGCCCCAGGGTGGGGTGGGAATGGAGATTTTGCAGTATCCTTCCCCCAGGAGTGGGGAGGGAATGGGAATTTTGCAGTATCCTTCCCCCAGGAGTGGGGTGGGAATGGAGATTTTGCAGTATCCTTCCCCCAGGAGTGGGGAGGGAATGGGAATTTTGCAGTATCCTTCCCCCAGGAGTGGGGAGGGAATGGAGATTTTGCATATCCTTCCCCCAGGAGTGGGGTGGGAATGGAGATTTTGCAGTATCCTTCCCCCAGGAGTGGGGAGGGAATGGGAATTTTGCAGTATCCTTCCCCCAGGAGTGGGGAAGGAATGGAGATTTTGCAGTATCCTTCGCCCAGGAGTGGGGAGGGAATGGAGATTTTGCAGTATCCTTCCCCCAGGAGTGGGGAGGGAATGGGGATTTTGCAGTATCCTTCCCCCAGGAGTGGGGTGGGAATGGAGATTTTGCAGTATCCTTCCCACAGGAGTGGGGAGGGAATGGGAATTTTGCAGTATCCTTCCCCCAGGAGTGGGGTGGGAATGGAGATTTTGCAGTATCCTTCCCCCAGGAGTGGGGTGGGAATGGAGATTTTGCAGTATCCTTCCCCCAGGAGTGGGGAGGGAATGGGGATTTTGCAGTATCCTTCCCCCAGGAGGGGGGAGGGAATGGAGATTTTGCAGTATCCTTCCCCTGCCACACCCACCAAGCCACACCACACTCACCAAGCCACGCCCACAGAACCGGTAGTAAAAAAAATGGATGTCACCACTGCCTCCAAGGTCCCTGCTAAGTCTATTATTCTGGATTCTGGATTTAAATGCATAATAATACAGTTCTATAGAAATCTATTCAAGAGTATAAAAAATTCCATCAGAAATTTGGAAGTGAATTGCAGCATATTTTTTTCTGCCACTAGATTCATGTGTGGATGAAAGTTAAAGAGAAGAAATCATTTGCAGAACAGACGAAGGTTGCATTCGCTTTTAATATATACAAGGTCACCAATGTATGCAGTCATACATATCTGAGCTGAGAAATCCAGACTGTCCAGTTGACAGCCAAGAGTTAAGAGTTAGTCCTATATCATTTTGAGGCCATCTGGTCATCTAGATGTTTACAGCTCAAGTACCTATTTAATGTACCCTATTAATATACGAGGGCTGCTTCAGACCATGTGGAGTGCAGACATAATAGCAATCGGCTACAAATTAAGCAAAATACTTTTTTTCCTAGCCCAACTTTGCAAAGCCGCTGTGCAACAGCAGAAGAAGGTGTAGCTGCTTTAAAATATTTCCAAAAGCAACTAAGTGCAAAATCATCCGTGTTTCAAGTCACATTTTGCCCCTCAAATCTGGATCTCTGCATAGTCCCATTATATAGCAATAGCACTTAGACTTATATACCGCTTCACAGTGCTTATAGCCCTCTCTAAGCGGTTTACAGAATCAGCATATGGCCCCCAACAATCTGGGTTCTCATTTTACCCACCTCGGAAGGATGGAAGACTGAGTCAATCTAGAAAATATACTGTTTCTAATGCCAATATGTTTATAATAAAAGCTGCAATAAAGTAGATAATAACATTACAAATCTAATAAATGAATTCAAGGTTCAAGGCTAGTAGAGGTTCTGACCCTTGCAAATAAGAGGATCAATTAGTTACAGTACTTCCACCCTCCACAAAAAACAAAACAAAAAAACCAAGCAGCAATGTAATACAATTTAAAGTGGTGCATCACCTTCCAATCTTAAATTGGATATTTCTGACTCTTCGTGTGATCTATCATGCAATAACTAAATAGAAGAATGAATACACAGGTGATCATAAAATTATCTGCAACACATCATATCTACCTGTCTAATATTTTACAGTAAAACTGACACAGATCAAGATGCTTAAAAATCATTCCCATTGGAAGGATCTGTAGGACCACTGAAATAAATAACACAGAGACCTGTGCAGAATACAGTGTCAGATGGGTGGGATTCATATAATCTACCTACTGGTTTACCCAGCAGCACTAAAAATGTGAGCGCGCGTGCAAAACCTTCTGCGCCTGCACATGGCTCACACACGCTGCTCGACAGACTCGAACACTGGGCCCAAACCAATAAAATTAAATTTAACACTGAGAAAAGTAAAATTCTGCACCTAGGTAAGAATAATCAAAAATACCACTCTATAAATACCACTCTATAAAGCCTTGGTCAGACCATACCTAGAGTACTGCATCCAGTTTTGGTCACCACACTACAAAAAAAACATTGAAACTCTAGAGAAAGTTTAGAAGAAAGCAACTAGGATGATAAAGGGTCTGGAAAATAAAACATGCAAAGAGCGGTTGCAGGAACTGAGCTTGGCCAGTCTGGTGAAGAGAAGGACCAGGGGTGACATGATAGCAGTGTTCCAATACTTCAGGGGATGCCACATAGAGGAGGGGGTCAGGCTGTTCTCTATGGCACCAGAAAGCCAAACAAGGAATAATGGATGGAAGCTGACCAAGGAGAGATTCAACCTGGAAGTGAGGAGAAACTTTCTGATGGTGAGAGCGATCAACCAGTGGAACAGTTGCCAGCAGAGGTTGTGAGAGCCCCAACACTTGCGACCTTCAAGGAGAGACTGGACTGCCATCTGTCTCAAATGGTGTAGGAACTCCTGCTTGAGCAGGGGGTTGGACTAGATGACCTACAAGGTCCCTTCCAACTCTAATAATAAATCTAAATCTAAAATGTGGCAGCACTCAAAGACCTCCCACGGTGTTAGCGGTGGTGAGTTGAGCTGTTGTTTAGCTCAGCTGAGGCATGGCAATCTGCTCTGCCGCGTGAATCAGCTGAGCTAAAAAAAAGGGAATATAGGCGGGGGTGGGAGGGCAGAGCCAACCAGAGATGGTATTTATCGGTTCTCCGAACTGGTAAAAATGGACACTACCGGTTTGCCCGAACCAGTCCGAACCGGCTGAATACCACCTCTGGTGTCAAAACTGATCTCAGGTTGGAAAACTTTGAGCTCCCAAATCTTATTCTGGCTGATTTGACCAAAAACCCTCAAAATCCATGTCTCCAAATTTTCCTGTCCCTTCAATCATCTAATGCTAGAGCTGAGTTCTTATATGCTCAGGTAGAAAATATGTAAATTTAATTTATGGTAGCTGCTGTCTCCCTAGTAATGTCATTCAGTCCATGGAAGGAAAGAGTAGAGTTATGGCTTTGAGATGGGTGACTACACTAAAATAATAAATAAATTTGGCTACGGTGCTCAATTCTGTTTTGCAATCTGTTTTAGGCCACCTGTTCCTCAGCTCTTTTTCTGAGGCAAGAAGGCAGCAACATCGAGGGCCCACAATGATCAAGGATTTTCCGTTCACCCATTTTGAGGATTGCAAGGATTTGGAATCAATGGAGAAAAATGTGCCACTTGAGCACATTTGGAACAGACTGTAAATTGAGGTGGTGGTGATGTCAACAGTGTTAGTTTTGATTATAACTTTACAGAACAAAACAGAATAACAAAGTTTGGAGGGGCCTTGGAGGTCTTCAACTCCCTGCACAAGCAGGAGATCCTATGTCTTTCAAGACGAATGACCATCCAGTCTCTTCTTGAAAGTCTCCAGTGATGAAGCTGGTTAATTGTTCTCACTGTTAGGAAATCTCAATTCAGGGAAGCAGTGGATGTGATGTTCCGATGCCTGGACGATGTGAGGGTCTGGATGGGAGTTAACAGGCTCAAGTTCAACCCTGACAAGACCGAGTGGTTATGGATATTGCCTCCTAGGGATTATGTCAACTGCCCTTCCTCGGTTCTTGGGGAAGAAAAATTAACTCCCTCAGAACGAGTTCACAATTTGAGTGTTCTCCTAGACCCACAGCTAAAATTGGATCAACATCTGACAGCTGTGGCTAGAGGGACCTTTGTACAGGTTCGCCTGGTGCACCAATTGCGACCGTTCTTGGATCAAGAAGCTCTGCTCACGGTCACTCATGCCCTTATCACTTCACGGCTTGATTATTGCAATGCGCTCTACATGGGGCTACCTTGAAGAGTGTTCGGAGACTGCAGTTGGTTCAAAATGCAGATGCGCGAGCTGTGGTGGGTGCACCAAGATACACCCACATAACACCAATTTTCCTCCAGCTGCGCTGGTTGCCTATTGGTCTCTGGTCACAATTCAAGGTGTTGGTTATTACCTTTAAAGCCCTATATGGCTCTGGACCAGGATATCTTCGGGATCGCCTACTACCACATACCTTCCTACGACTGATTAGATCCCATAGAGTTGGTCTCCTTCAGGTCCCGTCAACAAAACAATGTCAGTTGGCGGGACCACGGGGGAGGGCATTCTCTGTGGTGGCCCCAACTCTTTGGAACCAACTACCGCCAGAGATCCATACCATCCCCACCTTGTTGGCCTTCCGGAAAGCTGTCAAGATCTGGCTCTTCCGATGGGCTTGGGGATAGGGACCCTATAGAATAACTTTTAAATGGTCACCCCTTGTATGCTTCGGTTGATTGAAATGTGTTAAATTTTTTAAATGTATTTTTTTAATAATGCGTTTTTGATAATGCTTTTATATTGATTTGTTTATGTTGTTGTAAGCCGCCCAGAGTCCTCTGGGAGTTGGGCAGCAATAAATAAATAAATAAATAAATAAATAAATAAATAAATAAATAAATAAATAAATAAATAAATAAATAAATAAATAAATAAATAAATAAATAAATAAATAAATAAATAAAATGTATCCTAATTTCTAGGTTGCTTCTCTTCTTGATTAGTTTCCATCCATTGTTTCTTGTCTTGCCTTCTGGTGCTTTGGAAAATAGGTTGC
Organism: Diadophis punctatus similis; assembly: GCA_023053685.1. Taxonomy (NCBI): domain Eukaryota; kingdom Metazoa; phylum Chordata; class Lepidosauria; order Squamata; family Dipsadidae; genus Diadophis; species Diadophis punctatus. Next base: position 70,279,093 of record JALIGW010000005.1, read on the forward strand.
TTCTTGTGGCAGCCCCTCAAATATTAGAACATTGCACTCATATCACCCCTAATCCTTCTTTTCACCAGACTAGACAAACCCAATTCCTGCAATTGTTCTTCCTATGTTTTAACCTCCAGCCTCCTCATCATTTTTGTTGCTCTTTTCTGCACTCTTTCCAGAGTCTCTGCATCTTTTTTTTTTTATAACTGGATGCAGAAATTGTAACTTCCTTGCTATTTTCCAAAACTTTGTCTCTTAGGATGAATAGAATGGATTGAAGGAGATTAAGAAGCTGTAATTTAATAAATTCATCAATTACAGTGATCCAACATTCAGCCCTGTTTATACAAACGATGTTCGGATTTTCTTCCTTTTTGTTTTCCTTCTGTCCCTACATAACAGATGCCCATTTTTGAGAAAACTGGCCTGTTAACATATGTCCTTGATTTTACAAGGATCAGATTGTTCTTATCTTCCTTTTTGCTGCCAGCGTGAGATTTAAGTCTTATCCCCCAAAAAGGCCAACTTGTTTTGTTTCTTTAAAAGACCAAGCCTATCCTTCTGTGTTCGTGACCATTTTTTGAGATGGATGCCAAACTCCACATCTGCCAGCTAAGAACAAGTGAAAGCTATTGTTATTTGACACAGAATTTGCATTCTCTCTAGACCATTCCCCAAACACACTTAATCCAGCCAAATCTTCTCAGTGGTTCTGACAGGACACAATCAAAATGAATCTAAAATTAGATTCTAGAGCAAAGGTTTCCAAACTTGTTGCCAAGAGCCTTTACCTCCTTCCTCTGGAACAACTGATCCAGAATGCAGCCGCGCGGGTGGTTTCGGGGGCTAATTGGCGCTCCCATATAACACCCCTCCTGCGCGAGCTGCACTGGCTTCCGGTGGTCTACCGGGTGCTCTTCAAGGTACTTGTTACTACCTTTAAAGTGCTCCATGGCATTGGACCTAGGTATCTCCGAGACCGCCTGCTGCCACAAACTGCCTCCCATCAACCAATGCGCTCCCACAGAGAGGGCCTCTCGGGGTGCCATCAGCCAAGCAGTGTAGGCTGGTGACGCCCAGGGGGAGGGCCTTCTCTGTGGGAGCACCCACCCTCTGGAATCAGCTCCCTCCAGACTTAAGAACCATTCACGACCTGTCCACCTTCCGCCGTGCCCTCAAGACGTATTATTTTTATCAAGCCGGGCTGGCGTGAAAAAGTTTTTGGGGTTTTTAAAATTTTAAGATTTTACTAAATTTTAATTGTATTAAATCAGGGCCACATCGAATATTTTCTTTTAAATGTATTTTAATGTTTATATTGTGTTTTTTACTTGGCTGTTCACCGCCCTGAGTCCCCTGGAGAAGGGCGGTATATAAATTTAATTAAACTAAACTAAACTAAACTAAACATCCTAAGTATCCCAAGATCCTTGCCTTCAGGAGAATACTGCCTGGGGTTATCATAGAGAAGAGGGGATTGACTTATTCTTCAAAGCACCAGAGGGCAGGGCAAGAAGCAACAGGTGGAAGCTCATCACAGGGAGATCAAATCTAGAAGCAGATCAGGAGTGTCAAACTTGCATTGTCATAGCATCATCACACTAAACCGGGTGTGGGTGTGGCCAGCGTGTGACGCACGCGACCCGCAGGCTGCAAGTTTGACAGCCCTGACGTAGCAAGAACAATTAATCAATGGAATAGCTTGTCTACTGGAGTTGTGGGTATTGTGTAGTGGTCTTCAGTAGGTAAAAAGCAGACCAGCATAGATACAACAGCATTTATTGACTCAAAACTGGAACTGAGGAACTGCAGGCAATTCCCTGTAATTTATACTCTGGGCCCACAGGGCCTTAACCAATCATAATACTTGAAAAAGCCCGCCCAAATATGAATGTTCTAAATTTCCCTCCAAAACTGTTGGAGTTAACAGTTAGGGTCATCTAAAGGTTAGTTTCACTTTAGGAGGGCTTAACACAACTATATATATTCAATACATAACAGTGGGTGCTCTGTTGCTGGAGGTTTTCAAAAATAGATTGGACAACCATTTGACCAGGATGGTATTAAGGTTTCCTGTCTTGAACAGGAAGTTGGACTAGAAGACCTCTGAGGTCCTTTCTAGCCCTATAATTCTATGTTCTAAAGCTCTAGGGAGGAACTTATGGTTTTCTAAAGGTTTTATTTATTTATTTATTTATTTTGTGAGATTTATATACCACCTCACAATGCAAGCACTCTCTAAGTAGTTTACACCAGTAAGCAATGTATATTTATATTGCCCCCAACAATCTGGGTCCTCATTTTACCTACCTCGGAAGGATGGAAGGCTGAGTCAACCTTGAGCCAGTGAGATTTGAACCGCTGATCTGTGGATCATAGTCAGCTAAAGTGGCCTGCAGTACTGCCTCTAACCACTGCACCACCTCGGCTCTTTTTTATTGATATACTTTTTTATAGGTTGATAAACTGCAGCTCCTAGGAGTCCTAGTCAGCATGGTTAATGGTGAAAGAAATTGGGAGCTATACTTCAGTATCATCTGAAGAACCCCTGGATCTTCCCTTCCTTGTTTATAGCAAAAGATGAAAGCAGGATGTGACAGTGAATTTGCAGCTTGGGTCAAAGAACAACAGTTCTTTATTGCTTAGGCGGTAGATCTGATAGCAATTGGGCATTGCCATTCATTTCAACATCCAGGGTTTATAACCAGCCCTCTTAATAAATATATCAGAGGTGGCTATCAAAAGAATATAACAACACGATAAATTGTTCTGTGTCGGTAAAAGTTTGTACATTCACTGGCATTCTGTCTGCTTGCCTAGGATCAACTAGAAATGCATTTCTGCCTGCTAATACAGCGATCTGGTACCACTGCAGACTTGTGTGTTTCCACACCAACAGCAAGGATATGATGCATTCCTGTTATAAAGTGGCCAGCTGTATCCAGACATCGTGCTCAACTAAACTATGATGGAAGCAAATTTGGCCCACTGGTGCCCAGTATTCTTCCCTCTCTTCTTCTGATTGAGCTATAAGAAGATATTCAATAATTGCTACTTCCATGTTTAATTAACTGGCACTTGCAATCTGTACCAGAATACCCAATTTGGACTGCCAAACTCCAAACTATCTCTAGATGGCAGATACAGAAAGCTGTATTGCTCTGTGGTTGTCTGAAATTTTGCAGCTTACACTGCGGAGCTTAGATCAAGAGACAACATCTGTTATGGCTAGTTCAAAGAAGACACCTACAAAGCAGTGATTTAGAAAACTGGCTTATTTAAAATAACCACGACAAGCTTTGCTTTAGTAAAAGTGGATGTTTCTAAACTCTTCCAGCCATGTAGCAAAAGGAAAACAGTAGGGAAACAAACAGAAGAACAGGAGTTGGCAACCGTAAGACATGTGAACTTCAACTCCCAGAATTTCCCAGCCAGCCTTGAAGCTCACGCATCTTAGAATTGCAAAGTTGGAGACACAGTTAATTATAATATGACAGTTTAGCATAATAATCCGATACAAATATTAATACTAGTGTGATTCTGGGATTTTTATTTTATTTATTAAATTTGTATGCCCCTCCCCCTGTCTTATTGTCTCAAGTGACTCTTTTAAACAATTGTATTCCTTTTTTAAAAATAAACCATCAATTTTTTCTCTTTTTCTCTGACTTTCATGTTAGCTCCCCCCCCCCCAATCTCTCCCTTTACAATGTTCATTCAATTTTAAATAAGTTTAGAAAGTTTCCAGTGATGTGTGATTTGGAAGTTTGAACATCTGTTCCAAACAGAACTAATAAAATCACTTAATGATGCTCATCATTTTATGATGAGAGAGCCACACTTGCATAATAATAATAATAATAATAATAATAATAATAATAATAATAATAATAATAATAATAATAATAATAATAATAATAATAATAATAATAATAATAATAATAATAATAATAATAATAATAATAATAATAATGGGACTCCAATAGGATACAGTGATCGTACTGAAAAACTGGAGTCTAAATTTACAGCTGTTTATATTTCCAAATGTTCAGCATTTGGATTGTTTTTCTTCAAACAAACAGTCGTGTTTATTACACCAAATGTTTAATAATAATCTGTTTTGAGCTTTGTTGTGTAAAGAAAGAAAAGCTGCTAAAGTTTGGAGACATGTCTTGGAAGATTTCAGGGACTGTAAAAATTGAATGTTAATGATTAAATAGAGTTTTGGAATGAGTTTCTTTATCTCATTTGATCTACAATGTTTACAACACTTCTGAAACAAAGAGGTTTCCTCACATGCAGCTTGTTCTGCCTTCCTGTCTTAAAATATTCTGTTCATCTATGAAATGTCTCATTTATGGAAGATCTTGGATCCCAGTTCTAGGCTGCATCAACAGAGGGATAGAATCAAGATCACGTGAACTATTAATAGCATTCTATAATGCCTTGGTAAGGTCACACTTGGAATACTGCATTCAGTTTTGGTCGCCACGATGTAGAAAGAATGTTGAGACTCTGGAAAGAGTACAGAGACGAGCAACAAAGTTGATTAGGGGACTGGAGGCTAAAACATATGAAGAACGGTTGCAGGAACTGGGCATGTCTAGTTTAATGAAAAGAAGGACTAGGGGAGACATGATGGCAGTGTTCCAATATCTCAGGGGTTGCCACAAAGAAGAGGGAGTCAAACTATTCTCCAAAGCACCTGACGGTAGAACAAGAAGCAATGGGTGGAAACTAATCAAGGAGAGAAGCAACTTAGAACTAAGGAGAAATTTCCTGACAGAACAATTAATCAGTGGAACAGCTTGCCTCCAGAAGCTGTGAATGCTCCAACACTGGAAGTTTTAAAGAAGATGTTGGATAACCATCTGTCTGAAGTGGTGTAGGGTTTCCTGCCTATGCAGGGGGTTGGACTAGAAGAACTCCAAGGTCCCTTCCAACTCTGTTATTATTATTATAACCATCTCATCCTCTGCCTTCCTCTTCTCCTTTTGCCTTTCATCTTTCTCACCATCAGGGTCTTTCCCAATGAGTCCTCTCTTCACATTTGGTAGCCAAAGTATTTGCATTTCAGCTTCAGCGTCTGGTCCAGTCAGGGTTGATTTCATTTAGGATTGACTCACTTGATCTTCTTTAAGTCCAAGAATCTTCTCCAAAACCACAATTCAAAAGCAGGAAACAAATTTAACTGGTGGATTAGACCCATTTCTTTGATATAGATGCAAAATAGACTTCTTGGGGATTCTTCCAAGGAGCAGATGGGACAAAGCCATGGGATGAGGTGGGTCAAAAAAGTCAAAATGGCAACCATGGCTAGGCAATCAGAACCCTGCTCCTTTTTCGTATGTGGATGGAGAAAAAAAAAGACCTGTTTAAATAATACTTTTCCCCCCTAAAAAAATAATGGCAATTTTTGTATTTCCATATCTTGGACAGTGTTGCTTTTCTAGCTAAGGAATACTTTTAAAAACTTTATAGCACTCCAAGGGAAAATATGCTGGTTTACATGATAATGGGAGGAAAATAACATTATGGGTTTAGTCATTCAACTAAGTGCTGAAACAGTACAGTGACTTAATGTTCTTCATTATGGTTGTAGTACATTTGTAGCTTGTGCACCGTGTAGACTTTTAATGTTTGTTAAAAATAATAGCTGTAAAATGCCTGCCTGCCTGCCAGTTTAGTGGCCTTTTACACCCATACCAATAGAGGACCATATTTGTAGCTTAGGGGTGAAATGAAGGGTCTTTGGTGCTCTCTGAATTTGGTTGTTTTCTTGCAGACATTTCATTACCCAACTAGGTAACATAATCAAGTGCTGGTGACCTAGTTTGGGTAATGAAACATCTGCAAGGAAAAAACCAAGCTGAGAGAGCATCGAGAACCCTTCATTTGCCACCCTAAAATGCACTGGGGATTCGTCGCAAACACGTGTCTTCTTCACCATAGTTATGTTATATAACAAATGTGGCAAACTCTTTGCACTGCTTAGTCCTTTCCCTTTTAGCGTTGAACCTACAATGGGCCACACCGTTTACGGATTGTAATTGTAGTATAGTTAGACCATGTATAATTGACAGACTGGATTTTATTATATATTTTAGTTGTTATTTATTATTTTATACTAGAACTTTTAATTGTTTATTTACTGAGCATTTTTATTTGTTCTGGTCTCTAGTCTAAGACTGTAATAAATTGATTGATTGGTTGGTTGGTTGGTTGGTTGGTTGGTTGGTTGGTTGGTTGGTTGGTTGGTTGGTGGTTGGTTGGTTGGTTGGTTGGTTGATTCATTCATTCATTCATTCATTCATTCATTCATTCATTCATTCATTCATTCATTCATTCATTCATTCATTCAGGATTTGGTCCTGATCTGATTTAGATGACTGGTGTCATAAACCATGATTTACTGAATGTAGAACATATTCTGCCCTCTATTTCACTTCAATTTATGATTGTTTGTTTAAAGTAACTTTCCATTAATCAGAAAAAGACATCAGGATCTTAGTAGGATGCCCCTAAAAGTAGCTTTGAAGTTTTCAAAACCAGATGATTACAGATTAGATTCACCCTGTCACACAAGTTGTTGTGTGAATCCAACCACTTTGGCTTAGTTAGCAAACTGTGGTTCAGCAAACCATGTGCTTAAATCAATTCCAATTTCAATATGTTAATGAAGAAGTGTGTAGAGCAGGGGTTCAACCTTGGCAACTTTAAGACTTGTAGACTTCAACTCCCAGAATTCCCCCACCAGCCATTTCTGAGAGTTGAAGACTACAAGTCTTAAAGCTGCCAAGGTTTGACACCCGTGATGTAGAGTGAATTTGTACTCCAAGTGAATGGTCAGAAATAGCAATAGCAATAGCACTTAGACTTATATACCGCTTTATAGTGCTTTACAGCCCTCTCTAAGCGGTTTACAGAGTTCAGCATATTGCCCCCCAACAATCTGGGTCCTCATTTTACCGACCTCAGAAGGATGGAAGGCTGAGTCAACCTTGAGCCTGGTGAGATTTGAACAGTTGAACTGTTGAACTAGCAGTCAGCTGGAGTAGCCTGCAGTAGCTGCATTTAACCACTACGCCACCTCGGCTCAGAAATGCAGAAGAGCTGATCTTTCCTAATGTGACATGTGTTTGATGTGCAATTCTGGGATATATACATGGTGGTTAGCTTGAAAAGGGCTGTTTTAGTATTTTCTTGTTGGTCTTCCATCAGCACT
>JALIGW010000005.1:70291299-70383799 GCA_023053685.1 Diadophis punctatus similis
TGCTGACCAGATGCATCACACGCAGGCCACGCCCACCCCAGCTCCACGAATGGGAAAACATTGTGAAACGTCATATGACGGCAACATGACATGGCGAGTTTGACACCCATGCTATAAAGGATGACACCAGGATGACCATGGCAGATCTGAAAGTGTTCTGACCCAACCTTTACAAGCCCCACTAAAACAGCCTATGACAAAGCATCGTTTGTCACCGTTCCACATAGAAGACATGGAGTGGGGAGGGGGGAGACAGTGAGCATGAGAAGTTAGAGATATCACATTCTTCATTACTTCTCCAAGGTCATCTTTTGTCCAGCACCTGCAAGAAGCTGGGAGATGTGCCACGCTGGCAGAAGATGAGTGGGCAATGTGACCCTGATGGGGGGGGGGGGAAAGGAGTGCCCGGTTCCTGTTGAATGAGAACTTGGGGAGAAAATTAGATTTGAGTTTCCCCGTGCGTTGCCAACATGGTGTCTGCATTAAATTGGAACTTTGGTGAATTCTTTGCCTTGGACTCTGATTTCTGCTCGACTACTATTTGGAACCTTGACACTAACCCAAATCTAATTCTCTCCCAAGTTGGCAGGTGGCCAACCCCAGTAAGCCCTGGGAAGATATCGGAATGGATTTCATCGTAGAACTCCCAGAGAGCAAGGGAAAAAGGGATTTCTCCTACTTGTGAGGAGAAACTCCTTTTTATTTAGAAAGGCAGGAATACAGGCATTCACTGACAAAGCTCCAGGTCACACATCCTTAGGTGATTCACAAGCTGTAGCAGTCTCTGAGTTCCCCGAAGGGAGCCTCAATTAGCACTTCAATCCCAACACAAAGAGTCCTGACCAACCTGGGGAGTGGCAAGGAAATCCTGGCAAGGAATCCACCAGAGGGAATTCTTCTGGAGCATGAACGGTTGTCTCCGACAACCACCCCTCCCCCACCCCTCCTCCTTATATCCCAGCCAGCGAGGGGCTTGTTAACATCTCCATTTTTTACTGGATAGTTGGCACTCAGTCCTACATTGCTATTCTCTCCGCACTTCTCTGCGCATACGCGCATCTGGGACAGACCCCAGCTGTTCCTCCTTGCTCAGCTCAGGCCCCCAAAACAGCTGTCTCTCCACCTGAGCATGAGTAGATGGGCCCTGCTCTGCATCTGGCTATGAGACCTCCTGCTCCTCAGAGCCTTCCGCAGGCCCCGATGGTAACTCCATCTCCTCTGACTCATCTGACTCACCACAACAGAAGGAGGCAGTGCAAGACTGAATGGCTGACAATGATAGACTTCAGCTCCCAGAATTCCCCAGCCACAATGCTGGCTGGAAAATTCTGGGAGTTGAAGTTCACCCATCTTAAAGTTGCCAAGGTTGAGAAACACTGCTATAGAGAGAAAAATAGCTGTCTCCTATCACCAATAGCCCTGGAGTTAGTGACACTTCCTTTGCTACACTCCATTAGCCAATAACAGCCCAGAGCACTAGATTCCATGTCAATTAAGGATGTGGAAGAAATCTGTCATGGATTCCTTTTCAAGCAAAATAGCGTCAGCTGCCAAAATGAAAACTGTCACGGCACTGACAAGCATATAATTCACAGAAACCTCTCTCAACATGCCTGGGCTCACGGTTTTATTTTATTATTTTATTTTGGTTTGTTTGTTTTGTTTTCCACACTTGACCCCTTATCTCAGTGTTTCCCAAACTTTTGACATATGTGTACCCCTTCTATAATTTTCGTAACGCTGAGTACCCCTCATAAAAAACATATGCTTTAATAAAAATCAAAATATATTTATTTTTTCTTTCCAGCGATCCATAATCTCTGTTAGGGATAAAAATTGTATTTTATAAAAATAATCAAAATCAATGGAACTTACTAAAGCACGATAACAGGCGCCCGGAACTAACTATTAAAGAAGTAAGTTGTCTCTGTAACGAAGTGCAGTATATTCACGCCATGTCACGCCTCGCAAGACTGTCTAACCGTTAGATAACACTGCAATTCTCCGGCGTTTAAACAGCTCCGCGGCTCAACGTCAACTGTTAATGTTCCCGCAGTTTAAAAATGGCCGAACCCGAGCTGCGCAAAGGATGCGCAGAAGTTCCCGCCATAATGAGTTGCGATACGATGTACGATGGCCCCAGTTCCTATGTAAAAACTGCTATATGCACCTATTTCTTTCCTTGTTCTGTGGGCGCAGCTAAGCACGGTGCAGTGGATATTCCCACGTGATCCCCACCAAACTCCGGTGCAACGCATACCCCCACCAAACTCTTCCCGTACCCCTGGGGGTACGCGTACCACACTTTGGGAAACACTGCCTTATCTCATGCCACACAGTGGTTTCCAAGAAAATGTTAAATGGTGGCATACAGTTCAGATCCAAAAAGAACAGTCACAACATAAGAATCAACAAATAGTGGATAAATATAAGTCTGTTGATATGTAACAGACTTAACAAATAGAGAATGCTACATACTGTTATGTATTAAGAGTTACATTGAGTTAAGATGTTTCCACCAAGGTCCGCTTTGCACAGCGGGAAAATGGGAACCGTTGATTGGTTAAGCCAGCCGGCAACTCTCTATTTAAAGAGAGCCTTGCCGGGCTGGTTCCTTTGCTGGTCACCACTGCATTGAATAAAGAGCTGTTAGTCACAATACTGTCTCCAGCCTCTTCAGTACTAGAACTCAACACATACTGTATGTTTGTAGAAGCTGTGTACCAAAACAAAAATGGGCATTTGGTAATATTATAGGGGAGGGGGGAGAGAGATAATATACGGCAAGTTATAAATAGACATATAATAATAAAGGAAGATAAAATGCCAAATGACATTGTTCATACAGTACATTTAATCAGATCATTTACAAAGTTAAGGAAAATTGGTTACCGTTAAACTTGGTTTGGTTTTTGTTTGTTTGTTAGCATATGTGCAACATCAGCAGTGGTTGTTCAATGCTTTGTGTAACAGCCCAAAACATTTTAAGCATGTTGTGTAAATATCGGCCAAGCTGTGCTAAGTGGAAGTAGTTGTGAATTGTTAGCTGATTGCATTATTTGTATATATAAAAAAAGAAACTCCATAGTCTCTTGTATAGGCTCAGATAGTGGGGCTTTATTGACAGCTTTTCCTATATGCCAATTTGGGGCAGAAAACATGAGAGGGATATGCTTTAAATTAATTTTTACTGGGTAGTTGAATACTTTGTATTTGATGTGTTAATGACACATGAATTGGAAGTTTAAAAAATACCTTGTTTTTTAAAATTATGAGAATGTCTGCTAAATTATAAATCATGTTACCTTTCTCTCCCCCCCAAAAAAAAATCAGTATTTCTTAATTGATACACTGAATCAGAGACAGATGATTCATCAAGCAATCAACTCAACGAATAATTGGTGCTCCATATTTTTTTTAAAAAAAAATAGTGGTTCTGGGTATGATAAGAGTTAAAAAGAATATCTAAAATAAAGCACAAAATAAATATGACTTTAATGATAAAGTTTGATGCGTCTCAGATGAATTGCTTTCATCTGGGCAGAATGAAGAGGGGCTTCCCCCCCCCAAGAAATTAAAGACTTAATGATGCTAAAATGATTCTTGGATCTTTGCATAGCAATTCATTTCATGCACTAGTTACTGAATGATGAATTAATAACTACCATAGATATGGTGGATTCAGGTGTTTTTTTTAATCTCCATCGGCATTTTGATTAACGTAAATGAGAGAGGAGGGTTTAAGACATCCATCAAAGGGACAAAAATGAAGTGGTAATTTAACCCAAATAAAACCTATTATTTTTCTTAGCTGTTGATATGGGAAGAAATTATTTTCTTATTTCTGACACTGTGCATGCGGTAGAGTTCCTCAAATTTTAGAAACAATAAATGGCATCTGATAATTATATTCCGGCCTACCACTTAAGTTTACCAAGTACAAATTTCAGCCATCAGAAACCAAATGAATGAACTGTTAATCAAGAAGATAAGACATACTTGACTTGATTGGCGTTTATACTTATAAAAGAACATTTGCTTCAAGTACGATTGACTGAAATGGCACAAATGTCAGTTGAGTTGGTTCATTCTGACAGCTCCTGGGATTTGTTTCAACCCTGGTTTGATTAAAGCAATTCAAGAGCTAATGAGAAAGTGCTAGAGGGGGTTTAACTGTAATATGCCTGTTTTATGCATATTCAGAGTGGTTTAATGTGGATTAGTTCTACCTGTTTAATCTGCTTGATTAAAGCGTGATTAAGATATTGATGTTGTTTTACTCTTTTGTTCTGACCTGTCATACCCCCGTTGGAGTTTGACTCTGCTGCGGAAGATGAGCTGGAACAAGAACTGACAGTGAGCGAGAGGGCAGCTCCATTGGCCTTGGAAACTAGGGAAGGGCAGAGTCAGTCCAGGCAAGGCTGTTTGGAATTAGCAAGGCCTGCAGGCAGGGAGGAACAGAGCTCAGCCGAGGAGCATGAACCACCCCCTTCTGATGCAAGGGCTTGGAGAGTGCAGAGGAGGCGGGATCAGCTCAGATGGAGGAGGCCACTCACGAGGAGAATGCCCCACCAAGCTTCACCAGACACACTTGGGCAACGAGACTTAAGGAGACGCTGTCGGGAGGGGCATTTGTCAGGAACAAATGCTGAGTTCCTGGAGTGTTGTGTGCCGACTCTTTTGCTCCCTGAACTCCTTGCTTTGTTCTTGTTTTGCTAGATAAATTTGGGATCTATTGCCATGCAGCCTTGGTTCCAGACAGCGCTGGGCTGGACTAATTATGACCAGAGGCTGTTTAAGGTTTGTTTGGGGGAGATTTGGAGCACTAAAAGGGCTGGTTTGAACTGCCAGCTGTTTGTGTTATATCTGTGCCGTGCCCTGGGTCATCACATGACCTGTAGATCATATTGAGAGACTCTGTTGAGATTTTTAAGAGGCATTGTTACTCCCTTGTTCACACTTGTTTGCAGACTACCCTCGGGAATATGCTTTTGTTTGATTTGGTGCCTTTAAAATACATCAGAATGTCAGCCCTGTTGACTGGGAATTCTGGGACTTGCAGTCCTGACATGCATAGAGAGTACCAGGATAGGAATGGTCGTCAGAACATCTTCCGCTCATCTACCCTGGACAGATTTTGTGTTTGTTATATAGCAGGCTTTTGTGTAGTGAAGTTCAAGAGATTTGATGGTAATTCAATTAAAACTCCAAATTGGGTCAATTCAGTGAAATATCTATGGCTTGAGATTGAATTGCTAGATCAGATTGAATTTGAAAATCAATTTCAATTTGATTCAGAAATTTAATTGAATACGTTGTCCAGACTGATTTGAAGAGTCTTGTGTGAATCAAAGCAGAATCTGATTATATATCATATCATATTAATAAGAAGGTCCATCCTCGGAGATGCTTGTTATTCACTGCTTTTACTTAGACAGAACATCCCAGCCTCACATTGGGAGCACATTGGGAGTTGCAGAATGGGTAGTCATTATACAGATGATCAGGTGCAGAGTCGGAATCAGCATTTGGGGAGAACAAGCAAACAGTTTCTTTTATTTCAGTCGACATGTCCTTGTTCTTCAGAATCTGTTTCTCTGGATAAGGACAAGGGAGACACAGGTTCAACTCATTCTCAGCAGATGACTTGGGACCATTTCCTGTCTTTGAAACAGGTAGTGGCCAGACAAATGTGAAATGGAGGTCCATATATATTTCCTTGCAGGACAGAAAGACTGGGGAATTATAAACATATAGGCAGTCCTCGCTTACAACCAATTTTTTAAGCAACTGTGGGAAGAAATATCCATCTGGTTCAGTTCCAATCTGGGAGAAAGACACTGGAAACAAGGAGGCTGATTGGAAAGATGGTTTAATGATGAAGCAGAACCACATGTGATTCTGAAAGCTGACCAAAATGGAGTTGAGAATGAGGGGTTTTTATACCTTCTCTTGGGCTTTGCACTTGAACTTCCTGTTCCTGTGCAAGAACATGTATTCTATTGGCTGTTATCAGATTCCTTTGGGGTCATGCAGGGGGCATAGCTGGCTCTATAGGCAAAAGAAGAAATTCAAATCCTAGGTGTTTGTCTGAGCTATGTTTGGTTGAAGTTTGGACTGCTCTGAAAGGGTATTGGGCAATTCCTATTGTGGCTTAATGACTTTGCCCTGTGTTGGATCTTGAGTGAGGGATAATCCCATCCTTCTGCCTTTGTTCAGACTTTGCTGCAGGGAGTTTCAAAGTATCCTGTCTTGAATGGATTTCTGCCTGCAGTATTTGCTTTGCCTATGAATAGAGCTATCTAGTTCTCAATAAGCTCTTTATCTCTTAAATGCTGACATCTGTGGGCTATTAAGGAAAGGGGGTTGCTTTCTGCCTCTAAAAAAGCATATTTCTCCATTTCTCCCTTTGGGGAAATATAATATTCTGCCTTTTTTAATATTCCTCAAAATATTTCATTCTTCAAGAAGGGGGGTAGGGGTAGGTAACCATTAAAAATTACAACAGCCCTAAAAAAATAGCAAATTTCAAGTGGTCCTCGTACTTATGGTCATGGGTCTCAGCAACCTTTATCATTAATCAGGCTGATTGTATTTTCAGCAAGACCAGAAGGTTGACTGGGTTCCTCAACTCCCCGAAACACACTAACAACAGACTAATCTGTCCCAAGGACAGCAGTCCAAGCATGACAATTAAACAAAAAAAAATTTAAAAAATTGAGAGGCTCTGGACACACTTGCTTGCATTCACAATCAGGTTCACTCTTGAGGCGTAAGGACGTGACTTCTAGAAACCTTGACCAACCAAGTCCTGCTTACATTCAGTCGCATTAATGCCCACGGACTGGTACAGAAAAGTTGCAACTGAATTGTGAACTTGGACGTGCTAAATACGCAGGCATTTTTTTTTCCTTCAGAAAATCCAACACCAAAGCAAGGCTGCTCTATAGTATCCCGAGCCAAGATGCAGCATGAGGCTTAAGAACTAGAAACAGTTTATCATCAAAGCATTTATTATCAGTAGACAAAAAGGACAGCATTCTCCGGAGTAAATCTATCGCTCATAGCTGTGTACTTAATTAGAATCCTTCCACAACCCGTGCTGGTTTTCTAAAATATTTGTTATGCAGCCAATTAAAAGAAGATATCCATATAATGTTTATTATAAATGCTCTAATAATTTACCACGCACTCAAAATCATCATCTTTTTCAATCCCGGGGAACTGGGCAAAACATTTTGCTTTCGGTCCTGTGTTCTTTCCGTAGCCATAAAAAATATTGATCCAGTGAATCAACGGTAATGAGATATTTATGACAGCAAAAGGTGTATCTCCAGAGTACAGCACAGAGAGAAGATTAACTTCTGAAAAAGAAGCCAGATTGGGAACTGGGGGAAATTCCCCAAAAGTTATTATTTTAAGAGCCAAGGTGGCGTAGCGGTTAGAGTGGGGTACTGCAGGCCACTTTAGCTGACTGTGATCCGCAGGTCAGCAGTTCAAATCTCACCGGCTCAAGGTTGACTCAGCCTTCCATCCTTCTGAGGTAGGTAAAATGAGGACCCAGATTGTTGGGGGCAATATAAATATACATTGCTTACTGGTGTAAACCGCTTAGAAAGTACTTGCACTGTGAAGCGGTATATAAATGTCACTAATAAATAAATAAATTAATTAATTAATTTTAAACACTGACAAGATAGAGGTCTTTAGATGTAAATTATAGATAGATGGGCCTGTCAGGGATTGGGTCAGGATAGAAGTTACCATATTTTTCAGAGTATAAGACGCACCTTAGTTTTTGGGGAGGAAAATAGGGGAAAACAATCTGCCTACCAGGTATTCACCTGGCTAGCGTCCTTAGTCTGGTCAGCTTCAGCACATTATTTTATCCCCTGGTTAGGACTTAAAAAAACCTTCTTCTGAGAGAGTAACAATGAAAAAGCATGCAAGCCAGTAAGAGCTGGGAAGATCGTTAGCACCTGGTTAGGGCTAGAAAAAAACTTATTCAGAGCAAGTACAGCAATGAAAAAACCCCTGCAAAGATTTAGGGCTGGAAAAACATTCTTCTGAGAGAGTAACAATGAAAGAGCCTGCAAGCTGGTAAGAGCGGGAAGATCGTTAGCACCTGGGTAGGGCTAGAAAAAAACTTATTCGGAGCAAGTAGAGCAATGAAAAAAACCCTGCAAAGACTTAGGGCTGGAAAAACATTCTTTGGAGAGAGTAACAATGAAAAAGCCTGCAAGGTAAGAGCTGGGAAGATCTGTTAGCACCTAGTTAGGGCCGGAAAAAAGCTACATTCGAAGTATAAGACGCACCCAAATTTTCAGTCACTTTTAGGGAGGAAAAAGGTGCGTCTTATACTCCAAAAAATACGGTAATACAGACACATACTAACAACACTTAAACAAATGAGGGAGTTTATCCTAAACCAAGATACAGATGGCCCTCAAGTTACAGCAGTTCATTTAAGGACCAATGTTACAACGGCACAAAAAAAGTGACTTATCACCATTTTTCACACCCACAACTGTTGCAGTATCCCGATGGTCACATGATCAGAATTCAGGTGCTTGGCAATTGACCCATAGTTATGACAGTTGCAGAGTCCCAGGGTAATGTGATCATATTTTTGCGACCTTCTGATAAGCAAAGTCAATGGGGAAACCAGATTCACATGTTACGATCTTTACAACTGCAGTGATTTACTTAACAACTGTGGCAAAAAAGGTTTCAAAAGAGCCGTGGTGGCGCAGTGGTTAGTCTGCAGTACTGCAGGCTACTTCTGCTGACTGCCGGCTGCCTGCAATTTGGCAGTTCGAATCTCACCAGGCTCTCAAGGTTGACTCAGCCTTCCATCCTTCGGAGGTTGGTAAAATGAGGACCCAGATTGTTGGGGGCAATAGGCTGACTCTGTAAACCGCTTAGAGAGGGCTGTAAAAGCACTGTGAAGCGGTATATAAGTCTAAGTGCTAGTGCTTTTGCTTTTGTTGTTGTAAAATGCAGCAAAATTCACTTAACCACTGCCTCACTTAGCCTCACACTGCCCCACAGAAATGTGGGTCTCAATTGTGATCGTAAGTCAAGGTCTACCTGTATTTATATTAGTACTATAGCTAAAATATATGTGTGAAAATATAATTTACAAAACCTAGTATATTCCATATGGATGGATGGATATTCCATATGGATGGATGGGTGGGTAGGTGGGTGGGTGGATCGATGGATCAATGGATCGATGGATCGATGGATCGATGGATCGATGGATCGATGGATCGATGGATCGATGGATCGATGGATGAATCAATAGATTGATGGATTGATAGTGTGTCTGTGTGTGTGTTTGTTTGTATCTACAGTAGAGATAGATAGATAGATAGATAGATAGATAGATAGATGGATGGATGGATGGATGGATGGATGGATGGATGGATGGATGGATGGATGGATGGATGGATGGATGGATGGATGGATGGTGGATGGATGGATGGATGGATGGATGGACGGACGGACGGACGGACGGACGGACGGACGGACGGACGGACGGACAGACAGACAGACAGACAGACAGACAGACAGACAGACAGATAGACAGACAGAAACTGGTAGAGCAGTTCACCGACACACATGCGTACGCCAGGAGCAGTCACCTGGTCTTCCAGTTTCCCGCACGCATGCATGCACGAAGACCAGATGGCTGGTGCACCGGAACCCAGAACAGCAACGGGTGACGGCTGGCATGCCCGGAGAGATGGCTCTGCATGCCACTTCCGGCATGCGTGCCATAGGTTCGCCATCACAGGCCTAGTCTATACTACACTCATATTCCTCTTAAGAACACATTTTGGATGGGAAAGAATAGAATAGAATAGACAGAACCAAGTTTCACTTGCTTTTGAAAATAGTTTTCTTGCCCATTATATTTAGAAAGCCATGAGCAGCGCGATTTGGTTAAAACTGAGAAAAGGAGGAAGATTTTCCGCCTAGTAAATCTGAGAAAACCGGAAGTGTTCTATTTACAAGACAGATCTTGCTTGCTTGCTCTCACTTTGGGAGAGACAGCTAGACAGACAAACAGTGGGACCTTTATACAGACTCACTTTTTTTAATAGAAAGAAGTCTGTATCCTTAGCTTGGAATGTACTTATGTTCAGCGTTCTCTGGAGAACTAATCAGACATTCTGGCATTTTACACATCATAGAAAAGACTCTCTAATTAGCTGAAATCTCTGGAAAGGGAATAATTTAGCGCATCCAGAAGAACACCATTACCTTATAACAACTCGGGGTCTTGAAAAAATATTAGCATTCATGAATACTCTTCATGGGATAGTTTGGAACTTACAGATTGATTTCACACAAATGCCGTTAACTTTTCCATTCCTATTCTATGCTATGCTATGCTCTGAACTGAGCATTTGTGCCACATTTATGAAAGCCCTCCTCCTCAGATGTCTTTCCAAATTGGTTATAATTGTGAGGCAGCATTGTAATTTTGCCTTGAATGTGTTGTTAATCAGCACATTGCTACACAATGGACAGCTAGTGTAATGTTAGCAGCCAGCCACAATGT
This sequence comes from Diadophis punctatus similis, assembly GCA_023053685.1. Taxonomy (NCBI): domain Eukaryota; kingdom Metazoa; phylum Chordata; class Lepidosauria; order Squamata; family Dipsadidae; genus Diadophis; species Diadophis punctatus. The sequence continues at coordinate 70,301,870 of JALIGW010000005.1, forward strand.
CTATGCAATATCAAAACTGGGCTAGGAAAATGCTATTTCTAAAGTATCCCAATTTAAAAAAAATCAAGAGCTGTGACACTTGGTTGTAGAGAAGCAAATAATTGAAGATCCGATACGTATTTGAGTACTTACCAACAAATAGGTGAACAATGTTTAAAAATAGAATGAAAACAGAGTTAGCAATAATTGTTAATTAGACAAGCTGTGACCCATAGAGGTATCAGGTTGGATAATAGGATGTATATGTATGTGGCTTATCCAGCAGGGTTGTTCTTATATTGTTAACATTAAGATATTGTCATTTTAGTTTGCAGTTCCATAGTAAGCAAGACGTATCAAAGAGAAAGGAAACTAGAATCCCAGAAGTTTGGGATAGGATAGGATAGGATAGGATAGGATAGGATAGGATAGGATAGGATAGGATAGGATAGGATAGGATAGGATAGGATAGGATAGAAATAGCAATAGCACTTAAAGCTAGTGTGCTATATTGTGTAAAGCTGGAGCTTCACAGCCCTCTCTAAGCAGTTTACAGAGTCAGCATATTACCCCCAACAATCTGGGTCCCCATTTTACTGACCTCGGAAGGATGGAAGGCTGAGTCAACCTTGAGCCATTGAGAATTGAACTGCCAAACTGCTGGCAGCTGGCAGAAGTAGCCTGCAGTACTGCATTCTAACCACTGCGCCACCATGGCTCGGTGGTTACCATGGCTTAGGAAAGGATAGGATGGGATGGGATGGGATGGGATGGGATGGGATGGGATGGGATGGGATGGGACGGAACGGGACGGGATAGAAGTTGGAAGGGACCCTAGAGGTCTTCAACCCCCTGCTCAAGCAGGACACCCTATACCATTTTAGGCCCTGGGATTTAGTCTTCAATCTCCAAGTTAGGTACCCATTTTGGCTCACAGCTGGAATAGCTGAGAAGGTGGGGGGTTTTTTAGCCTGCATGGGACTCTGAGTCATCCTGAGGAAATATGGGAAAGCTATGTGAAATTAAATGCTTCCATTTTTTTTAAACCTCACACACACACACACACACACACACACACACACACACACACACACACACACACACATCCTTAAGTGGATGCCTCTGTGGACACGGCTTGAAAACAATATATATAAAAGTTGACCATCCATAAAGCAGTTCAGTTTCTTGCTTTGGAATTGACTTGGCTCTTTTCCAAGTAGTTGCTGAGACCTGAAATTTACTAACTCGCCTCTTCCAATCTGTCCCTTCCTCTCTGAGAATGATGGGAAAGTGGACGTCAACAAAGCCAGCGTGGGAACAGCGATTCCATGTGTCGGCTCCTCGGTCAAAATTGTTCGAGTACTTTTATCAAAGGCCAGGATCAGAGTGTGTGGTTTGCATGCTTGCCCTTGAATCCCTAGTATCTGATCCTTATCACCTGGCTCAGGTTCATACCTATGTAGAAGGTAATTGAGTGTGAAAAAAGATCCATGGCATCACTAGAATTAACAGCCACGAGACAGGCTTCTACGACAGACTATAATGGCTACTCTATTCTCAGTCTATTCATATATATTTTTTTTGAGCAAAACAGCTACAACTCTCCACCAAGTTCAATTGCCATGGCAGATATCATTTTGCTCCTCTCACTGTGGGAGACAATTATCTCAAAATCTTTTTAGTGTCCGGTTCTACTCAACTACTTTTTGACTGAGGATAACAAAAGCAATCATCTGCAGCAATCTGCGGGACAAATGTTGGCGAAGATAAGATTTTTTAAAGCATTCACACAGCACTTAAGCGGCCTGGACTCATTGCACACATTGTCCAATTGCTGTCTTTTGAGCAATCGTATAAGGCAGCCTTCCACAGCCAGATGTCAGAATCAGAATCAGAATTGGAAGCGACCTTGGAGGTCTTCTAGTCCAGCCCTCTGCTCAAGCAGGAGATCCAATACCATTTCAGACAAGTGACTGTCTAGTCTCTTCTTAAAAACCTCCAGTGATGAAGCACCCACAACTTGTGAAGGCAAGCTGTACCACTGGTTAATTGTCCTCACTGTTAGGAAGTTTCTCCTCAATTCCAGGTTGCTTCTCTCTTTGGTTAGTTTCCATCCATTGCTTCTTGTCCTGCCCTCCGGTGCTTCGGAAAAGAAATTGAACCCCTTCTCTATGTGGCAGCCTCTCAAATACTGCTATCATGTCCGTCCCATCCCCCCAAGTCCTTCTTTTCTCTAGACTAGCCAAACCCAAATCCTGCAATCGTTCTTCATATGTTTTAGTCTCCAGGCCTTTAATCATCTTAGTTGTTCTTTGCACTTTTTCCAAAGTCTGAACATTTTTTTTTTGGTATTGTGGCGATAAAAACTGGATGCTGTATTCCAGGTGTGGTCTGAATAAGGCTTTATAAAGCATTATGATATCACCTCCTATATCCTCTAACCATTCAGATCAAATCTTGCTAGTTGGAAAAGAAGTAGGTTGGGGAACAGGTTGTGGCTTGCCCGCGTCCTGCGCAGCTGGCCATGGATCCGGAGGACCAAGAGCCGACTTTGGCGTGGCACTATCATCCCGTGCACCTGGCACCTGAGTCTGATAGCGAGGAGGACTCAGTGCCAGAGGAAGAAAACCAGCCAGGGCCTTCTGCACCTTCCCAGCTGGTGCTGAGTGAGTCATCAGAAGAGGAGGAGCCTCTGCTGGATGCTAGGGCACGTAGGGCAGCTAGCAGGAAGGAATGATTCTACAGATGGAGGTCTCCTCGCATGTAGAGCTGAGGGCTAATGGGCCATGCCCTCAGGCTATTTAAGGCTTGGAGCATGCAGTAGTAGTGATTTATTGCACTCAAATTTCTCTGCATGGGTGTTCCCACTCTGAGTCTTGTATTTTGGATTATCAGCTCCTTTGATATTTGGTTCCAGGATTCCAGCCAACTTTAGTGAGTAAGAGATAAGGACGGATTAATTGCCTGTTTGTTTGGGACTTTGAACTCTGGCCAAAAGCTCATGAAGAGAATATTGAACTTTATGCTCCAAGAAATCTCTCTCTGTTTTTCCCTGGACTTTAAACCTGATTTTTACTAAGCATATTTATTAGTAAAGACCCCTTATGATTTAGCAAACAGTTGTGTGTGTGTCCTTTCTGAGGGTTCCCGTGCTGGGTCACAACAGAACACTGTAAAGCAATCCATATTGTTATCCGCCATTCTACAGACCGATGTTTTATCTAAAGACAACCCAGGAAATTTGTACAGTTGTAGGATTGAATGGGAACAGGCAGAACAAGTTTGGTCAAGTGGTTAAGGCACGAGGCTAGAAAGCAAGAGACCATGAGTTTACGTTCCATCTTAGCCATGCATGCCAGCTGGGTGACCTTGGGCCAGTCACTTTCTCAACCCATCCACCTCACAGGATTGTGGTAGTGGGGAAAATAGGAGGAGGAAGGTGTATTGGATATGCTTGTTACCTTGAATTATTTGCAAAAATAATAAAGGCAGGATACAAACAATAATCAATAAGAGCCCTGGTGGCACAGTGGTTAAAATGCAGTATTGCAGGCTAACTCTGCCCACTGATTGCAGTTCGATCCTGACCAGCTCAAAGTTGACTCAGCCTTCCATCCTTCTGAAGTCAGTAAAATAAGGACCCAGATTGTTGAGGGCGATATGCTGATTCTGTAAACCACCTAGAGAGGACTGTAAAGCACTATGAAGTGGTATATAAATCTAAGTGCTATTGCTATTCTAAATGTCCATCCAAAAAGGTCTGTCTGATGGCCCAGCACTCACTCAATGATTTATTTACTTATAGCGGAGGTACGCTAGATGAGAATTTCTGGGAATTGCTGTTCCAGTACATTTTAATGGACTTTGTTGGGAAAAGATGAATTCAAATTATCTTATACCACAAAGCTTCTCAATCTAAAAAAGGTCTTCCCACCCACCCACTCCTTTGACTCAAGCAATAAATTAATTTCACCTCAAAGATTAATAGGCAAGCCACCTCTGCTGCCTCTGAATGAATTCTGCTTTTTATTTGTTAAGCAATATTAGTTTCTTCTTTGGGTCAAAAAAGTTTCTATCCTGTCATCAATAGCATCTGCCTTCTTACTTTCCAGATATCAAGAGATGACAGCATCTCTGCATAACTTTCCGTAGCATAGGGTTTTAGAGGAAGCTCTGCATGCAAGCTTTGCCACATGAATATATAAGGACAAGCTTTGGACTGCTTGACTAATTGAGCAACTGGTCCTGCCTAGCTAATTTGCAAGACAAATTAGAGCTCCTATGGGGCTACTTTGGGAGAAGAGCCATACAAAAGGAAAATAAATAATAATAATTTGAAGAGGTTTTCTATTTGCCAGCAAATCTTTATTTGGGTGGGGAATGGGAGGAAGAGTATCCAAAGACTTGGTGTTGTCTGAATCTTCTTCTTCTTCTTCTTCTTCTTCTTCTTCTTCTTCTTCTTCTTCTTCTTCTTCTTCTTCTTCTTCTTCTTCTTCTTCTTCTTCTCCTCCTCCTCCTCCGCCTCCTCCTCCTCCTCCTCCTCCTCCTCCTCCTCCTTCTTCTTCTTCTCATTCTTCTCATTCTTCTTCTTCTTCTTCTTCTTCTTCTTCTTCTTCTTCTTCTTCTTCTTCTTCTCCTTCTCCTTCTCCTTCTCCTTCTCCTTCTCCTTCTCCTTCTCCTCCTTCTCCTTCTCCTTCTTCTTCTCCTCCTCCTCTGCCTCCTCCTCCATCTCCATCTTCATCTTCTTCATCATCATATACAGCTGCTTGCTCCTTTTAGAACATGGCTTATTGCTTTATTTTACATAGAACAGAGAATAATAGAGTTGGAAAAGACCTTGGAAGTCTTCTAGTCTAACCTGCTGCTCAAGCAGGACACCCCTATACCATTTCAGACAAACGGCTGTCCAGTCTCTTCTTAAAAGCCTCCAGTGATGGAGCACCCACAACCACTGAAGGCAAGCCATTCCATTGGTTGATTGTTCTCACTGTCAGGAAATTTCTCCTTGGTTCTATGTTGATTCTCTCCTTGGTTGGTTCTCTCCTTGGAATCTTGCGTTTGTCCCCAAATCTTCTCAATCGCACTGATGAGTAGACAAGTGCTTCCTCTTACAGGAGTGAAATCCAGCAGGTTTTGACAGGTTCTGGAGAACTGGTAGCAGAAATTTTGAGTAGTTCGAAGAACCGGTAGCAGAAATTTTAAGTAGTTCAGAGAACTGGCAAATACCACCTCTGACTGGCCCCAGAGTGGGGTGGGAATGGAGATTTTGCAATATCCTTCCCCCAGGAGTGGGGAGGGAATGGGGATTTTGCAGTATCCTTCCCCTGGAGTGGGGAGGGAATGGGGATTTTGCAGTATCCTTCCCCTGACACACCCACCAAGCCACATCACACCACACCCACCAAGCCACGCCCACAGAACGGGTAGTTAAAAAAATGGATTTCACCACTGTTCCTCTAGCTAACCAACAATAAGGTCCCCCCCCCAAAAAAGATTTACTCCAACCTGTATTCCATAGGCACTTCTTGCCAAACCTGGTAAGGAAAATGATAAACTGGCTGTTGTGTTGCGGAATAGCAGAGTAATTCTTCAGAGCAGCCAGTTGCAAAAGTTGCAGGAGATCTCAGCTCATTCATTTAGGACTGGGGTCAGGCAACTAGAAGATTTTCCTTTAGATATAGGAAACCAACTTTTCTTCATGACAATCCTTTTAAGTACTTTGGATCATGTGAATTTACCCAAATGCATACTCTTTTCTCTTTCTAACTTAATATAGAAACCACGATCACATATTTTCACATTTTGCAAATATATATTGCTATATTTCACCCCAGACTGAAATAGGATTCAGCTGCAGTATTTGTGGAGTAAGAGGAAATATCTCCAGATGACAGATAAAATAAAAGGCACATTTTAGAACAAAAGCATTTGAAAATGTGCACCCAGAAGAAAAAGGCCTTAGTGGAATTTCATCTCTGTAGAAATTTGATCTTTCTGTTTGCCCCTAAAACACAGTATGAATGCTAATGCGTTGCTCGCTGCTTTAGTGGTTTATGGTCAGCAAACGTGTTCTTGAAAGAGCATTTATTTTATTTTGGATTTACACATAGGATATGGGATAGGCTTTTCCTCATAGGCTAAGAGGATTTATGCTCACTGAAATCATGGGGTTTTAAATGAACTTAATTCCGGCATTGGAAACTTAATCATATGTTGTGGGGCAGCTACACAACAGTGAATTAAAAGAAAATGTTAGCTCCAACAACGACACAACAATCATTACTGAGTTCTGTTAAAACTGGAAATATAGGCTTTTGTCGCAAGAGTCCATTTCAGATGGCGATCCAGACCATATGGATCAGGCGTGTGAGAAATAAACTCAAAAACTCAAGAGACAAATGAACAATAAATAATGGAGCACTTATTTTAGGCTTTTGCAAAAGGTCTTAGATAGGAGAGACCTCCTATCCAAGCGACATTCTGATCTGAAGACATCGTATAAATACAGTTCATCTTTACAGTCAAACACTCCTCCCATTCCATTGTCCACCCATTTTATGTAACACTTTTGGACTTCCCAGCATGGACATTCCCTAGCATATTCACATGGAAATTCCCTAGTATTTGCACATCTCATTCTGATATCTGCGCATTTCCTTTCTCATGTCAGCGTTTCCTAGTCTCACACTCTGTTTTCCTGAATATCCTGTATATGTCAGCGTTACAATGTGTTATTTCCATTTTTCCCTGGGAACAGAGAAGCAGAAAGAGAGCTGACATGCAAAAATCATATCTTGAGTCTACGTCATACAACATGACTGCACCCTTGCTTTTAAATTTTACAAGAATAAGGTTCTATTTCTCACAAGGTGTCAGGTGGATTTTTATGGGTATTTTTGGGATTCCTTGAAAGACATCTGGAAAGTCTATTTGAGTTACACAAGAAGAATTATCAATTTTGACTCTAATCTTTTTCTGAAGTCTCTAGTATCCTTAAATAACCTTTTCTCTCCAAACCCTGGATCCATATCTAAGATAGCTCAGATAATACAGGTAGTCCTTGATATACAACAGTTCTTTTTGTGACCGTTCAAAGTTATGGCACTAGAAAAAGTGAGTTATGACCGTTTTTCATACTTATGACATGTTGTGTGGCAGCTATACGAAAGCGAATTAAAAGAAAATGTTAGCTCCATTATTCATTATTGAATTCTGTTAAAACTGGAAATATGGGCTCTCGTCACGAGATTCCATTTCAGGTGGAGACCCAGGCCATCCCCATGGTCATGTGATCAAAATTCAGTTGCTTATCAAATGGTTTGTATTTATAAACGGCTGCAGTGTCCCAGGGTCATGTGATCACTTTTTGCAACCTTCTGACAAGCAAAATCAATGGGGAAGTCAGATTTTCTGGGAATTGCTGTAAGTGGTTTACAAAACCGGCATATTGCCCCCAACAATTTGGGTCCTCATTTTACCAACCTCGGAAGGATGGAAGGCTGAGTCAACCTTGAGCCAGTGAGAATCGAACTGCTGGCAGTTGGAAGAAGTAGCCTGCAGTACTGCATTCTAACCACTGCACCATCACGGCTCTTTAACAAAACCAAAGCACCCTTTTGATTGCTAGTGAGCCATTTGCCTTGGCAACAGGGAATAGAATTAAGATCAAATACAAATTTCGCCCAAATTACAGTTTTCATCCAAATTACAGTTTTAGGCAACTTCTTCAAACTATTTAAACTCAGCATAAGCAACTGGGACTATCAGTACTCCAGGGTTCTCTTTTGAGGGACTGGGGAGCTTCCCTTGATGAACACACTGCCTTAGGGGATGCCTTAATAAATGCTTTTTAGTGGGAGGGTTTTCCCCTAGAATAGCTTTCATCTAGAGAATAAACATTTTTTGACTTTTAAAACAGTGGAGGGCTGGGTACTGTGTTCTGCATACCAAGTGTTTTTTTAAAAAAGAGTCTTCTCTATTCCAGAGTCAAGACTAGATTTAATGGGCTAAATAATATTTCAGCTGAATATTAAGAATCACATCTTACAGCCTCTTGCATGAAAATCAGCTCACAACACTTTTAACCCTCATATTCATTAGTTAGTTATCTAAGTAGCTAAACATTAAACTGGGGTCATCTCAGAAGGACTAGATGGACAAATATGTGCCTTCTTGGCTGTCTTTAGGAAACTGCCAGCTAGGCTGGAAGGAGGGGTCAAGCGAGGACTTAGCTTGGAGCCCTTTTGCAGCCTCAAGTGGCATAAACTGCTCTCCCCCAAGATCCATGAGCCTTATCTGGTCATTCCCAGGTGAAAGCAAGCAGCAGTCTGGGAATATTCTTGTAACGTAGAAGAACATTATGTTATTGTAAACAGTAAAGTTACTAACTGTAGCTATTCACAAGAGGCTGTGGTTAGTTGGCTCCTGACAGGCATCTGAAGGAGGGTCAATAAAATCAAATTCATGATCACAATTCATGCAGACTGCTAGCTGCAGTTCAGCTGTTCAAATCTCACCGGCTCAAGGTTGACTCAGCCTTCCATCCTTCTGAGGTTAGTAAAATGAGGACCCAGATTGTTGGGGGCAATATGCTGAACTCTGTAAACCACTTAGAGAGGGCTGTAAAGCACTGTAAAGCAGTATATAAGTCTAAGTGCTATTGCTATTGCAATCAAAGTCCCCATAAAGTAAGGTTGGGGCTTCAATCATATGGCTCTGGCCACCGTTGTGACTTTTTTAACCCTCCCCTCCATGGATGCCTGTCTCTGTTTTCATTAATAACCCATATTACAGTCCTGTGTGACAAAACATTTTGTGATGGATTTCTCACCATCCAGCTTCATTGGATTGCTCATGACCAGAGGGAGAAAAATTATTCGTTTCCAAGTGGGGTCAAAGAGGCCATCTATGTCAAAATTGAACTGTCCTCTTTCCACAGAGGTGGAGGGATACGACATCCTCTATCTCCAGTCTACAAGACAGTCATTTCAGCCGTTCCAAGAAGGCTCCACACCCATTTGCACTACTTAGGTGATCCTGAGGAAACAGATAAACCTCCAAGTGGCCTCAATGACTCTCTAAAAGAATGCAAATGACCTGCTGAATATAAATCCTTCCATTCTCCACCATGCAGTCAGAGCTGAAGAAGCTTCTTGGATGAGAAGCAAAACATCTTCAAAGAAAAACAAGAAAGTCAAACTATTCTCCAAAGCACCTGAGGGTAGAACAAGAAGCAATGGGTGGAAACTAATCAAGGAGAGAAGCAACTTAGAACTAAGGAGAAATTTCCTGACAGTTAGAACAATTAATCAGTGGAACAGCTTGCCTCCAGAAGTTGTGAATGCTCCAACACTGGGTGTTTTTAAGAAGAGGTTGGATAACCATTTGTTTGAAGTGGTGTAGGGTTTCCTGCCTAAGCAGGGGGTTGGACTAGAAGACCTCCAAGGTCCCTTCCAACTCTGTTATTCTATTCTAAAGTCCAGTTGCCTCCTGAAAAAGCACCTTTTGGACAACCATGACTTAGGTGTCTGAGAATCTGCATAGCCATTCTTCATTTCCAGCTTAGTCTTTTTCTTCCTGCCCACTTACTCCCTTTTGAGGGGTTCTTAGTGCACTCTTTCTTGCAGACATTTCATTACACAAACTAGGTACATCATCAGTGCTAGTAGGAAGTGGGATTTGCTCTTAATTTATATTCTAGTGGCTTGCCCTGTCAAGTGAGTGGCCTTGGAGGTTCTTTGGTTGGACTCTTTACTGTTAGCTTCTTTGGTAGTTTCTTGATTGGAGTATTGTTTACTTCTTGATTGTTATCCTGTTATTAATCTTTGTTAGACATCAAATCAACAATCAAGAAGTGAATGATACCCCATTCCTTACTAGCACTGATGAAGTTACCTCATTTGAGTAATGAAACATTTGCAAGAAAACAACCAAGTTCAGAGAGGACCAAGGTCCTCTCATTTCAACCCTGAGCTACTGTGATTATTCCTCGGAGGCCAACTCAAGGTAGGATGAGCTCATTCCTGGCCCGTCAGGAGCTGGGTTAATTGATGGCTCTGAATGGCCAGCCAAAAGAGATATACAGGAGGCTTGGGGACAGCTTGCAGGACCGAATGGTCAGTGAAGAGGAGGAGGAGGAGTTGTCTTCCAGGGTGGATCCGAGAGCATGCAGGGCAGAGAAAAGACAGGAGCAGTGGAGATCTGCCAGATTACTTGGGAGAAGGCCCTGTCCATCTTGATGGGCTGCACCGGAAAGCTATTTATCACAGCAGGCAAAGGGTGGCGTTGCTGGGAACAACATGTTTGGTTTATGGCTGTGTGTTTGTTCCTCGTGCTTCCTGCTTGATTGTGCTTTGGAGACTGAACTTCTCTTGCCAAGTGAGCTTTCATGGATATATTTCATTTTGGCCTGGTGGATTTAAGTTTTGTTTGATGGACTTATTTGTTGGAGCGACTTTTCATTGTTTTATGGATTACTGGCCATTGCCTTGTGGACTAATTTGGCCTGGTTGTGGCCGGATTTATTTGGGACAGTTCTGAAGCTGGTTGAAGAGAACTGCTGGGGAACATCAATAAACTCTATAAACCTCACTTGCACAGCTACAAATATTCTCCTGTATTGGTTACTCCCTTTCACCTGACTCTGCTTTCTTCACAGCAGACACAGCTTTGCATATTTCTATCATATCCATTCTTCCCTTTTTTCTCTCTCTCTCTGTGAGCTAATGTGAAGGGAGCTAAAATGTTATTACTTATCTTCATAGTGGTGTTGCTTCAGGCATCCGTCTGTGGTTTCTACCTTTCCTCCATCTCTACAATATGCTTTATGAGGAGCAGTGACCAGTACTCTAAAGGCTTTAGCACCATATATTTATATACAGTAAATAAATTATCCTGTGTTATTTTCTGCTCCCTAAGATTGAATTTACATTATTTTCCTGCCTGTCATTCTCTGTCTTCTAGTTTAACCACAGCTTCTCTTTCCATAGCCAATGAATTTCCCATCCGTGACGTTTTAGGATTTTATACTCAGTGTGTTTCCTTTCAGATTTACACTGAGCCTCATTTGCTCATTGACTTACTTTGGAAACAGCTTGTAATCTACTTTTCTTTTATCCCTCCGAATAATTTTGGATTCTCCAGAGTGGTTTGGAGCAAGGACAAGAGAACTACAGCAAACCGTAGAAAGTAACCTCATATCTTGCTTCTGTATTACGGTTAACATCATCCTCTCTGCCCATGTGTTTTTCAATAGGGGTTTTTTTTTTAGTTTTTTATTTATACATTTTTCTTTAACATAATGAGTGCTTTATGAGCAATGCATTGTCTGAATCAATTTACAAATATATAATAATAGCAGTAATAGCATTCTTTACTTATATATAATAATATTCTTCCAATTTCTAATTTCTACCTTTATTGTCTAACCATTGGTAAAACAAATCCCAAATTAAAAAGTATTCCGTGTCTTCTTTGTCCTTTATCTTTAATGTTAGCCTATCCATTTCCACACAGTCTAATATTTTTCTAATTATATTTTCCTCTGCAGGAGTCTCCTCATTTTTTCCAATATTCTGCAAATACAATTCTCGCTGCTGTCAAAACATGTAATATTAAATATACATTCCCTTTATCATAATTTTCTGGCAGTATACCTAACAAAATATTTCTGGTTTTAAGTCTATATGTTGTTTTATTATTTTCTCAAGCCATGTAAGTATTTTCATCCCAAAAATTTTTTTGCCTTTGGGCATGTCCATCACATATGGTAGTATGAGCCCGGCGTGTGGTTATATTTCCAACATTTGGGGGACATGTTTTTAAACATCTTTGCTAGTTTTGCTGGTGACAAATGCCACCGGTAAAACATTTTATATAGGTTTTCCTTATACGGAGTTGCCATTGTAGTTTTTTTTAATAGTTTTTAATTATGAATGTTTAACACACATACAGTTCAAGAATGTCTCCTCGGGAAATTTCAAGGCACCTTGGATGATCTCCCTGCAATTACACCAGAAACAGTTAGATGGTTAGCTTTCACTTTTAACTTACTCCTGATCCTGTCAGGTAGAATGTGTTCCTCTTCCATCGCATCTTTTAGACACAATTTCTTCATAGAGGCAGATGTCTGTGTTGACACTATTAAAATTAACTCTGACTGTTCAAAAAATATCCTTCAATTTGTCCAACGTTAGAATATTTTTCTTTCAAGGGTCCTTTAAAGCATCTCTGACAGATGACTATTTCTCTTTTAGAGTATCTTCCTTTAACTGGAATATGCCGTAAGTGGCAAGCAAGCCTAGGGTTTTATTTATGGCCGTCTTTTATTGTGTGTCACAGATCAAGAAAATGAAAATGTAGCATATGTTTCAAAAACCAACACGCATTTTCCTGCTTGCATTAAGAAAAAAAAGGCCCTGGAAGAGAATAACAGCTGTTCGACTTCTTTTGAATCCAATTAATTTTAACTAGCACTTTTATTTTCAGAGCAAAGCAGGGAGCCAATTATACACAGGCACACATATGGACACATACATATGCATAGGACTTCAGGAACATTTAGAAGTATAAGTGGCTTTTTAATGCAAAATCCATTTCTTTCTCTAACGCTTATCCTTAATATCAGAATTAGCATTTATGGACTATAACTCTGCACATGGATTGTTACGGACTATAACTCTGCACATGGATTTGTTCATCATCTAAACAATTTACTTCTCTTTACATAAAGCTTTAAAATCTTAGTGGATTTTTCATAATAAGAGTAGGACTCATTCAGATGATTCTTATCATATTGGCTGTGTGTGTTCATTATTGAATGTTGATTGTAATAACAATTTCAAAATATTGAGCTTGTAGAAGTCAATTTAATATGCAGTACTAGTATAAGAGCTTTTTAGTGGCACAGTGGTTAGAATGCAATATTACAGGTTAACTCTGCCAACTGCCAGCAGTTCAATTCTCACTGGTTCAAGGTTGACTCCACCTTCCATCTTTCCGAGGTTGGTAAAATGAAGACCCAGATTGTTGGAGGAAATATGCTGGTTCTGTAAACCAATTAGAGAGGGCTTTAAAGCACTGTGAAGTGGTATATAAATCTAAGTGCTATTGCTGGTTTAATACCCCTTTGAAAAGTATTTTATAGCTTTTTTATAGCTCTCTTTTCATTTCTTTTTTTTTGTTCGTTTGTTTCTTTAGTTCTTGCTTTTCCTCTTTCTTTTTCTTGCTTGTGCTATCAAATATCTGTTAAATAAAAAATGTATTAAAAAGAATAAGGAGTCAATTAAACTGGTAAATAATTAATAAAAGATGATTCAATTAGGATTCATTTAATAGTAGCCTGCAAGGATTCTGCTGATTTCTATAGCATTTATGACTTAGAAGCTGTCTCTGTTTCTTCAGCAACAACCTTTATTTTGAATGTCATGGAAGGGAAATACAGTCTTACTATATCTCACCATCACTGAGAAATACAATATTGGTAGCGCTTTGGGAGTAAACACTTTGGAAAAAATATTCAAATTCTATGATGTGTCTATGGCACTTAGCACTAGCATTAGCATTTAAACTTATATACCACTTAATAGTGCTTTACAGCCCTCTCTTAAGTGGTTTATAGAGTCAGCCTATTGCCCCCAACGATCTGAGTCCTTGTTTTACTGACCTCGGAAGGATGGAAGGCTAAGTCAACCTTGAGTTGGTCAGGATTGAACTCCTGGCAGTGGGCAGAGTCAGCCTGAAATATTGCAATCTAACCACTGCACCACCACAGCTCCCTTGTGCAAGCCAAAATATTCCCTATAAAAGTCTATGGAAGTGAAATCTGACTTTAAAGAAAGAGAATAGGAAGAGCATGATGCTTTTGAATGTTGGTGTTGGAGAAGATTGGACATAGAGAAGTCCAGGGTAGCTACGTGACAAAGAGGAAAGGGGACTTAGACTGGAGCCTGATTGTGGGGTTTTCTACTGGTAAAAAGTCAGGAATATGGAATGTTCCTTTCAATGAATGTTTCCTATAAATTTTATAGTTAAGTGCTGTTGAGTCAGATTTGACTCCTAGTGACTGTTGTGGCCCACCAGCGGCCAGCGTAGCTGGCAGCAGACTTGGACAGTGAGGAGGTTGGGAAGGAACACAGGCCAGTCCTGGAGTCTGGGGAAGGCTCTGATGAGTGCTCTGTGTTGGAGGCAGAGATGGAGCCAGGGTCTTCTGACAGTTATCAGCTACATTCAGAGTCGGAGATAAATGAGGCTGAAGAACAGCTGGAGCCTGTTCCTGATGCGCGCATGCGCAGAGCTATCAGGAGAAGGGGACAATTAAGGAGCAGAGGTCGACTCAGGAGTAAAAGCACAAGGGGATGCTGAATGACCACTCCCATAGGAAATAAATAGAAGCGAAAGGGGAGTGGTATTTGCAGGAGACAATTAGTTCATTTAATTAGTGTGAAGATCTGTCCGTGACTCTCAGAGACTCCTTGCCAAGTATTTTCTTGTACAGCATTGCGTTTGGAAGATATCGTCCGGGCAGCTCTCCAAGCCTGATAAGGTCTGTGGTTGTAAATTCACCTTTGAAAGACTGTTTGCCAGGACTTTGCTGGATGTGAATGAGAGGAATTCACATTAGCTTAATAAAAAGGGGTTTTGTTGGGACAAGGAGTCTGCTTCGTGATTCTGTGAAGCCTAGGTCAGAACAGTGACTCTATGATCAAACACTTGACTCATCTTTAATAATATTGGTGTCACGCAGTGAATATTGTCAGTTGTATGTCTATGCAGGGTGATGCACCCCTATCCTAATATTATGGTACATTCCAATACAAGCAGGACACGTGATGTGACCTTATGCGCATGTGTGCGTTCCTGATTCTCCATTGTTCTCTTGTGGTTTGGCTCTGACCGGAATGGTTGCATTTAATTATCAAGAATGTAAATATTCAGAATTTATTGTTTTTGTACCGAAATAAATATTTTCTATTAGACTTTTAACTTCAGCTTTATTTCTAAATGTCTGGGTTCCGAGAGAAAGATCAACATCGCCTCTATGGAGATTTATTCTCCTTAACAATTGGGAGCTTCCTTCCATCCCATCCTTCCATATTATCTTCCCCTTCTTCTGCTTCTCTTTGCTGGGTTATCTTGGCACAGTGATTCTCAACCTTGGCATCTTTAAGATACATGGACCTCAATGACCAGAATTCCCCAGCCAGTCTTTGTAGAGCCCCAGGCTTTCTCATCTGGTCTCTGGAGTATCTTTTGTTTAATTGTCACATCTTGGCTAAGGACTGGTTGTTCAGCATTAAATGCTTAGGCATCTGCTTATGAGATTTGGCAAAGAGAATCCTCCTATTACCCTAACATTAACGCTTGTAAGATCCCTGACTCCAGGGAAACAGCTGTGTCATTTGGCAGCAATTCATAACTTCCTTGGGTTGCAGATCCAGTTTAGCTCTTGGTCTGCTGAGTTGGTATTTGGTTCTTCGTGACTGGTACAATTTTAAGCTTTTAGTTTTATTGGCCTATAGTTGCCTTTCCTTACTTTTTTGTTAAGGGTTATTTAGGTTTCAATGTCTACATCTGTGTTATATGAGAATCAGTTCGGTGGAATGTTTAAGACATCGGGCTAGAAACCAGGAGACTGTGAGTTCTAGTCCCGCCTTAGGCACAAAGCTAGTTGGGTGACCTTGGACTGGTCACTTTCTCTCAGCCCTGGAAAGGAGGCAATGGCAAACCATTTCTGAAAATCTTGCCAAGAAAACGGTAGGACGTTTATTTATTTATTTATTTATTTATTTATTTATTTATTTATTTATTAAAATTTCTATGCCGCCCAACTCCCGGTGGACTCTGGGCAGCTAGCAACAGGTATAGAAACATATAATCAATAAAAGCAATTTTAAAAAATGTTAAAATACTATCAATATTTTAAAAAGAACTTTCACTCATACCCTGCCTGCCGGAAGAGCCAAGTTTTTATTGCTTTCCGGAAGGCCAGTAGGGTGGGGATGGTCCTGACCTCCGGGGGAAGCTGGTTCCACAGGGAGGGAGCTCCCACAGAGAAGGCCCTCCCCCTCAGCCCCGCCAACCGACATTGTTTGGTCGATGGGACCTGGAGGAGGCCGACTCTGTGGGCCCTGACCGGTCGTAGGGAGGTATGCGGCAGGATGCGGTCCCGAATGTTGGACCAGGATGTTGTCCAAGCAGTCTCCAAAAATCAGACATGATTGAACAAAAGAAAAATAGATATGTGTTTTACACATCTACATCTACATCTACATCTACATCTACATCATCTACATCTACATCTACATCTACATCTACATCTACATCTACATCTACATCTACATCTACATCTACATCTACATCTACATCTACCTACCTACCTACCTACCTACCTACCTACCTACCTACCTACCTACCTATCTATCTATCTATACCAGGGGTGTCAAACTCAAAGCCCGAAGGCCAGATCCAGCCCTTGGGATGCTTAGATCTGGCCCATGGGGCCACCATGGAAACAGCGAAGGACTGGCCTGCGGTGCCTCTTCCAGCAATAATGGAGGCCATCCCAGCTGAAAACAGAGCTCATGAGGGCTGTGCTCGTGAGGGCTTTCCAGGCTCCGTTTTTGCTGGCAGAGGGTTGCAGGAGGCCGTTGCAGCCGGAAGCGGAGCTTGGGATCCCATTTTCACTGGCAGAGCACTCGGACCACCAAATGCGCCCCCGACACGAGTGATGTCGAGCTGGCCACGCCCACCCTGTCCATGCCCACCCCAGATCCCTGAGGTCAAACACAACCCTGATGCGGTCCTCAATGAAATCGAGTTTGACATCCCTGATCTATACACACACACACACACACACACAAACACACACACACACACACACACACACACACACACACACACACACAAATACACATACAGGTAGTCCTCAACTTACAGCCATTTATTTAGTGACTGTTCAAAGTTATAGTGGCACTGAAAAAAGTGACTTCCAACCAATCCCTCACACTTACAATCATTGCAACATCCTCACAGTCACGTGATCAACATTTGGGCATTAGACAACTGGCATGTGTTTATGAGGGTTGCAGTATCCTGGGATCACCTAATCCCTGTTTGCAACTTCCCCAGGGGGCTTCCAACAAGCAATGGGAGAAGCCAGATTTGATAATAGACAGCATGCTTCACTTAATAACTGCAGTGCTTCATGGAACAATGGCAAAAAAGGACATAAAATTGTGCATGACTCACTTAACAGCCATCTTGGTTAGCAATAAAAAATTCTGATCTAAATTATGGTCATTAAGTCAAGAACTATCAGTACTTTCTCATGGAAAAAGACCCCAAGAGACAGAGATAAGAGACAGCGCAAAAGTATGCAAAGATTACAGGGATGTAGGAGTTGCTGTTTTAGCTAGAAATTATGGAAGTTGTTGTCCACTACAGCAGTTCAGAGTTGTGTTGTTAAGATACAAAGCATGTGTCTTCAGACTATGGTGATGAAGTGATGCTACATCTATGGAGATCTATGGACTATACCGACTGTCCCTCCTTGGTTCTTGAGGGAGAAAAATTAACTCCCTCGGAACGGGTTCGCAATTTGGGAGTCCTCCTAGATCCACAGCTAAAATTAGACCAACATCTCACAGCTGTGGCTAGGGGAACTTTTGCACAGGTTCGCCTGGTGCACCAATTGCGACCATACTTGGAGAAGGAGGCTCTACTCACGGTCACTCACGCCCTTGTCACCTCCCGATTGGACTACTGCAATGCGCTCCACATGGGGCTACCCTTGAAGAGTATTCGGAGACTTTAACTAGTGCAAAATGCGGCTGCGCATGCTGTGGTGGATGTTTCAAGATACACCCACGTAACACCTATACTCCGCCAGCTGCATTGGCTGCCCATTGGTCTCTGGATACAATTCAAGGTGTTGATCATCATCTTTAAAGCCCTACATGGCTTAGGACCAGCTATCTCTGGGATCGCATCCTACCTCATACTTCCCTTCGACCAGTCAGGTCCCACAGAGTGGGTCTCCTCCAGGTCCCGTCAGCCAAACAGTGCCGACTGGTGGGGCCTAGGGGGAGGGCCTTCTCTGTAGGGGCCCCTGTTCTCTGGAACCAACTTCCCCCAGAGATCCAAATCATCCCCACCCTGCTGGCCTTCCGAAAAGCCATTAAGACATGGCTCTTCCTGCAGGCGGGGTGATTTTGAGACGACCTTGCATCTGACGTCTCCCCCATGTATGCATGATGTTATATGTTTTTTAAATTGTTTTAAATGGTTTTTAATGATTGATGTTTGATGTTCCCTAAAATGTTGTATGCCGCCCTGAGTCCTGAGGGAGTAGGGCGGCATAGAAGAACCTCAAATAAATAAATAAACAAATAAACAAATTCTCAGTCATCCAGGTCTCAAAGGTGCTTTTTCAAAAGGCAACTGGACTTTGTTTTTCCTTGAAGATGTTTCACTCCTCATCCAAGAAGCTTCTTTGGTTCTCTCTTCTTCAGAACTGAAGAAGCTTCTTGGATGAGAAGTGAAACATCTTCAAGAAAAAAACGAAGCCCAGGTGCCTTTTGAAAAAAAACACCTTTGGGATGTGATTTAACGTAAGAGTGTCAGATTCACCAAATCTGACACTCTTACGTTAAAGGCCTGGGGGTGGGGGAGGAATATTGCTTCCATTATTTTTATGGTTTTTTTTAAAAAAAACCCTCATTTGAGATTTGGCAGCAATTATTTCATTCCCCGCTAATGGCTCATCAATTTGAGCAGAAGGAAGCAAGTAAATGTGTGGTGTGTGTATGGTAACAAGGAAATCAATTGCAGCCTCTCTGCCCTGAAGCCTGAAACCTTAAGTGAGGCATGAGATGGTGTCACTGAAGGGATGGAGTATGGAAAATTGACAAAAACCAATCTAACACATTCCTTGGGTTTGCTGGGAATAACTTATTCATCACAAAACACTGGGAGATTCTGAGCCTAGATCATTAACTACCACATGTCTTAAAGGTCTGAGGAGCCATCAGTTCTACTTCAGGGATGATAATCGGCCATTTAAAAGGTTTCCAGTCTCAGCTTGGTTAAACATTTTAAAAAAATCATAGGATGGAAGAACAGTTCACGTTGCCATCAACAATTACAAGCGTTATAGCAGAGCATGTCAAGCTTTCATAGAATTCACCTATTCACAGTTCCCACATTATAGTGAGATGTGTAAATTGAAGTGACTAATTTTGAATTCACACACCACTAAGCTTGAAGGCCTACCTAGCAGCACAGGACACATAAATTTAGGTATTTGCCATCCTTTTTTGCCAATATGCTTTTTAAAATCATTATTGTCTTTTGCTGATGAACGGCGTGGTGGCCTAGAGGTGGAGCTCTTGCCTCACAATCAAGAGGCTGTGAGTTCGGTCCTAGGTAGTGGCAGATATTTCTCTCTCTGGGCACCAAGGGAAAATATCTGCTGTGAACTCTGCATAGGCATCAAGAAGGGCATCCAGCCAGTAAACTCTCAGCTCTATTCAATCACCCCAATTCCACCCCAATGCAAGGAATTATAGGGTCATTAAAACAAACAAAAAATTACCTTTTGATGATGCAACCTCAGTTGAGTTAGTGGATAACTGCTGACCCTATCAGGAACTCTACTCATTCCTATATCCACACAAGAATGATGCCGGTTTTCCTGTAAGCAACAGATTTCACTGTCTTCCATACTTCCCTACTGAAGGCTTCTTTGACACAAGAGTTCCTAAAAGGAAGAGAGAGACCTCTTCCGTCCTCTCAGTATAGAGCAGGATTAAGAATCCAAGGATCCCTAGTTCCATTTTTGTGGTCCTTCAAACTTGTCAAGTGCCTTTCATCGAAGTTTATTTCCAGAGCTTTGATTCTCAGTGGAATAATCACTTTTTTAAAATGTTGAAAAAGACATTAACATTTTTATTAGTCCACCTAAAGGATGATGAGGTGGGAACAGCTGAGCATCTTTCGATGTCTCACTGCCACTGTGACATCAACATCTTTTGATGTCACTGTGGCAATGCCACATCTACTGACGTCTGCTGGAATGTTTGGACTAAACAAGGGAGGAAACACTGTAGATCAGACATAAAATAGTTTCGCAAATATTGACTATGTTGTAGAATAATACTGAAATGTGTATTATTTAAGCGTACAACCCTGGTAGGCTATCTCCAGTTTTAGTATCCTTCACAGATGCAGTGCTTGGAGAGAAACCAACAATTCAATTTTACAAGGAATTAAAAAGGAAAACAAAAGTTAGTAAGAGTTATGTACCTCAATTGTGGAATGAAGAATCAGAATATCCAGTTTTCAAACTTCAATGGTCTAGGTCAGTGATGGCGAACCTTTTTTCACTCGGGTGCCAAAAGGGCACGCGCGTGCACCAGAGATGGGTTCTTCCCAGTTTGGACCGGTTCGACCGAACTGGTAGCAAACCGCTGGTGATGTCACAATGACATCACGGAACTGGTTAGGTTGGTGCTGGTCCATGGGCGCCATCTTTTTTAAAAACCACAACCCTTCCTGCTCCCCCACGCGCATGTGTGCTCTGCTCACTGAAGCCTCCAGACTTACGGTAGGCCCCATTGGGCCATTTTTCACCCTCCCCAGGCTTTAGGAAAGCCTCCGGAGCCCGTGGATGGCAAAAAACGGACCCAAGAGGCCTACCGAAAGTTCAGAAACGAACTTCTGGTAGGGCCATTAGGCCATTTTTCTTTTTAAAAAAAAAAATCCTTATTGAATTTTTACAATAAAAAAGGACACAAACAGCACACAACAACACACAGACAAAACACACATAACACAAACGAGTACACGTATTTACACGCAACATTACAGAATAATCCAGTGCTTTTAACAGCGTTATTGAAATATTTGTTTTGTATCGAAATCTATATATACATTTTAGGTATGTTCCGTATCGTAGGTATCGGTGGTTATCATCCATAAGTTAATTTATTTAATTACAACTTATACAAGAAAGTAATTATAAATATATCTCAATTCATCTGCCAAATTTTTAATTTTGGGTTTTGATTTATCCAATTATATACCTTATTCCATATTTGGTAGAAGTCCGTGTCATCTTTTCCGTGTATCTGCATTGTTAATTTGCACATTTCTGCGCACTCCAGTATTTTTCTGATGACCATCGAGGCAGTGGGGGTGTGTTCTAATTTCCAATTTTGAGCGTATGTTAATCTAGCTGCTGTGACTATGTGTAGGATTAAATATCTTTCTTCTTTTGAGTATCTTGTGCGGAGTATCCCTAATAAAAAGAATGCAGGTTTTAGTGCAATTTCCCTCTGTAATATTTCTTCCAGCCAAGCTCTAATTTTGTTCCAGAAAGTTCTGGCTTTAGGGCAAGTCCACCATTGGTGATAGTATGTTCCTCTCTCCTTTTTACACTTCCAACATTTTGGGGAGGTTGTTGGGAACATTTTTGCCAGTCGGGCAGGGGGGAGGTGCCAGCGGTAGAACGTTTTGTATAAATGTTCTTTGTATGAGGCCGCTAATGTAAGTTTATAATTTAATTCCCAAACTTTATCCCATTCTGAAAGTGTTATTGAATAGCCAAAGTTTTGTGCCCATGCTATCATGTTTCCTTTCACCACTTCTTCAAAGAGTTTATATTCTATCATAAAGTCATAAAGCCGAGAGATTATTTTTCCATCTGGTCCTAGTAAAATTTTATCTAGAGCATGTTCATTTTGAAAGCCGGGTTGTATCGCATCCTTAGTGTACCTCGTACTAATTTGTAAATAGTGCCACCAGTCTAGTTCAATTCCAAGTGTTCTAAGTTCCTGCCTTGATCGAATATTATCGTGGTCATCTAGAATTTGTTTATAGGTGAAGATTTTTTTATTGTTTAGTAGGTTAGGGTAAATAATGGCTTCAGTGGTGGAGAGCCATTTAGGGATTTTAGGATAATGCACTTTCTTTATTTTAAGCCAGACTTCAATTAGGGACCTTCTTATGTAGTGCCTCTGGAAGTAGGCATGTGCCTTCTGCTTTCCGTCCCATAGAAATGCGTGCCACCCAGCCTGTAGATCGAAACCTTCTAAGGTTAGGGTTCTATTATTTCTTAATATTAGTAAAATATCTTTTATCCAACTGAGTGCCGCTGCTATATAGTAACTCTCCCAGTCCGGAAGTCCAAGACCGCCCCTCTGCCTCTTATCGTACAATGAACTAGTTTTAATCCTGGCTTTCTTTTTGGCCCAAATGAATCTCCTGATTATATTGTTCAGTTCCAAGAAATAATTTCTCCTTAATCTAATTGGTGCTACTTGGAAGAGGAATAACACTTTTGGGAGGACCGTCATTTTGATAGCCGCTATCTTCCCTAGAAAAGATAATTGTAGTTTGGACCAACTTTCTAAATCCTTACTAATTTTTTGTGTTAGTTTTGTATAGTTGTCCTCTTTTATAGAACTACACTTCGCTGTTAGCCACAATCCTAGATATTCAATTTTTTTTACCGTCTTAATTCCCAATCTTGTTTCTAGAGCTCTGTTTTGTTCTTCTGTAAGGTTTTTAGTTATTATTTTTGTTTTATCCTTATTTATTTTTAATCCTGTTACATTTCCATATTTTTCTATTTCTTCCAGCAAGGCCATTCCTGATTCTAATGGGTCTTCCAAGATATACGTCATATCGTCCGCAAACGCTTGGACCTTATATTCTTCCTTCTTAATTTTAAGCCCTTTTATTGCACTACTGTTTCTTACCAGACTCAAGAGTACTTCCAATGTTGTTATAAATAGCAGTGGGGCTAGAGGACAGCCCTGTCGGACTCCTTTCCCTATGATTATTTTTTCAGTCAGATCATTATTTATTAGAATTTTTGCATGTTGGTCCTTGTATATTGCTGTTACTAGGTTCACAATTTTTTCTCCAAATTTCATTTTTACTAACTGTTTTATTAAAAATTGCCAATCTAAGCTGTCAAAGGCTTTTTGCAGGTCTATAAATACTAGCGCCAATTGTTTCTCAATGTGGGTGTCATAATATTCCAAAGTATCCAAAATGATTCTAATATTGTTTTTAATTTGTCTATTGGGTAGAAACCCATTCTGGTCAGAATATATTACTTTGTTTAAGATATTTTTCAATCTTTCTGCCACGATGGAAGCAAGTATCTTGTAATCAGAGTTTAAAAGGGATATTGGTCTATAATTTTGGATCTTGGATTTATCCATTTCCTCTTTCGGGATTAAAGAAATGTAAGCCTCCTTCCATGAGTTTGGTATCTTGGTCATTAGGCCATTTTTCACCCTCCCCAGGCTCCAGAGGCTTTCCTGAAGCCTGGGGAAGGTGAAAACGACCTCCCCCCATTCTCCTGAAGGCCGAAAATCAGCTGGCCAGCGTGCACATGCGCGCTGGAGCTGACATAGGGCAATGCCTCGCATGCCCTCAGATATGGCTCCGCGTGCCACCTGTGGCACGCGTGCCATAGGTTCGCCATCATGGGTCTTGGTATTAAGAAATGTAAAATATTCTTAGGATTTAAGAATAAAATTAATTCATCAAAAAGTATCATTTTATGATTATTAGACCACTCTGACAATGCTTTAAAAGGATATTCTAACATAACATTGTACTATAATCCTAAAATATGGAATTTACCTTTTAAAATAATGAATTGTTTTTGTCTCCTTTGAGGAGGGTGTGTTCCATTTATATACAATGATAAGAATTTGGAATCCAAATTCATTCATTCATTCATTCATTTATTTTATTTATATCGTCAAGCATGTATTAGATAACAGATATAAGTATAGACATGATTATGAATACAGGAAATGGATATCAATAAATGGGGACTGTAGGTCAAGGACCGTAGGCACGCTGGTGCGCTTATGCATGCACCTTAAAGACCTCTTAGGAATGGGTTGAGGTCGACAGTAGCCAGTCTAAGGTTAAAGTTTTGGGGGGTTGGGGAAGAAACTACAGAGTCAGGTAGTACATTCCAGGCATTGACAACTCTGTTACTGAAGTTGTATTTTCTGCAATCAAGTTTGGCGCTGTTTACCATAGCTTTGTATCTGTTGTGTGCTTGTGTATTTTTGCGGTAGGACATTGTAGCAGATGATTTTATGAACTACATTTAGATCAGATCGAAGGCGACGTAGCTCTAAGTTGTACTATGCTTAGGTCGGACGGTAGATATCTGTAGCACCTAGTTCAGTGTCATTCCTTTCAATTTCACCTTGCACTTTTGAAATTTTTGTGTAGTCTCACCCGACACCTCAATTCGAATCTCCTCCAATTATTCTGAAGCAAATCTGGTGTTATTCCTTTCTGTGCAGGTTGACTAGTGATATTTTCTTTATTTTCTTTTATTTATTTTGTCAACACGTGTACAAGATAACAGGTACGATATAAACATAAACAAAAGCAAAATATGTATAGGTACATTTAGACAATAGGACAGAAGGACAGGGATGGTAGGCATGATGGTGCGCTTATGCACGCCCCTACAGACCTCTTAGGAATGGGGTGAGGTCGACTGTAGACAGTCTAAGGTTAAAGTTTTTGGGGTTTGGGAAAGAAACCACAGAGTCAGGTAGTGCATTCCAGGCATTGATTACTCTGTTTCTGAAGTCGTATTTTCTGCAGTCGAGTTTCGAGCAGTTTACATTGAGTTTGAATCTATTGTGTGCTTGTGTATTGTTACGGTTGAAGCTGAATTATTCATTGACAGGTAGGACATTGTGGCAGATGATTTTATGAACTACATTTAGATCTGATCGAAGGCGACGTAGTTCTAAGTTGTCTAAGCCCAAAATTTCAAGTCTGGTGGAATAAGGAATTCTGTTGTGAGCAGAAGAGTGGAGGACTCTTCTTGTGAAATATTTCTGGACTCTCTCAATTGTATTAATGTCCGATATATAGTGCAGGTTCTAGACAGGTGAGCTGTATTCAAGGATTGGTCTGGCAAATGTTTTGTATGCTCTGGTTAGCAGAGTAATATTGCCAGAGAAGAAGCTACGCAAGATTAGGTTGACAACTCTTAGTGCCTTTTTGGCAATGTTGTTACAATGGGCTTTTCTCTTCCCCTCTGCTATTCTCTTCCCCTCTGCTATTTTTGCTGCTTGTCTAGCTGTTGCCACTATGATATTATAATCCAAAATTGAAAGTGTCTTAAACAAGGGAAAGAAAAAAAGAAAAGCTTCCCCTCTTTTTTCTGTGTTGTCTTCCCATGCCCTTAATTCTTTCATCTCAAATGGCATTCTGAGTTGCAGTCAGAATCAAAGTCAGCATCTCCATAGTTACAGTCAGCAGCACAGTCTGGCTCATATTACCTTTGTATTTTTTAAAATCCACCAATTATCTAGTAAACCAAAAAAAAATCCCACAAAGGTCCAGTTCATTTGTCACTTTCAATTCTATTTTGTTCAGAAGCACTTTCAGCAGAAAATAATCTTTCAAAATAACTTTTTGCCAAAAGTTTTTAAACTTTAAAACTTCCCTTTTTATTCCTTTGCAATCCAGAAAGAATGATGACTCACCACGTGGGATTTTTAGTCTGCCGCTCAGAAAATCTCTCTTTGACTATGTATTAGGTATATCCAAAATGACTAAGAAATTAAGCATGTGTGTGCATTTTTATTTTTTTGTCCATATAGGCCAGGGGTCCCCAAACTTGGCAACTTTAAGACTTGTGGACTTGAACTCCCAGAAATTCTGGGAGTTCAAGTCCACAAGTCTTAAAGTTGCCAAGTTTGAAGAGCTCTGATATAGGCTATGTTACAGTTGGGAGCTTAATTGAAATCCCTTGACTTCAATTCACAAGCTGACCACAAAAAGCGCACTTTCTGCAGTCTACTCTCAAGGAGCAGCTATCCAAAGTATACACCTGCTCAGATATTTCACAATCTTTCTTTTTCCTAGTGAGACTGCACCAGCTAGAATTCACATCTGGCCACCTATCTCCATCGCAATTAAACCTCTGCTGCTCCGGGGATGTCTTGTTTGCAATGAATCCTCACCAGAAGTTCCTAAAATATGGAATCCTATCAACTCATGAAGAGCTTTGGTTCTATCCATCCTGGGGTATAGTAAAACGTACAAGTGGTCCTCATTTAACAACCACTCATTCAGTGACTATTCAAACTTGCAATGGCACTGAACAAATGGTAGTTGCAGTTAGACATTGTACTTATGGCCATTGCAGCCTCCTCGCATATGAACATGATTTCTGATGTTCTCTACGGGCTTCACATGAGCAAAGTCAATAGGGAAGCTGGCAGGAAGTCAGAAGTCATGGTCATGTCAGATCATGGTGGGATTCACATTTTTATTACCAGTTCTGTGGGCGTGGCTTTGTGGGTGTGGCAGGGGAAGGATACTGTAAAATCCCCATTTCCTCCCGATCAGCTGGGACTCGGGAGGCAGAGAATAGATGGGGGCAGGGCCAGTCAGAGGTGGTATTTACCGGTTCTCCAAACTACTCAAAATTTCCGCTACCGGTTCTCCAGAACCTGCTGAATCCCACCTCTGTGTCAGATCCTCACTTAACAACTCACATGGTCCTCATTTAACATTGGCAACATTAACATTGACTGCTGGAATTGCCATCACAGCACAGTCATGTGCTCTTTTTCAATGTATGACTATGTCACTTAACAATAATTCCCAGTCTCAATTAGCATCATTAAACATGGACTGCTTGCAATTTGAAAGAAACTTATTCTTTTTTATTTGTTATCTACATTTCTGAATAGACTGAATATTCTAAACATGAAAAGACTATACAGTACGTTTCCACATTGTTGAGTTTTAATAAGCTTAAAAATTGAATTATTTTCTAATTTTATCTCGTTATATTTTTTTTTGTTATGTTAATCACAGTAATATATTTGGGTTTTCTTCTTTCATGGTGTAATTACTCTTTTTTTTCCATTAGATTTGTGTGTGTGTACCGCTATGTCTTAATGTAAGTGTGGTGGTGAGGGTTGTATGTCTTTCTTTATATCCATATCTACTAAAAGTTGGAAAATATTTTTTAAAAGTATAATATCAACTGTATAAACTGAAATATCTATCGATGTACGAGTGAAATACCTATCAATGTAGGAGAAGAGCAGGCAGACTTGGAGGCAGAGTTAAGTGAGTCATCAGCCTAGAATCATTATGTTCCCATAAACAGTCTAAGTCCAACCCCTCTTGAGTTCTGTTGACCCTTATCTGATGCCAATTTAGTGTTGTATGTTAGTTGATTCGATTCTTTTCTATAGCCTTGAGCAATAAATCTTCTGAACTAGAATTTATGTGTGACCTGATCCTTCACAACTGACAGTCAAGCTGGCAGATTTTGTTCTATCTAGAATTCCAACAAATTCTTGTCCTTATGGTGCGGAGGATGAATTTCTAGGTATGGTTCAGGGGTGAAATACAGCATTTTCTGACAGGTTCTGGAGAACCGGTAGCGAACATTTTGAGTAGTTCAGAGAACCGGTAGCGGAAATTTTGAGTAGTTCGGAGAACCAGCAAATACCACCTCTGGCTGGCCCCAGAGTGGGGTGGGAATGGAGATTTTGCAATATCCTTCCCCCAGGAGTGGGGAGGGAATGGCGATTTTATAGTATCCTTCCCCTGGAGTGGGGTGGGAATGGAGATTTTGCAGTATCCTTCCCCTGTCACGCCCACCAAGCCATACCCACCAAGCCATACCACACCCACCAAGCCACACCCACAGAACCGGTAGTAAAAAAAATTGGATTTCACCACTGGTATGGTTCCACCAAAATTCATAACCAGCAACCAGGCTCTGTTTGGAGCCTTCACGAGCATAAGAAAATACAATGCATGAAAAATAAAATGACACCCATTAAAAAAGTAAACCTTGGGCCCACTTTAGAGCAATACCTTCATTAACGGAACTGAACATCTCTTTAAATTGGCTTTGTGAAAATATTGCCTTAAGCATAGGCAATAAAATGTTAAAACACCTTCCCGATTACAGAAAACTAGTTAGATTTCTTGTACCCTAGTGTGATAAACTGATTTATTCAGATGTATTAATTCTCCTGAAAACTATCAAAGATACCACTTTCATTTTTCAAACTACTTTTCTTTTTGAGCAGCCATTCGGAAAATATTCATCTTGCCGAAGTCAGGCGATAAAAATGTATTTAATTGCTCAAAATGTCAGTTGATGGTTGAAAATGTAAATGTTAATGAAGGTTTTTAATTTGGGGGGGTTGAGTGTCTGTGCATTTATTTTTGATTGGTCAACACGACTAGGAGGAAATTAGTCTTAGCTGTGGAAATGGAATCAATCAATTAGTTGCGGCATATACAGTACAATAATTTCTCCCACACACACACAACCTTTGCCATTTCTTTATTACATTTCTTCTTCGGAATGGGAGTTAAAATGCAATGCAGGTTTATAAAACTGAATTAAATGTCAGGGAGAGCAGAGCCATTTTAGATGTGATGAGAAAGTAAGCTTCTTTAAAATGTTCATCGGCCTTTTTCCTGGTTCCTCTCTTCTTGCCTATTAAATATTACTTTTGTTAACTGGCCTTAATATCCGGTACAGCCAAATTCAGAAAGCCATGCTTAGCTTAAACTCTCTTCTACTACTTTAAGTGCTTTTAAGCCAGAAAAAAAATAGGACACAGATATTTAAAATAAATAAGTAAAACAGACCAATATGAGACTAAGATTTCAGATCTTGGCTTGCTTATTAGAGAAACAATTAGGCATAGTTTTCCAGATGAAGACCAATTTTTGTTGTAGTTTTAAGCCAGAATCAAATACTTCCAATTTATTTAAAAGAGCCGAGGTGGCACAGTGGTTAAATGCAGCACTGCAGGCTGCTAGTTCAGCAGTTCAGCTGTTCAAATTTCACCGGCTCAAGGTTGACTCAGCCTTCCATCCTTCTGAGGTCGGTAAAATGAGGACCCAGATTGTTGGGGGCAATATGCTGAACTCTGTAAACCGCTTAGAGAGGGCTGTAAAGCACTATGAAGCGGTATATAAGTCTAAGTGCTATTGCTATTGCTATTTCTGTGTTACAGTAGATTTAGATTTTAGATTTAGATTTAGATTTATTATTAGAGTTGGAATGGACCTTGTAGGTCATCTAGTCCAACCCCCTGCTCAAATCGTGACTTCGGTTGAAACCTGATTTGGTCGTGACCAGAAGTGAGACTGACTGCACATGCGCATACAAAAAAATGGTGCAGAAGGGAAAATCGCCCGAGAAGGGGAAATCGCTGTGGCTGTGTTTGAGCACCACCCGAGTATTTGTTCGTGACCAGATGCAAAAATTTTGTGAAATTTTTGGTCGTCACCCGATTTGGTTGTGGTCAGAAGCGTTCGGGACCAGAGGTTCTACTGTATATAGAAGGAAAGGAGGGGAACATTTGCATAAGAAGGGAACCATGGTTTTCCAATATCCATCCATTGATAGAACAGCATCCACCAGCAGAAAGGGTACATTTTCCATCCTTCACAAACTCCGTGCCTCAAATCTGTTCCAGAGAATTAGTAACACTGTGAAAAAGATTTAGAGTTTCTGTGGGTAGGTGAAAAGGGAAGAAAAATCAGCAGTTGCCCTGTTACAATAAAAGCCTGCTCATATAACATCAGGTTTTTCTAAAGGATCCATTAGACAACCACAATGGACGAAACAAGGACCACACTAAAATGTGGATTATTCATTCTGTATTTCCCCAAGAGCAGAGCAAACACATTACTGAAAGCAAGAATTAGGCAGGGCTGCATAATCATAACTATAAAAGATTGCATGTTGCCAAGACAGCAAACCAGCATCTATAAATAAAAGCTGAATTCTGTGACAGCTTTTCCCATGAAGAAAATATTTTAGTTGGATAATATTTATTTATTTTTATTTATTTATTTTGTCAAAACACGTACAAGATAGTAGGTATGGTATAAACATAAACAAAAGCAAAGTAGGTACAGGTAAATTTGGACAATAGGACAGTAAGACAGGTATGGTAGGCACAATGGTGCGCTTATGCACGCCCCTAACAGACCTCTTAGGAATGGGGAGAGGTCGACTGTAGACAGTCTAAGGTTAAAGTTTTTGGGGTTTGGGGAAGAAACTGCAGAGTCAGGTAGTGCATTCCAGGCATTGATCACTCTGTTGCTGAAGTCGTATTTTCTGCAGTCGAGTTTCGAGCGGTTTACATTGAGTTTGAATCTATTGTGTGCACGTGTATTGTTGCGGTTGAAGCTGAAGTATTCATTGACAGGTAGGACATTTTGGTATATGATTTTATGAACTACATTTAGATCAGATCGAAGGCAACATAGTTGTAAATTGTCTAATCCCAATATTTCAAGTCTGGTGGAATAAGGTTTTCTGTTGCAAGCAGAGGAGTGGAGGACTCTTCTTGTGAAATATTTCTGGACTCTCTCAATTGTATTAATGTCCGATATGCAGTGCGGGTTCCAGACAGGTGAGCTGTATTTGAGAATTGGTCTGGCAAATGTTGTGTATGCTCTGGTTAGCAGTGTAATATTGCCAGAGAAGAAGCTACGCAAGATTAGATTAACAACTCTTAGTGCCTTTTTTGCAATAAATAATTTTTGGCAATACCATAGGTGGCGAACCTATGGCACGCTTGCCACAGGTGGTACGCGGAGCCATAGCGGCTGGCACGCGAGGGTTGCCCACCGGCAAACCGGAAGTGTGGAAAAACGCACTTCCGGTTTGCCGGTGAGCTGTTTTTTGCACTCCGAAGGGTTCAGGGAAGCTCCCTGAAGCTCCGGAATGCAAAAAACTACAAAACGGACAAACCGGAAGTGCATTTTTCCGCACTTCCGGTTTGTCCGTTTTGTAGTTTTTTGCATTCCGGGGCTTCAGGGAGCTTCCCTGAACCCTCCGGAGTGCAAAAAACAGCTCACCAGCAAACTGGAAGTGCGTTTTTCTGCACTTCCGGTTTGCCCGTTTCGTCATCCCAGGTTCCGGTAGGCCTTTGCGCGGGGGTGGGGGGGGTGCGCATGCGCAGGGGGCAGCATGGGGGGCTGTTGTGCGCATGCGTGGGGGGAGGGAATGGGTGTGGGCATGCGAGCGCGCGCGAGCGCGCACCCCCCTTTTTTGGCACGCGAGCCTAAAAAGGTTCGCCACCACTGCTACAGGGAGATACATTTAGACATTCTCTTGGACAAGTTATGGATTATGGGGAGAAGCCATGATGATGAGTGTGTACATTGCAAGATTTCACAGAAGACCAAGCAACTTCCTGGTCATAATTCCGAACAACATCAATGTGGTAATGCATGAGCTGACAGACCTCTTCTTTCATGAGGCTCATATTGTTTTCCAGAGATTATTTTGGCCTCAAGCTACAACATAGCATAGAAAAGGAATTTTTAAAAGAATTGATCTTTGTAAAGAGAGTTGCAATGATTTGGAAGACTCAAGATCCTATCTGGGCTATTACCCAACTTTTCCATAATCCTCTCTGCACTAAACAATGTGTTAGCCAATATTAGCCTTCTTTTCAACCCAATGCCCACCTGATGGATTGATTTTCAATTCCTAGAATCCCTAGCCAGCGTAGTTGATTCATTCTGGAAGATGATAACTAATATATTAGCAGGTTAAGTTAAACTATAGAATGGATTTCCATGGTCTGCTTTGCTATTGCAACCTTGGAAAATTAGCAAAATTTATCAGGAGCTTTTAACAGAATATCAGAGTATTTTAGGTGAATAACAAGAGTGATCTGAAATGGTATAGGGCCGTGATGGTGAACCTATGGCACGCGTGCCACAGGTGGCACGCGGAGCCATATCTGTGGGCACATGAGGTGTTGCCCTATGTCAGCTCCAGCGCGCACATGCGCGCTGGCCAACTAACTTTTGGCCTTCTGGAGGGCAGGGGAAGGCCATTTCCGCCCTCCCCAGGCTTCAGGAAAGCCTCCAGAGCCTGTGGATAGTGAAAAACAGCCCAAACGGGCCTACCGGAAGTTTGGAAATGAACTTCCGGTAGGCTCCAGAGGCTTCGGTGAGGTCTGCGCGCAAGCGTGGGGAGCAGCCCAGGGGGGGTTGTGCACACATGCACAGGGGGAGGGCATTGCATTTTGGGTGTGGGCACGCACGTGCACACTATCACGTGCGTGCACGCCCTTTTGGCACCCGAGCAAAAAAAGGTTCGCTATCACTGGTATAGGGCAGGAGATTGGACTAGAAGATCTCCAAGGTCCCTTCAAGCTCTATTCTATTCTGATTCTGGAGGGATCTTGAAGGTCTTCTAGTCCAAGCCCCTGCTCAAGCTAAAGATAAACCCCCTTTTAGCAATAGCAATAGCACTTTTCTTATATACCGCTTCATAGTGCTTTACAGCTCTCTCTAAGCGGTTTACAGAGTTCAGCATATTGCCCCCAACAATCTGGGTCCTCATTTTACCCACCTCAGAAGGACGGAAGGCTGAGTCAACCTTGAGCCTGGTGAGATTTGAACAGCTGAACTGCTGAACTAGCAGTAGCCTGCAGTGCTGCATTTAACCACTGCGCCACCTCGGCTCTTTTCATTATAAGTATCCCAACAAATGTGAAAGTCATGGTTTTTCCACACACAAAGCTATGCAGTAGGATCGCCTAGGTTTGATTTTGAAAACTCTCCAGAAAACAAGCAGCTCAGATCTCAGTTAAGATTGACATAATACTTCCCAAGTGGTAACCTGCAAGAAGAGACAAGACAGACAAGAAGAGATTAATGACATTAATGATTGTGACATATTGGGATCTCCATAACACCACGCTGTCTTCAACAGATATCTCAGAATAAACAAATGTAAAAATTATTCTCTCAAGAAAGACATTATTGCACCAATTTCACAACTCCAGTCCAGGGGCGGTTTTTTTTTACTACCACTCTGTGGGCGTGGCTTATTTTGTAGGTGTGGCTTGCCAGCCATGTGACCGGGTGGGCGTGGGCCTCCGGAGCTTGGCAGCGGCCAGAGAAGCAGGGGGGCATTGTCCGCCCACAATGCAGCCCCCTGCAGCAGGAGCAGCAAGACCGCGGCAGCGGTTCTTCTAGGAGGCTCCGTCCGGCCTGAATGCTTCTCCCCATTCGATGATCCTAGGCTCCTGCCGCCCATTCCCCCTCCCCTCAGCAGCTCGAGAAGCCTCGAATGTGCGAAAATGTCTGGGATTATCACCGTGCGTTCGTGGCTTCTCGGACTGCTGAAGGGAGGGGAATGGAGATAGCTCCTGCCGCCCGTTCTTTCAGCGTCTCATGCGCTCCCTCAGCCATCCTCCCCTGCTTGGACTCACTGTGGGGTAGGAAGGCAGCACATGTGCAGTGCCGGAAGCTCGGCTTCTGGGCATGTGCAGAATTGTAAAAAAAAAATGTAAAAAAAAATTTTTTTAAATGGCGGCGCCCAGGCACTGGCAACCGACCGCACCGGTACTGTGACATCACCAGAGGGCCGCTACCGGTGCTATAGAGTGGACCGCACTGGTAGGAATCCACCACTGTTCCAGTCCTTAAGTGGAAATAAGATTCATGTAGTCTATAGGCTGGATTATGCTGGATTCAAGATTTGAGAAGTACAACTTCAGAAAGCTTATTTGCTTAACTTTTGCTGTGCATATTCACAACATTAACAAACACACCAGCAATCAGCAAAAGCATGCTCTCCAACTCTGTTGCATTTGATAACCACGTTTGCCTCAGTGTTTCTTTTTCTCTTTTTAAATTCTCTGTGCAGCTCATTTATTTCAGTTGTTTCTTTCAAGAAGGGCTGGACAGGAAGTCAGGCTTCTTCCTAATTGCCAAAGGACTGTGATTGTGTAGCCAAGCTGCCAGATTAACAGGCTTTTCGCTCTGGTAAATAAAGGCCTGGTCTGAAATGTCATAGCCCCACAGAGAAATAGTATACTGGGTTGGTCTTGCATAATAATAATTAAAAATGATAGGTCTTCTCAGCTCTATTTCCTCATTCCTTTAGAACCACATTCCTAGTCACAACCATTCATGGGTTTCTCCTTTAAGTGACAATCATTCCACCATTTGTATGCTCCCTATCTTCCTGCTTTCCCTCTCACCCTTAAAGAACAAATTGCTCTCTCTGTGTTGACTGAACAATTGAGGTTCAGCACTCCATGTGGAATGAAATGTACCACTGACACTTGGACAATGTAAGGATGCCATTTGAGACTGCAGCAATGCTCTGGAAAGCTAACACAGAGTGAGGTTAATGTACACTTTTGTTGTTGTTGTTTATTTTATTTTATTTTATTAATGGTTCTTATAGGCCACCCAACTCCCATGGGACTCAGGGCGGTGTACAGCATAATATAAGAACAATTCCAAAACGTTAAAAACACATCAGCATTCATACATGGGGGATTGATCTTAATATCACCCCGCCTGCCGGAAGAGCCATGTTTTAATGGCTTTACAGAAGGCCAGCAGGGTGGGAATAGTCCGAATCTCTGGGGGGAGTTGGTTCCAGAGAGCCGAAGCTCCCACAGAGAAGGCTCTCCCCCGGGGGCCCACCAGCCGACAATGCTTGGCTGAAGGGTCCTGGAGGAGACCAACTCTGTGGGACCTAACCGGTCGTAGGGCAGTATGCGGTAGGATGTGGTCCCGCAGGTATCCTGGCCCAGAGCCATGTAGGGCTTTAAAGGTTAAAACCAACACCTTAAATTGCATCCGGAGACTAATGGGCAACCAATGCAGCTGGCGGAGAATAGGTGTTACGTGGG
This sequence comes from Diadophis punctatus similis, assembly GCA_023053685.1. NCBI lineage: Eukaryota > Metazoa > Chordata > Lepidosauria > Squamata > Dipsadidae > Diadophis > Diadophis punctatus. The sequence goes on from JALIGW010000005.1 coordinate 70,336,579, forward strand.
TGTACCTTGGGACACCCACTACAGCTCGTGCAGCTGCATTTTGCACCAGTTGCAGTCTCCGGATGCTCTTCAAGGGTAGCCCCATGTAGAGCGCATTACAGTAATCCAGACATGAGGTGATGAGGGCATGAGTGACCGTGAGTAAGGCCTCTCTCTCCAAGTAAGGTCGCAATTGGTGCACCAGGCGAACCTGTGCAAAGGTCCTTTGTTGTTGCTGTTGTTGTTGTTAATGAATGGCAAACTCTCACAGAGGCATGCTTTGGGGCAGAGCAAAACCTCTCAGACTGATGGTTTCCATTATTCATGCTTCTCTTCAGTGTTCACGTTTTGCATTCTTGAGAGAAAGTCATCTGGGCATCTTTGACACTAGGAAAAATTGCCATACAGCCATGATGGCGAACCTATGGCATGGGTGCCACAAGTGGCACGTGGAGCCATATCGGTGGGCACGCGAGCTCAGGTCCGGCGTGCATGTGTGCACCAGCCGGCTGATTTTTTGGCCTTTTGGGCCCACTGGGAGTCGGGAAACAAGCTGTTTCCAGCCTCCAGAGGGGGTGGGGAAGGCCGTTTTCATCCTCCCCAGGCTCATAGAAAGGCTCTGGAGCCTGGGGAGAGCAAAAAATGGCCGTGCCATTGCATGCTGGGAGCAGGGGGGTCATGCGTGCATGTGCAGGGGTGCATGGAATTAGGAGTGTGGGCACGCACAAACGTGATCCCCCGCATTTCCACCCCTTTTTGGCACGCGAACCAAAAAAGGTTCGCCATCACTGCCATACAGTATAAAGAGTTTTCACGCTCTGTGCTAACACACTTAGCAGGGTTCTCTCTGGCATTTAATCAAATAAAATAAGTCCATTTGTTTGGCATGACTTGAAAGGCTAGCTGAAGAGCAAGGAGCAGAGCTGAGTAAGCTTTTCCAAAGGTTTTCCAAAGGGGACGGCATTAGTTAAGCTGCCCTGTCACAGAATTGTATAAATATTAATGTCTGTAAAAAGACCTCTACCTCTATGTTGGTTGGCTACCTGAGTTTGAGAAAGTTGGACCTTAAAAAAGCAACACAGGAAGAAAATGATCTCGTTTTTTAATTTTTATTTATTTATTTATTTTGTTTGTCAAACATGTACAAGATAGCAGGTATTTGTATAAACATAACATAAGCAAAGTAAGTACAGATAAATGAGGGCAATAGCACAGTAAGACAGGGACAGTAGGCACAGTGGTGCACTTATGCACGCCCCTTACAGACCTCTTAGGAATGGGGTGAGGTCTACTGTAGACAGTCTAAGGTTAAAGTTTTGGGGGGTTGGGGAAGAAACCACAGAGTCAGGTAGTGCATTCCAGGCATTGGTTACTCTGTTGCTGAAGTCGTATTTTCTGCAGTCGAGTTTGGAGCGCTTTACATTGAGTTTGTATCTACTGTGTGCTCGTGTATTGTTGCGGTTGTAGCTGAAGTAGTCATTGACAGGTAGGACATTGTGGCAGATGATTTTATGAACTACATTTAGATCAGATCAAAGGCGACGTAATTCTAAATTGTCTAAGCCCAAAATGTCAAGTCTGGGGGAATAAGGTATTCTGTTGCGAGCAGAGGAGTGGAGGACTCTTCTTGTGAACTTCTTGTGGTACTGGAGAAGGTTCCTGCGTATTCTTGGACAACAAAGGTGGCTAACAAGCAAGTTCTAGAGCGCATAACACCAGACATGTCACTAGATGGAAAAACTATGTCTCACTTATTTTGGCCACATCATGTGGGGGGAGTTCATTGGAGAAATCAGTTATGTTTGGAAGAGTTAGCAGTAAAAGAAACCAGGCCACCAAAGAACACAGTGTTGGACACCATCACAGCAGACACCAGCCAGAGCATAGAACAACTCAAAGAAGTAGTGCAAGATCGGAAAATGCAGAGGGACCTGTCCCATAGAATCGGCAAGAGTTGGGCATGACTGAATGGATAACATCATCTTCGTCATCTAAATGTTCAATATCCTCCAGTTTTATTAGATTGATGCAATCTAAAACTCTCTCTCCAACGTTCATCATTATGGTACTGTGTATTTAAGCTAGCAGATCTGCTGCTTTTTGCTAGGGTCTTGTTGGATTTGATAAGAAAAAAAGAAACTTTTTTCTAAAATGTAGGCAATGTAAAAAAATTCCCTAACTTCTGTTCCTCTTAAACAAACACACATTGTGTGTTTGTTTGCTTAGGACCAGACTATCTCCAGGACCGCATTCTACCTCATACCTCCCTTCGACCAGTCAGGTCCCACAGAGTGGGTCTCCTCCAGGTCCCATCAGCCAAACAGTGCCAACTGGTGGGGCCTAGGGGGAGGGCTTTCTCTGTAGGGGCCCCTGCTCTCTGGAACCAACTCCCCCCGGAGATCCGAATCATCCCCACCCTGCTGGCCTTCCGAAAAGCCATCAAGACATGGCTCTTCCTGCAGGCGGGGTGATGTTGAGACGACCCTTCAGCTGACATCTCCCCCATGTATATATGATATGTTTGTTGTTTTAAAATTGTTTTAAATTGTTTTTAACATTTATTTGATGTTCCCTAAAATGTTGTACGCCGCCCTGAGTCCTGAGGGAGTAGGGCAGCATAGAAGAATTTCGAATAAATAATAAATAAATTGTCCTTGCTGGTTATAAAACCATCTTCTAGCTACTATTATTTAGGCAAAGCTCCTAAAATATGTTGGATTTGCCACCTTGCAAAAACTTTCACCAAGCACCATGCTAAAAATGCAAAATAACAATAATAATAATAATAATAATAATAATAATAATAATAATAATAATAATAATAACAACAACAACAACAACAACAACAACAACAACAACAACAACAACAACAACAACAACAACAACAATAATAATAATAATAATAATAATAATAATAATAATAATAATAATAATAATAATAATAATAATAATAATAATAATACTGTACAATCCCTTCTTGGTCTACAGCAGTATTTCCTAATCTTGGCCATGTAAGAAGTGTGGACTTCAACTCCTGGAACATTTACGTTCTAAGACTAGCTTTATACAACTAAACCCTAAGCCTGCATAGGCAAAATTCAATTGTTATTATTGCTAAATCAGTCTGGGTTGATTTAATGTAGTACCATCATTATGTAGTGCATCAGCTGTATTTTCCACAGCATCCTGAATTACAAGAATGCCAATCCTATTTTTAACCCAGAGTTGAATACAGTCCCAAAGTAGGAAAAAGAATATCATCCTTGTTTTAAAGGATATCCATTCGCTAATGAGAAAACTAATCCATTAAATGAACTTAAAGATATTCTTAGTTCTGCTGTCATTAAGTCCAGAATGCAGAACTTTTCGGGGAACCAAGGCAAATATCCTTCCCCCAAGTAAATAGGGGGAGAACAATAACCTTTGAATGGGTTATGGAGTTACATCAAAGGTTTTGGGGGACAATACAGGTTCTTATGTTCTTAGCAAGCAAAATCCAATTGGCCCCCAAGAGCCCTGATTTTGGATTGATTGATAGATTGACTATGTGCCATCAAGTACTCCTAACAACCACATTGATAGATTTTTTTTTCTCCATGACGATCTATAGCTAACCTGTTTGAATTGATATCACACAAAAGAAGGTCAAGACCTGTAAAAAAAATGCAAGTAGAAAAATAGGGACCACCTTTGGTGGGAAGGTAACAGCGTTCTGGCGCCTTTGGCATTTAGTCATGCCGGCCACATGACCATGGAGAGGTCTGGCTCTTCGGCTTTGAAATGGAGATGAGCACCGCCCCCTAGAGTTGGGAACGACTAGCACATATGTGCTAGGGGGACCTTTAACTTTTACCTATGGCATTGTTATAGTGTATATTAGTAATTGTTGTGAATATTTTATGCTAGTTATCAACTCTTGACAATCCTTCAACTTTATGGCATGATAGGGAAGAGAGGGCAGGGAGGAAACACAAAGGCAGATTCCAATTTCTCATTGTGGTTCTGGTTGTGTCCTGCTTGTGGTTGCATTACAAAAACTTTACTAACATTAGAAAGCCGTTCCCCAGGAATATATTGGGCTCCTGTGTATTGGATATGGTCTCCCTGGAAAACTTCAAGTTGAATTCCTATCCAAATAAGAGGTTGGATTTGATGCTCTCAATATGCCCTTCCATCTCTCTGGTTCTATGACTCTGTTTCTCTTGTTTATTCTAGCAACCTTGAGGCTATGTCCTTTATTAAGATTGTATGCCATACAGGATATTTTGAAGGCTAAAATTGCAACTCATCAGTGTTTGTAAAGAAAATACAAATGCAAACCAGTTATATGCGGGACGATCAGGGTGATTTGCCAGAGAAGCCGCCTGCTTCTCCCCTAAACTAACTTTCCTTAAAAGATACTCAGGTTCCACTGAAGTGTGAAATAGCTGTCGCTTCTTATTGCCATAGATAGCTGTAGCAAAACACCTTGAGGCATTCGACTCTCGGAGGCCGCCAGCAAAATCCCACTGGAGAAACCCTATCAAAGGTGAAAGCGACACAATGCCTTTAAAGGAATTCTTATAACAATCAACGTTGACAGACTCGTTCTTTTAATAGAAAGTGTATCGTTGTCTCTGGAAATGAGGTGTCCTCCTCGGTAGGTATTTGCAAACATGAAAAGACAAGCTACGTAGCAGGATTGGAATCTCAATTTCACAGAAGTCCTGTCAAAGAACAACGTCAAGGGGGGGAGCGGTTAATTTTTGCTAACATTTAAAAACCCTATGGACATATTGTTGGATTAGGTGTCTAAAGTACAAATAGTGATTATATTTCTGATGATGAAGCCAGTACTGAAAGAACAAAAGAAAAATAATACTCTTGTAGCCCATTCTCTAGGAAAGCATTCACTATATTGTTATTATAGTGTGGGAAGACAAGTTAATTAATACTCAATTGCCATTAATTTCCAGTGGGTGTGTAATTTGGCATGCTAGTAAGCTCTAGCTTGGGGAGATCTGAGATTTAGAACTTTATGTTGCCCTGAAGATCTCTGCAGAACCCATGGTTATATATATTTTTTCCTCTAACCTTCCTAGGTAAATGTAAGTATCTAGGCTGGTTTCAGTATCGGGCAGCCCTACAGAAGCTGCAAATTTCCTATATCATTGCCAAGAAAACTGCGTGATTAGGTCTGCATGGTCACAAAGAGTCAAGCTTGATTTGAGGAACATTTTTAGTTAACAGGATGGTTGTTTCAAGTTTCAAGATCATGAAAGGAGAACTGCCTGGATTGAGTTCTGCAGAGGAAGAGATTTCCAAAAAATAAAAACTACAGATCTTTCCAGTAAGATTTGAGCTGGTCATGAAAACCTCCTGTGCAAAAGCAGGGAACCAGGTCCAATGGTCTGGTCTTGTAATCTTACAAAATTTGGGGATTTTCTATTTGATCAGCTAGATCTGTGATGGCGAACCTAGGGCACGCGTGCCACAAGTGGCACACAGAGCCCTCTCTGTGGGCACGTGAGCCGTCGCCCAGCTCAGCTCCACCATGCATGTGCGCGTGCCTCCCGCCGGCCAGCTGATTTTCAGGTATCTGCCGCGCATGCACGGAGGGCGGGGCGCATGCGGGAGATGCACGCACATGCGTGGGGGGCTGGGGGGGTCACACACACATGCGCGGGGGAGTGGGGGGCAGCACCCCCCTGCTAGGCCCATGCCCCCCATGGCTCATTTTTGGTCCCAGGAGGCTGCAGGGAGGCCTGGTAGGCCCAAAACAGGACGTGGGTGTGCAGTGTGCCCCTGCAGACTGTTTTTGATCCCAGAAGGCTGCAGGGAAGACTGCTAGGCCCAAAACGGGGCATTGGGGGCTGCATAGCCTCCCGTGGCCCATTTTTGGTCCCAGGAGGCTGCAGGGAGGACTGCTAGGCCCAAAACGGGGTGGGGGGGTCACGCGCGCATGCGCAGGGGGTGGGGGAGCACTGGGGGGGTCGCGCACGCATTGCATTATGGATGCCAGCATGTGACGAGAAAACGATTAGCCATCACTGAGCTAGATACTAGATGTCTTATACTTAGACACTAGTCTTTCTGTGAATTGTTGGAACTTGCTGTGAAGCCCATTGTTCCTAAATACCTTCTGTAACTTATAAGAAGTGAGGGATGCTTCTTGATTTACGGTGGAAGTTGGGGCAAATAAAACAGATGTAATTTTCTAACATCATTATGTCTTGATAAACCATCCAGCAGCTCTTGGTCAGGTGTTGCCCCAGAAGTGAAGAGGTTTCTTGGATGAGAAGCGAAATGTTTTCAAACAACCCTCCCACCCACCCCCACCCCCCAGAAAGTCTAGTTGCCTTTTGGAATAGTACCTTTAGGTCTCTCTGAAATAAATGCCACAAATGCTATGGGCTTTGTTGACTTTATGCATCACTCTTCTTACTGCAAAATCTCCCAGAATTTGCGGGAACAGTTTTAGTCATTGCAGCCTGAAGAAGAAGGATCACATGCTTGCCTGAGTGAGACCAGGTGAGCTTATCTCTAGATCTTTACCTATCATGGCTGCTAAGTCTCTGAGTGCCAGAGCCCACTGTAACAACATTGCCAAAAAGGCACTAAGAGCTGTTAACCTAATCTTGCAGAGCTTCTTCTCTGGCAATATTACACTGCTAACCAGAGCATACAAAACATTTGTTAGACCAATTCTTGAATACAACTCACCTGTCTGGAACCCGCACTGCATATTGGACATTAATACAATCGAGAGAGTCTAGAAAAATTTCACAAGAAGAGTCCTCCACTCCTCTGCTCGCAATAGAATACCTTATTCCACCAGACTTGAAATATTGGGATTAAACAATTTACAACTATGTCGCCTTCGATCTGATCTAAATGTAGTTCATAAAATTATATACCAAAATGTCCTTCCTGTCAATGATTACTTCAGCTTCAACCACAACAATACACGAGCACACAATAGATTCAAACTTAATGTAAACCACTCCAAACTCGACTGCAGAAAATACGACTTCAGCAACAGAGTGATCAATGCCTGGAATGCACTACCTGACTCTGTGGTTTCTTCCCCAAACCCCAAAAACTTTAACCTTAGACTGTCTACAGTCGACCTCACCCCATTCCTAAGAGGTCTGTAAGGGGCGTGCATAAGCGCACCATCATGCCTACCGTCCCTGTCCTACTGTCCTCATGTATCTGTACTTCTTTGCTTATGTTATGTTTATACAAATACCTACTATCCTGTACATGTTTGACAAATAAAATAAATAAATAAATAAATAAATAAATAAATAAATAAATAAATAAATAAATAAATAAATAAATAAATAAATAAATAAATAAATAAAGTTTTGAAGATCTACCATCCATACTTGCAAATACCCTTTGTAGTAGCAAGAGTGATGACCAACATCGCTCTTTGCTTAAAAACTTTGTACAACTTTTGCGTAAAAGAAGCTGATTATGTAAATCTGTTTCAGTCTGTCTGACATGAAGATACCTTTGGTTGCCCTAATATATCTTTATCAGGAGAGAGGCAGAGATGCAATTGTATTGATCCTCCAAGATCTCTCAGTGTCCTTTGACAGCCTTGATCAAAGGATATTGCCAGAGCAGCTCAGCCCATGGGAAACTGGAAGCACTGCATTATAACAATGACATTCTGCCTAAAAGGCACATTAGCAGACCATGGCATGGGGAGATTACTATTTGGACCCATGGTACTTATGGAAGGGATGCTATTTTTCTTCCCTGCTGTTCAGCATCTACATAAAGTCAATACAGATGGTCAGCAGGAGTTTTGAAATACAGCCTGATTTGTATGCTGATTATACTCAATTATTATCTTCCCTTTCCACCTAAATCAGGGAAGACAATGCAGATGCTTGACAGTTGCTTAGAGCTGTCTTGGCTTAAATCAGAAGCAAAAAATCCTCCCCAGATGGAGAATCCAGGGATCAGTGATATTCAGACCTAGAGTTTAGGACATTGGCTTGTTCTGAGAAAAGCAAAAGTACGTACTTTGGAAACTGGCCTTGATTCTCACCATTGTGGGAAGCACAAGCAGCCTCAATAACAAGGAAATCTATGCCCAGTTTTACATGGTACATATGCCACACCCTCCCTTGATTAGGATTAGCTCACCTCAGTGACTGAGGCCAAATAATGTCATGCTTATGTTATGATGATAAGTAGTATAAACAAGGGTGGAATTGAAAATGTTTTAGCAACCAGTTCTCTGCCCTGTTGCTGGGTGGGTGTGGCCATGGGGGCGTGGCCTACTCATCCTCCTGCACCATGGTGGGGGGGGGTGTTTTCGCCCTCCCCAGGCTCTGGAGGCTTTCCTCGAGCCTCCAGGAGGGCAAAAACTGCCTCCCCTGGGCTCCGGAGGCCCACCAGAGGCCGGAAACAGGCCCATTTCTGGACTTCCGGTACTTCTGGTAGGCCTGTTTTTTGCCCTCCCCAGGCTCCAGAGGCTTTCCTTGAGCCTCCGGGAGGGCGAAAATGGCCTCCCCCAGGCTCCAGAGGCCAAAACGGGCCCGTTTCCAGACTTCCAGTACTTTCGGTAGGCCCATTTTTCACCCTCCCAGAGCCTCTGCGCAGGCCCTGCACTTACCTGGCATCCAAAATGGGCCACCCTGGGAGGGGTGGGGCAAGGTGGGCGAGGTCAGCCAGGCCTTGCAACTACCAGTTCGGCGAACCAGATATAAAATTAACATCCAGTTCGCCCGAACCTGTCCAAACCAGCTGAATACCACCCCTAATAAAGTTTCTGGGAGTGCAGCTAACAAGTAGGTTAGTGAGACACTGGCTAGGTGGGCATAGCAGCGCCTGTATTTTGTGTGTCGTATGAGAAGACACAGAAGACTTCCCCTGTCCTTACCACTTTCTGTCGTGGGATGATTGAAAGCATCCTGTCATATTGCATTACTGTCTGGTTTGGAAGAATTACATTTTTGGACAGGATGGCTGTGCAGAGAGTGGTGAGGACAGCAGAATAAAAATTATTGAAAGTTCACTTCCTTCTATCCAGGGAGTGGTGCGTTGGCCTAGAGGTGGAGCTCTTGCCTCACAATCAGGAGGCTGTGAGTTCGATCCTAGGTAAAGGCAGTATTTCTCTCTCTCTCTGGGTAAGATGAGAATATATCTGCTAAATATAACTCCGCATTGGCGACAGGAAGGACATCTGGCCAGTAAACACTCAGCTCTATTCAGTTGCTCAGACTCCAGCCTGCAAGGGATTATGGGGTCATTAAAACTTGGTGATGACTTCCTTCTATCCAGGACATGGCATATAAGCGCTGCTTGACCAGGGTTCGCAGTATTGTCAGGGATGCTACACATCTTCTCCATGACTGGTTTTCTTTATTATCTTCTGGGAGGGGAGGAGGCTTCAGAGTATCCAAAACAGAACAAATAAATTCCTGTGATACTTTAGTACCATATACAGTAGTATCAACCTTGTTAACTCTCAAGATTTTCCCCCCTATGTATTCAAAATGGACTGTGGTTGATACTATATATATGTATGTGTGTTTGTGTGTGTGTGTGTGTGTGTGTGTGTGAGTGAGTGTGAGTGTGTGTGTGTTTCTTTTGAGAGCAGGCATCAGAATTTCATTTTTAATTTTTAATGTGTGCCAGTATGTACACAGAAAAAGTGATAATAAAGGTCTATTAATGTACAAATCAGCTTGATTTCTATTCTAGTCTATAATACAGGGTATCAAGTGTAACTATGAGTGACAAAGATTCCGGTCATGCCATGCCAAGACAAATCAAATTTCTGGGAAAGTTCAGCCAAATTCTAGGTAGCTGAGACTTTTGGCTTCCAGTCAGGAGAGGGATTTTCTCAGCAGTAGCAACACTGAATGACAGACTTCTCTTTAAATGGAAATATATCAGGTTGCCTTTGTCAGGGTTCCAAATAGCATCCAAAATTAAATCAGAGTCCAAGGCAAAGTATACCTCAAAGTTCCAATTTATTAACAGAGCCATGTTGGCACATCTGGGTGAAACCTGAATCTGAAGCTTCCCAGGTTTCACCACCCAGTTGAAAGTTCAAGTCCTTGCCCCCACACCCACAAGTCCATCACGTTGTCCAATCTTCTATTGCCAGGCTGGTAGAGTCCACCCATCTCCTTCCGTGCAGGTGCAGAGATGCAGAGACAAAGGATAACCTTGGCTTTCTAGAAAGAATTTGTTATGGCTACATACTAACAATCCTCATACCATCCCCCCTCCCATTTCCCCACAGTAGAAAATGCATAGTAGAATAGTATAAAGTGTGGCAGGCCTAAGATCCCAAATAAAATGGCTTCGGCCTGGCAGCCTTTATCACCGAAGACTAAGGTGACCAGACGTCCCGATTTTGGCGGGACACACCCGCTTTTTCACCATTTGTCCCGCGTCCCGCCCGCCCTCTTAAAAAGTCCCGATTTTTTAAAACAATGCCCGACTAGGGCATTCTTTCAAAAAATCGGCCTGAAAGGCAGCAGGCCTCTCAGCTCGGGCCGGCGTTGGTGGCGGGCGGGCGCTGGAAGCTGGGGGGAGGGGGAAGGGAGGCTGCTCCTCCTCTCCTTCCCCCGCCCCATCCCTAGCCCCACCCTCGGAGGCGCCGCTGCAGTTGGGAGGGGTGAGGGACGAGGAGCCGTCGCCGCTTTGAGTTTACGAGCGGCTCCTCGCCTTAAGAAAAAAAAAAGCCGGGACACAGATCCGGCATATATCAGCAGCTGGTTGCTAGGCTCAGAAGAGAGGCTCGCCTTAAAATCGGGCCTTCCCAGCCCAGGGAAGAAGGTCCGGGTTTCTGGTTGCAGGAGAGGCACAGCCTCCACTCCCACCCCCACGCGGACTCTGGCCTGCTCGGAAAGGCGAGGAGGAGCCGCCGCCCCCACCCCCGGGCCGCCGCCTTATGGAGCCGGGGGTTCAGGCACATGTGTTTCTAATGCACCACGAGCCCCAGGGCACCGGCGTGCGGAAAACGGCACCAAATTCCTTTCTGCTCAAGTAATGGGCCCCAGCAGTCTCCGCAAGGGGGAAGGGTGGTTGGCGAGACCCCAGGCGTGGAGGAAGGGGGAGCACCATGCCGCCTTTTGGGGGAAGGGGGCACAGCTGCTCGGGAAAGGCGAGCCTTAAAAGGGCGTGGCTTTAGCTGGACCGACGCTCGGAGAAAGCAAAAGCCAACAGGTCGCGGCTGCTCTCGGCCTTTCTAGAAAGCCTGGCGGAGCAGCTTCCCCGGGCGAGCTTCCAGCGGGGCGGCACGCCGGCCCTGAGCGCGCTCACCTCTCACACCCCCGGGAGCAAAAGGCAGCGGCACACCTCGCTGCCGCCGTTGCCCTGGGGCCGGGCGGCGCTTGGATGTTTGGAGCAGGTAAGCTGCCGGCGGCCTCCTTTCCCCGTCTCCCGCCTCCCATTCGTTGCTTGCCAGCCCGGCCAAAGGGAAGGCGGGAGGTGAGGAAAGGCCTCCCGAAAGGAGGGGAGGCTTCGGGAGCCCGCCTCCCTTTCGGGAGGCCTTTCCTCGCCTCCCGCCTTCCCTTCGGCCGGGCTGGCAAGCAACGAACGGGAGGCAGGAGACGGGGAAAGGAGGCCGCCGGCAGCTTACCTGTCGCGAGCTGCAGGCATCCAAGCGCCCTCCCGCTTCCCCCCCTCCCCCCCACCCACCCCACCTCACCTGGACGCCGACATTTGCTGTTTTGCCCTCTGCACATGCGCAGCGTTCTGCGCATGCGCAGAGGGCAAAACAAATGGCGGCGCCCAGGCGGCCCCCCCCGTCCCGCTTTAAAAAAAATATATCTGGTCACTTTACCGAAGACACTACTGTCCTTGGTGCTCTCTGGGCTTGGTTCTTTCCTTGCAGACATTTCATTATCCAAACTATGTAACATAATCAGTCCTCGGACTAGTACTGATGATGTTACCTACTTTGGGTAATGAAACGTCTGCAAGAAAACAACCAAGCTCAGAGAGCACCAAGGACACCTCATTTCAACCCTCAGCTAAAAATTTTCTCCTTTATTGGTGCACTCCCATTCACCCAGACATTTATAAAATTGCTATCTCTGAACTGTCTTTTAGATAATATACTTTTCTTTACTAAAGGGAGACCTATTTTGGATGTTTTGGATTTATTATTGTTCAAGTTCACTGGTTTTATTACGTATCTTCATTTTAAGTGTGCTCTTATTCTTTTCTTATATCACTCTGGAGTCTTTCCGAATGAAGTGTGAGATAGAAATAAAATACAACAATAGAATAAAATGCCATCATTACATACTATAGCCCACCTCCCCAAAAGATGCTGCATCAAAAAAAAAGTGTAAATAAGAATTAGCAAGTGCACAAAAAGACACAGTAAAAACAGAAGTCACTGTTATTTTAGTTACCTGCTAAAGTAGATTATAACATTGCCAGACTGAGAGAAAATGGGTTTTCATAATGAGATCCAGTACAAATGCCATGCATATACTGTATGTGTTGTGTGTGTTGTATACACACACATACTGTACATATGAGAGGTCCTTGGTGCTCTCTGAGCTTGCTTGTTTTCTTGCAGATGTTTCATTACCCAAACTAGGTAACATCATCAGTGCACTGATGATGGCTAATGAAATGTCTACAAGAAAACAAACAAGCTCAGAGAGCACCAAGGATCCCCTATTTCAACCTTGAGCTACAAATATTCTCCTTTACTGATATTGTACATATCTCCAAAATCATATTTATATAAATGTGTGTGTTATATATGTGGGTGTATGAGGGTGAGGGAAGCCACCCTTCCTAGAAGAATGAAATATTTAGAGAAATATTTTAAAAGGCAGAATATTATATTTCCCCTAAAAGAGAAATAGAAATCTTACGAGACAGAAACTCAGCCCCAGCTCCCTGCCCCACAGCAGATATTTGGTGCCCATTAAGAAAGATTGGGCCATCCTATCTACAAGACAAAAGACCTCCAGCTCCAGGTTGATGGGATTAAGACATGACCCTCCAGGACATAATAGGATTAACCCATCTAGCAGCAGAGCTCACCACATGGGACATTGCATCAGCCAGCAAACTTCAACCAAACCTTGGACTCAGACAACCTACAAAGTTAGCTATGACCCCCTACAACAGCCAATAGAATACATGTTCTTGCACAGGAACAGGAAGTTCAAGTGCAAAGCCCAAGAGAAGGTATAAATGCCCCTCTATCTCAACTCCATGTGGTCAGTTGCACCAGGATTATGTGCTTGGTGGTCCTGTTCACCATTAAACCCGTTCCCCAATCAGCCTCCATTTTGTCTCCAGTGCCTTTCTCCCAATTTGGAACTGAACCAGATGGATATTTCTTCCAACAATGGTGTGTTTATTGATTGATTGATCATTGCCTCAAAGTTGGAGTCAAGTCTTAGCAACCACATACAGTACATTAGAATGGAATAGAATGGAATAGAATAGAATAGAATAGAATAGAATAGAATAGAATAGAATAGAATAGAATAGAATAGAATAGAATAGAATAGAATAGAATAGAATAGAATAGAATAGAATAGAATAGCAGAGTTGGAAGGGACCTTGGAGGTCTTCTAGTCCAACCCCCTGCTTAGGCAGGAAACCCTACATCACTTCAGACAAATGGTTATCCAACATCTTCTTAAAAACTTCCAGTGTTGGAGCATTCACAACTTCTGGAGGTAAGCTGTTCCACAGATTAATTGTTCTAACTGTCAGGAAATTTCTCCTTAGTTCTTAGTTGCTTCTCTCCTTGATTAGTTTCCACCCATTGCTTCTTGTAGCCTCAGGTGCTTTGGAGAATAGTTTGACTCCCTCTTCTTTGTGGCAACCCCTGAGATACTGGAACACTGCTATCAGTATTCTTGAAAGTCCTTTGGACTGCAAGGAGATCAAATCAGTCAATCCAGAAGGAAATCAACCCTGACTCTTCTTTGGAAGGACAGATACTGAAGCTGAAGCTCAAATACTTTGTCCACCTAATGAGAAGAGAGGACTCCTTGGAGAAGACTGATGTTGGGAAAGATGGAAGGCAAAAAGAGAAGGGGACAGCAGTGGATGAGATGGTTAGCTGGTGTCATCGACGCAGTGAACATGGGTTGGACAAACTCCAGAAGACAGTAGAGGTCAGAGAGCCTGGCATCAGAGGTGGGCGTCATATACTGTAACAACCAGTTCGCCCAGAACCAGAAATGTGAGCATGCACGCCCTCTGTGCATGCGCATGGCATCAAACACACGGTGATTATATAGGACGAGATCGGGACTACCGGTTCACCTGAACCATTCCAAACCGCTGCAGGCCCACCTCTGCCTGACATGCTATGATCCATGGGGGTCACAAAAAGTCGGATGCGACTTAGCGACTATACAACAACATGCAAAATTCCTTTTCAAAAGTTATTAAATGAAGCAAACATTCTCCACCTAGTTTTTCCCTATCAGGAATGAAACCAGGCTGAGAAAGTGCAGTTGAATATATATAGAATGCACAGATAGAACCTTTTCCTATTATATAAAAAAAAATCAGTCTCTTCGCTGAAGGGAAAAACTCTTAACTGAAGGGATATTTATAGAAAGTTGTCCTCTCCACTGATATAGATGAGAGAGCCTACACACTCTCCTCTCATCTGTCCGCGTTCACTTGAGTTTCAACGTAAAGACTCATCGCTTCCCATACCAAATGGAAATCTGCAATGCTGATTGCAGGATCTGCAATGCTTCTTGGATGAAGAACTGCAGAGCTGCCAAAGGCAAGTGTTCGTGAAGCTCTATACAACCAATGCCTTGTAAATAATGGTAGTCATTCTTCTCCTTCTACCCATCTATTTCAAGGGTAGAAAAGAGGTTGGAGTTAATGTAGCATCAAATGAAATTTCCATTTTCATAATTAGGCATTGGGTTTAAAATATAAATAGGTCATGCAGAGAGTGGCTACATTAAGAATGGACAACCTCGGCGCAGAACTGTACACGGGAATAGTTTTAATCAATCGTGTAGCCTGAGGCTATAAATATGCAAAATTTATCATAGATGAGCAAACATATATTTGATGTGTAACTAATGCTACAGTTGTTGTAGAAGGAGCACTCATTAATGCATTTTGCAGGCCATCAAATAAATTCCCCTATATCAGGACTCTGCAGATGTTATGAAGATGAAGACCCATCTAAGTTTCGAATAGCAGGGATCCAGAAATAATATAAGCAGCATGGCGTGGACAAAACCATAAATAACACTAGGGCTGGATTTTAATTAAATTTAATGAAATACAAATTGGAATTTAATTAATACAAGGACTATGATCAGTCCCCAAGATATTTAGGTAGTTTTTCCCCCTACCGTGACATGGAAATTTACAGTGAATGGTAAAATTTGGAAAAACACTGTTGTGGAATACACATGGTTCTTGGAATCAGTGTTCGGACATGCCTACTATATACAGAGGAACTACAAGTTTCAGCTTACCACGGTTCATTTAGTGACCGTACAAAGTTACACCACCACTGAAAAAAAGTGACTTGTGGCCATTTTTCACACTTACGGCTGTTGCCGCCTCCCCATGGTCATGTGATCAAAATTCAGATGCTTGGCAACTGACTCATATTTATGACGGTTGCAGTGTCCTGGGTCATTTGATCACTTTTTGCAACTTTCTGACCAGCAAAGCCAATGGGGAAGCCAGATTTATGTAACAACCATGTGACTAATGTAAATAACAGCAGTGGTTCACTTAACAACTCTGGCAAGAAAGGTCGTAAAATGGGGCAAAACTCACTTAGCAAAGGTTTCACTTAGCAACAGAAACTTTGGGATCAATCGTGGTCATAAGTCAAGGCATACCTGTATGTCCGTCCATAGGACAACACCAAGGCATAGAAAATACCTTGGTGTTTTCTATGGTATAGAGAAAATACCACTCTATAAAGCCCTAGTTAGACCACACCTAGAGTACTGCATTCAATTTTGGTCACCATACTACAAAAAAGACATTGAAAATCTAGAGAAGGTGCACAGCAGAGCAACCAGGATGATTAGGAGACTGGAAACTATAACATTCAAAGAGCGGTCACAAGAACTGGGCATGGCCAGTCTGGCGAAGAGAAGGACCAGGGGAGACATAACAGTGTTCCAATACTTGAGGGGCTGCCACAGAGAGGATGGGGTCAGACTGTTTTCCAAACCACCAGAAGGCCAGACAAGGAATAATGGATGGAAGCTGACCAAGGAGAGATTCAACCTGGAAATAAGGAGAAACTTTCTGACAGTGAGAGCGATCAACCAGTGGAACAGCTTGCCTGCGGAGGTTGTGAGAGCTCCAACACTTGAGGCTTTCAAGGGGAGATTGGACTGCCATTTGTCCGAAATGATGTAGGGACTCCTGCTTGAGCGGGGGGTTGGACTAGATGACCTACAAGATCCCTTCCAACTCTAATGATCTGTAAAAGTGCCTTCAAAAATTGTGGGCATGGGGGAGAACTAGAGGAAAGATTATCTTTCAAGGCAAGCTAAGAATTTTCTATAGAAATTGAATGCCATTTGGCAGTTGGGGGAAGACACAGAAAAGCCATGAAGAATTCAATGGAATGTTCTGAAAGAGACTGATTGAAAAATGGAACAGAAAACCCTCCAGGCCTGCAGTATATAAAAGAGAGTGGAAGAAAGGTATAATCCTTTAAGAGGGGTTTGGAATAAAAGATGCAAAGTTTTTCAAGAACCACTGCCTCTAAACAACTCAGCAAATATACACCTAAGTCATTTAAATTCATTCAAACCAGTAGTGGATTCTAAAACCTGCTGCTACCATTTCGTGCTTGCACGCGGTGCTTCTGCGCATGCGCAGAAGCATCCCGGGTGGGTGGGCGGAGCCTCCCACCACTGCTGCTACCGGTTTGCAGAGCCAGGCCAAACCGGGAGCAACCCACCGCTGATTCAAACAGTGCAAAGAAACAGGGGGCTTTACTTGTATCTTGTTTGCAATTTCATAGTCATTGAATGGAAATGGCCTCTAGAAATTGTGGGTGCTCCAACACTGGAGATTTTTAAAAACAGATAGGGTTGAGATTTGGACTTGGAGTTCCTTGGACTGCAAGGTGATCAAACCGGTCAGTCCTAGAGGAGATCAACCCTGACTGCTCTTTAGAAGGCCAGATCCTGAAGATGAAACTCAAATACTTTGGCCACCTAATGAGAAGGAAGGAATCGCTGGAGAAGAGCCTAATGCTGGGAAAGATTGAGGGCAAAAGAATAAGGGGATGACAGAGAACGAGGTGGCTGGATGGAGTCACTGAAGCAGTTGGCATGAGCTTAAATGGACTCCAGAGGATGGTAGAGGACAGGAAGGCCTGAAGGAACGTTGTCCATGGGGTCGCGATGGGTCGGACACAACTTCGCAACTAACAACAAAAAGGGTTGAGATTGGACTAGAAGACCTACAAGGTCCCTGTTGATTCTGTTATTCTGTTATTCTATTATTATTCTGTTAATAGAATAGAATAGAATAGAATAGAATAGAATAGAATAGAATAGAATAGAATAGAATAGAATAGAATAGAATAGAATAGAATAGAATAGAATAACAGAGTTGAAGGGAACTTGGAGATCTTCTAGTCCAACCCCCTGCTTACGCAGGAAACCCTACATCACTTCAGACAAATGGTTATTCAACATCTTCTTAAAAACATCCAGTGTTGGAGCATTCACAGCTTCTGGAGGCAAGCTGTTCCACTAATCAATTGTTCTAACTGTCAGGAAATTTCTCCTTAGTTCTAAGTTGCTTCTCTCCTTGATTAGTTTCCACCCATTGCTTCTTGTCCTGCCCTCAGGTGCTTTGGAGAATAGGTTGACTCCCTCTTCTTTGTGGCAACCCCTGAGATATTGAAACACTGGTATCAAGTCTCCCCTAGTCCTTCTTTTCATCAAACTAGACATACCCAGTTCCTGCAACCGTTCCTCATATGTTTTAGCCTCCAGTCCCCTAATCATCTTTGTTGCTCTTCTCTGCACTCTGCACTGTTTTAGCCTCCAGTCCCCTAATCATCTTTGTTGCTCTTCTCTGCACTGTATCAACATTCTTTTTACATCATGGTGAAAAAAAATGAATGCAGTATTCCAAGTGTGGCCTTACCAAGGCATTATAAAGTGGTATTAACACTTCACGTGATCTTGATTCTATCCCTCTGTTAATGCAGCCTAGAACTGTGTTGGCATTTTTGGCAGCTGCTGCACACTGCTGGCTCATATTTAAATGGTTGTAAACTAGGACTCCAAAATCCCTCTCACAGTTACTACTATTGAGCAAGGTACCACATACATTATACTGTACCTGTGCATTTTGTTTTTCTTGCCTAAATGTAGAACCTTACTTTTTTCACCATTGAATTTTATTTTGTTAGATAGTGCCCAATGTTCAAGTCTGTCAAGATCCTTCTATGTCTTGAGCCTATCTTCTGGAGTGTTTGCTATTCCTGCCAGTTTAGTGTCATCTGCAAATTTGATGAGTTCCCCATCTATCCCCTCGTCCAAGTCATTGATGAAGATGTTGAAGAGTACTGGGCCTAAAACAGAGCCTTGAGGTACTCCACTACATACTTTCCTCCATGTAGATGCAGTTCCATTGAGCACTACACTTTGAGTGCGGTTGGTCAGTCAGTTTTGAATCCATCTGGTGATGTTGCTGTCTAACCCACATTTTTCTACTTTATCTAGTAGTAGGTTATGGTCTACTTTATCAAATGCCTTACTGAAGTCCAAGTAAATTATATCAACAGCATTCCTCTGGTCCATTAATTTTGTCACTTTGTCAAAGAATGCAATAAGATTAGTCTGTTTTTGACAAACCCATGTTGGCTTTTGTTTATTACTTTCTTTGCTTCTAGATGTTCATTGATTCGTTGCTTGATTATCTTTTCCAGAATCTTCCCTGGTAGATTGAGGTCAGGCTGATAGGTCTGTAGTTTCGTCTGGTTCCTCTAGACCAGGGGTGCCCCACCTTGGCACCATTAAGACTTCTAGAGGTCCAATTCTGAAAGTTGAAGTCCATGGATCTTAAATTTGCCAAGATGGGATAGTTCTAGTCTAGACCCTGTAAATTTCTCTACATTCTGTGCATCCAAGGTAGTTCTAAGCAACAGGATAATTGCGGCAACTGGCAAAGTGGAATTTGCATCTTGTAGTCATTGCAGGACACTAATGATGTAAATGAAAACAATAGACGGAATATAGAAACCAATTTCCTATCCTCCTACAAATGAAACCATTCATATTAGTTCAATTTTCTTTATTGCAGTTTATGAAATTCTTTAATTAGCTTCCCAGCAAAAGTGCACCAACTTTGTCTGTTTCTCCTGTAATGGTGACTCTATTCTTATGGGGCTAAACTGAGCAGATAATAAAAGTCATTAAAATATTCCTCAAAAACTATTTAGCTCATTTCTTGTACCTACTAATATTATTCAGCATAACAGCAAGTTACATTTCCTACTAATGACAGGGATTGGGGCTGCACTCACCCAACATGCTAGAGGTAAGACCAGAATCTATCATGTTGTCCTATCTAGGCAGCCAAATGCTAATGAGCACTACTAGAAATTAAAACTTGTGAAGAAACCATATGAATTGCCTGCCAGTAGGTCATCTAGAACAGGGGTGGGTTCTAACTTACCCCACTGACGGTTCGCTTCCTCCCGTGCCGCATGGCTGCACCTCATGGGCGCAGTGGCAAAAAAAATTAATTTTTTTTAAAGCTGAAAACAAGATGGTGACCCAGGTGCAATGCTGGAAACTCAGCTTCTGCACATGTGCCGAAGACAAAAAACCCGGGGGAAAATTCCCCCCAATTTTTTTTTCAAAAAAATTTCAAAAAACAGATGGCGGCATCCACGGACCGGCACCGACCGAACCGGTTCCGTGACATCATTGTGACATCGTCAGCAGGTTGCTACCGGTTTGGGCGAGCCGGTGAGAACCAGGAGGAACCCACCTCTGATCTAGAAGTGGTAAGAAGAGGAGGAGGAGGAGGGGGAGGAGGAGGAGGATATTTAGAAATAATATTTCCTGAGTGTCTATGGAAATTCTCAGTCATCCAGGTCATGGTTGTCCCAAAGGTGCTTTTATCAAGAGGCAACTGGACTTTCTGGTTTTTCTTTGAAGACATTTCGCTTCTCATCTAAGAAGCTTCTTTAGCTCTGAGCTGAATGAGGATGAGAAGGGAAACGTCTTCAAAGAAAAATCAGAAAGTCCAGTTGCCTCTTGAAAAAAACACCTTTGGAACACAATCTTTCCTGAGTTTAATCTTCTTTCTGAGCCTTTGCCTTCAAAATATCTGTTTTTTTAGTGAGTTCTAGGTAGATAGGACCATCAAGCATTTGCACTTCCATTTCCTTGATTTGGGCAATGCTACAGGCAGGGCTAATATATCTGGAATGAAAACATCAAACCACTAGATTGCAGCAGAGATGCAGAAAACTCTCTTTTCTGCCATCTAGTGATTGTCTGAAATTTTGCATCCCAGATGTGATTGCTCACCTTTCAGCCCAGCAATTCCAGCAAGAAGCCTCCAAGCATACGGATATACGAATTATTCAAAAGGCCCAAGACCACAAGACTCAAAACCTAATAGCTTATATTAATAAAAATGATGATAGTTCACAAAGATTATTAGGTGCAAATAGAATAATAAATAGCTACAGTTTATTGCTCATGCCCATACATAAGAATCTAGTTAACAACAGTTAGCACTAAATTGGTGCTAGATAACAGTCAATGAAATTTAAGGGAGGTTGGACTTATATTGTTTGTGGGACTGTAATGACTCAAGGCTGATTACTCTCTTGACTCTGCCCTCAAGCTCTGCCTGTCTGCCTCATATATTAGCATCAGTATTCTATCCACTGCAGTCTTTAATGGGCAAACTAAAAACTGAAAAAGAAAAAGTACAGTCCCAGTAGAAACAAGGGTGTTTTATAAAAGCTATAGAGTCAGAATTCCCTATCTAGGCATTAGGTTTCACCTCTGCCTTGTGCAAACAGATGACAGCATAACCTGGTCATAGAATAGGAACTGAGCATTGTCAGGCTTGGTTAGTACATGGATGAGAGACTGCGAGGAATTATTGGCCAATAGGTAGACTTGGAAGTTGAAAAACATAATGTCAAAGCTCCAACAGAAGAAGATAATGGCAAACCATGTCCAAGAAACATGTTCCTAAGTCACTAGGGATTAGGGTGACTTGAAATAGACTTTACATACCCTGTTTCCCCAAAAATAACTGGAAAATAAGCCCTAGCATGGTTTTTCAGGATGCTCATAATATACACCCTACCCCAAAAATAAGCCCCAGTTAAGATCATCAGCCAGACAGATGCAATTAGTATCGTATTCCCCCCCCCAAATAAGACCTAACCAGAAAATAAGCCCTAGTGCATCTTTTGGAGCAAAAAATAATATAAGACCCGGTCTTATTTTCGGGGAAACACGGTACTGACATATCAGCCTAATTCCTTGGTCGACCCTAATAGAATAGAATAGAATAGAATTCTTTATTGGCCAAGTGTGATTGGACACACAAGGAATTTGTCTTTGGTGCATATGCTCTCAGTGTACATAAAAGAAAAGATACATTTGTCAAGAATGGTTGTCATAGGGTTCAAGTAAGCAATCAGGAAACAATCAATATTAATCTAAATCATAAGGATACAAGCAACAAGTTACAGTCATACAGTCATAAGTGGGAGGAGATGGGTGATAGGAACGATGAGAAAAACTAATAGTAATAGTAATGCAGCCTAATGAATAGTTTGACAGTGGTGAGAGAATTATTTGTTTAGCAGAGTGATGGCGTTCGGGAAAAAACTGTTCTTGTGTCTAATTGTCTTGGTGTGCAGTGCTCTATAGCGTCGCTTTGAGGGTAGGAGTTGAAGCAATTTATGTCCAGGATGCGAGGGGTCAGTAAATATTTTCACGGCCCTCTTTTTGACTCGTGCAGTATACAGGTCCTCAATGGAAGGCAGGTTGGCAGTAATTGTTTTTTCTGCAGTTCTGATTATCCTCTGAAGTCTGTGTCTGTCTTGTTGGGTTGCAGAACCAAACCAGACAGTTATAGAAGTGCAGATGACAGACTCAATGATTCCTCTGTAGAACTGTATCAGCAGCTCCTTGGGAAGTTTGAGCTTCCTGAGTTGGTGCAGAAAGAACATTCTTTGTTGTGCTTTTTTGATGACGTTTTTAATGTTTTTAATGTTTAAAGCCACATTCATCCTGCAGAAGGATGAGGATTAATTCCATACCTATGTCAGTGCATTCAGAATGAAGCTAGTGTGTCTTTTTCATATCCTGTACAAAACAATGACTTCAATGCATCTGATCCATTAATAGGACTTTGTAAAAAGTCCTCCATGGTATACTTTTATACTATGGTATTAAAGTAGCTTTGTTTTTTTTGAAACACTGAAAAGGTATGCAAATGATTCTTTTGCAATCACTGTGTTTAGTGGACTGGACCAGAGTATTGTTTTTTTTAAAATTGCCTGCTTTCCCTATTGGTTGTTTTCTCTGTTTGTTTTCCTGGAAAATGCCTGTGGAAATTGGAGTATTCTAAATGTTGACGCGATTCAGCTGCCAGGTACAAATAAAAAGGCCATTTCAGCAAATGGAGAACTCCAGGCAGTTACCTGCTTGCAAAATGTTATTGACATTTCAGTCAACAATAATTGCTTCATAATGTAAGCCGTTTTATTATGGATGTGAATATGGCAGACAATTCAAGGCATTATATATCATCTTGGATTCAATATTCTGGCTTTTATGATTTCCCACAGTGAAATAAATTAGAGATGGAATGTGATTGCAGTTAATATATGGTATTATGTGTTGCATATTTTAAAAGTGGAGTTCATTAAGGAACAGATTATGGTTAAAGTAAGAAACATCTGCATGTACCCAGAATGAGGTAGATAAGCCGTAAATTTAATGCCAAGTTGTTTTGGTCATTTTGTCTGTCTATCATCTATCGATCTATCATCTATATTATCTCATATAAAATACATGGCTGCCCATGTCATTAAAAGGTGACTCTGAAATGCACAGAAAGAAAAGGAAAAATAATTTTATAATACAATTCATTTTACATTTAAAACAGATTACAATTTGGGAGCATCAGAATTAGAGTTTGTGACCCATGCAGGAAATTTCAATTAGGCTAATTTAGGTGAGAGAAACAAAGTTCACTTAAAGTTTCTTTGATACTAGGTTTAGTATACAAAAAATAAGGGATTAGGATACAGAGCCTTGGACTGAATAAGCAATATTCCTGCATTAATTTATAAGTGGATTTATTAAGATAGAGTCTCTATGAGCCTCTTTTTCCCTGAATACAAACTGAAGGGCTAACTTCTTTTTTCCAAGTTAAGTCTGACACTGTAACATCTGTCTGTTCTACATTAGTGATGTTTTCAAAGGCTCCCTTTTCTTACTCAACAATTCATTTTAAAACAATCAATAGAATGGCTTGCCTTCGGATATTGTGGCTGCTCAATCACTGGAGGTTTGTAAGAAGAGATTGGACAGCAACTTTTCTGAAATGGTATAGGGCAGGGGTCAGCAACTGTGGCTCTGGAGCCACATGTGGCTCTTTCATCCCTCTGCTGCGGCTCCCTGTCACCGGTCGGCACCACAATTTTGAGAGGAGCTTCCGGTTGGAGAGGGGGGAATCTGGGCGTGCCAGGAGGAGACTCTATGGCAAGGGGCAGGTTTTCTGGTCAGCTCCAAAATTGATAGGGCTTTTGGTTAGGATTGGTAGAGGAAAAAGGACGCTGTGCTTGGAGGAGACTCTATAGTGGGGAACCAGACTTCCAGTCGGCTCCACAATTGAACGGGGGGCTTCTGGTTAGGACTTTGTGGCTTTTTGAGTGTTTAAGGTTGCTGACCCCTGGTTTAGGGTCTCCTATTTTAGCATGGGGGGTTGGACTAGAAGACCTCCAATATCCCTTCAACTCTGCTATTCTATTATTCTGTTTTACACACATATTTTTTTAAAAAAATCTCCTTCAAGTCAACCTTCAGTCTTGTGATTTTGTAGAAATGTCCATGTTTTGGGAAGAGTTTACCATCCTTTAATATGTTTTCATCCTATCAGTCTGTCCTACAATGCTGAATTTCCTAGTAGGTTCTCATGCATAAACCAACCAAATCAACTCCTGTTTACCATTTCTGAGATCAGCCAATGTTTGCTAAGAATCAAGCTCAACTCATAGGCATCTTTGTTTTAAAGTCATATGAGAAGCTGGTTATCTGGGTGCATTAAAGCTTATTGCCACGATATGGAGATTTATTTATTTATTGCCATAATTAAATCATGTTTAAGTTTGAGATGCCTAATGTCCTGTAGGCTAGATGAACCAAAGTCTGATGCAAGATAACATGGATCTGTTCTCCCTAAGTATCTCTGTGAAAGTCATTTTAGCAGTGGGCTAAAACCATTTTAATCCAGAGATGAAAGTCTACTTAATAGCAAAAAAAAAAGAGGAATTAGCATCAGTTGGCTTTGAATAATTAAATGCTTAGTCAAAATCTCAGTTTAATGCTCCTTCTCAGATTTTGCATCCTTATTGTTTCTCTGGCCTTGTACCTGTCGTGTTAGTTGGATTCCGAGTGAGTACTTCCAGAATTTAATTTATTTTAGATAAAATTATAAAGGAAGCCTGGCGATTAGAACCTTTGTCTTATTTCTTGTATTTTTTCAAGATCAGTATCTTTAAGTTGTGTGGGCTTGGAATGTCTGATGGGCAGAAAATCCCTAGCAATTCACAAAGCGTATCTAATAGTTAGGCAGATGGTTGGTTGAGTCTGGAAACTTAAAAGCAAAGCCCAAGGAACCAGGATTGACACTAACGAATTACTTTTGAGTAGCTTCTTTATTGTTGTTCACCTACAGACAGAATCTTGCCAGACTGAAGCAATTATCTAACTCAATCTTTGCATCGATCTTCACACAAAAAGAAATTATAGCCCAACCTACCAGAAACATAACTGTAAAAAACAGACTGGAAACAAAAGTTAAAATAAGCAAAAAAGTAATAAGGGAACACCTGTCTGATCTTGATGAATACAAATCACCAGGGCCGGATGGATTACATCTCAGAGTTCTAAAGGAGCTGCCGGATGTCATCTCAGAACCACTGCATCACATCTTTCAAAAATCCTGGAACACTGGGGAACTACCAGAGGACTGGAAAAGAGCTGATGTGGTTTCCATCTTCAAAAAAGGAAAAAAAACAGACCCAGGAAACTGCAGACCAATCAACCTAACATCAATACCCGGGAAGATACTGGAAAAGATAATAAAAAACAGATCTGCCAACACCTAGAAATAAGTAAAATAATAACTAGCAGCCAGCATGGGTTTGTTAAAAGCAGATCATGCCAAACCAATCTTATTTCATTCTTCAACACAGTGACTAAATTAGTAGACCAACGAAATACTGTGGACATAATATACTTAGACTTCAGCAAGGCATTCGACAAAGTAGACCACAACCTACTTCTTCATAAGCTAGAAAAAAGTGGGATAGACAGCTTCACCACCAGATGGATTCAAAACTGGCTGACCAACCGCACTCAACGTGTAGTGCTCAATGGAACTGCATCTACATGGAGGGAAGTATGGAGTGGAGTACCCCAAGGCTCTGTTTTAGGCCCAGTACTCTTCAACATCTTCATCAATGACTTGGATGAGGGGATAGATGGGGAACTCATCAAATTTGCAAATGACACCAAACTGGCAGGAATAGCCAACTCTCCAGAAGATAGGCTCAAGACATAGAAGGATCTTGACAGACTTCATCATTGGGCGCTATCTAACAAAAAGAAATTCAATGGTAAAAAAAGTAAAGTTCTACATTTAGGCAAGAAAAACAAAATGCACAGGTACAGTATATGTGGTACCTTGCTCTACAGTAGTAACTGTGAGAGGTATCTTGGAGTCCTAATGGACAACCATTTAAATATGAGCCAGCAGTGTGCAGCAGCTGCCAAAAAAGCCAACACAGTTCTAGGCTGCATTAACAGAGGGATAGAATCAAGATCACGTGAAGTGTTAATACCACTTTATAATGCCTTGGTAAGGCCACACTTCGAATACTGCATTCAGTTTTGGTCGCCATGATGTAAAAGGGACATTGAGACTCTGGAAAGAGTGCAGAGAAGAGTAACAAAAATGATTAGGGGACTGGAGGCTAAAACATATGAAGAACGGTTGCAGCAACTGGGTATGTCTAGTTTAATGAAAAGAAGGACTAGGGGAGACATGATAGCAGTGTTCCAATATCTCAAGGGTTGCCACAAAGAAGAGGGAGTCAAACTATTCTCCAAAGCACCTGGGGGTAGAACAAGAAGCAATGGGTGGAAACTAATCAAGGAGAGAAGCAACTTAGAACTAAGGAGAAATTTCCTGACAGTTAGAACAATTAATCAGTGGAACAGCTTGCCTCCAAAAGTTGTGAATGCTCCAACACTGGAAGTTTTTAAGATGTTGGATAACCATTTGTCTGAAGTGGTGTAGGGTTTCCTGCCTAAGCAGGGGGTTGGACTAGAAGACCTCCAAG
This sequence comes from Diadophis punctatus similis, assembly GCA_023053685.1. Lineage (NCBI taxonomy): Eukaryota > Metazoa > Chordata > Lepidosauria > Squamata > Dipsadidae > Diadophis > Diadophis punctatus. Next base: position 70,363,145 of record JALIGW010000005.1, read on the forward strand.
GTCCCTTCCAACTCCGTTGTTGTTGTTGTTGTTGTTGTTGTTGTTGTTGCTATTATTATTATTATTATTATTATTATTATTATTATTATTATTATTATTATTATTATTATTATTATTATTATTATTATTATTATTATTATTATTATTATTAGGCAGCAGTGTGCAGCGGCAGCCGAAAAGCCAATGCAATCCTAAATTGTATTAACAAAGGGATACAATCAAGATCAAGTGAGGTCTTGGACTTTAAGAGAGCTAATCTCAATAAATTTAGAGAGAACTTGGGAAAGATTCCATGGATGAGAATCCTCAAGGGGAAAACAACTCAAGAAGCTTGGGAAATTTTGAAAAGTGAGATTATAAAAGCCCAGACTAGAACAATACCAATGAAGAAGAAAAATAATAGGTCTCAAAAGAAACCAGCATGGCTGCATAAAGAACTCTCTGACAAATTGAAAGACAAACAGGACAAGTATAAAAAGTGGAAAAAAGGGGAAATAACTAAGGCAGAATACCAGCAAATAGCCCGAGCCTGTAAAGATGAAGTGAGGAAAGCTAAGGCTCACAATGAACAAAGGCTTGCGACAAAAGTAAAAAGTAACAAAAAAAGCTTCTTCCAACATATTAAAAACAAGAAAAAAGTCAAGGAAACAATTGGTCCATTGCAGGGAGAAAGTGGCAAGAAGGTGACAAGCAACAGGGAGAAAGCAGAGCTACTTAACACGTATTTTGCATCTGTCTTTACACAAAGGGAAAAAACAGTCCAACCTATCAAAAACAGCATCACAAAAAACATATTAGGAACACAAGTTAAAATAGGGAAGAAAATGGTAAAGGAACACCTGTCTACCCTAGACGAATTCAAATCACCAGGATCAGATGGATTACACCCCAAGGTTCTGAAGGAACTGGCAGATGAGATCTCAGAACCACTGAACGATATCTTTCAAAGATCCTGGAGCACTGGGGAACTGCCAGAGGACTGGAAAAGAGCTGATGTAGTTCCCATCTTCAAAAAAGGGAAAAAAACAGATCCAGGAAACTACAGACCTATCAGCCTGACCTCAATACCAGGGAAGATTTTGGAAAAGATAATCAAGCAACGAATCAATGAACACCTAGAAGCAAACACAGTAATAACCAAAAGCCAACATGGGTTTGTCAAAAACAGATCATGCCAGACTAATCTTATTGCATTCTTTGACAAAGTGACAAAATTAGTGGACCAGAGGAATGCTGTTGATGTGGTTTACTTGGACTTCAGTAAGGCATTTGACAAAGTAGATCATAACCTACTACTAGATAAAGTAGAAAAATGTGGGTTAGACAGCATCACCACCAGATGGATTTGAAATTGGCTAACCAACCGCACTCAACGTGTAGTGCTCAATGGAACTGCATCTACATGGAGGGAAGTATGCAGTGGAGTACCCCAAGGCTCTGTTTTAGGCCCAGTACTCTTCAACATCTTTATCAATGACTTGGACGAGGGGATAGATGGGGAACTCATCAAATTTGCAGATAACACCAAACTGGCAGGAATAGCCAACTCTCCAGAAGATAGGCTCAAGATACAGAAGGATCTTGACAGACTTGAGCATTGTGCGCTATCAAACAAAATGAAATTCAATGGTGTAAAAAGTAAGGTTCTACATTTAGGCAAGAAAAACAAAATGCACAGGTACAGTATATGTGGTACCTTGCTCAACAGTAGTAACTGCGAGAGGGATCTTGGAGTCCTAGTGGACAACCATTTAAATATGAGCCAGCAGGGTGCAGCAGCTGCCAAAAAAGCCAACACAGTTCTAGGCTGCATTAACAGAGGGATAGAATCAAGATCACGCGAAGTGTTAATACCACTTTATAATGCCTTGGTAAGGCCACACTTGGAATACTGCATTCAATTTTGGTCGCCACGATGTAAAAAGGATGTTGAGACTCTAGAAAGAGAGCAGAGAAGAGCAACAAAGATGATTAGGGGACTGGAGGCTAAAACATATGAAGAACGGTTGCAGCAACTGGGTATGTCTAGTTTAATGAAAAGAAGGACTAGGGGAGACATGATAGCAGTGTTCCAATATCTCAGGGGTTGCCACAAAGAAGAGGGAGTCAAGCTATTCTCCAAAGCACCTGAGGGTAGAACAAGAAGCAATGGGTGGAAAATAATCAAGGAGAGAAGCAACTTAGAACTAAGGATAAATTTCCTGACAGTTAGAACAATTAATCAGTGGAACAGCTTGCCTCCAGAAGTTGTGAATGCTCCAACACTGGAAGTTTTTAAGAAGATGTTGGATAACCATTTGTCTGAAGTAGTGTAGGGTTTCCTGCCTAAGCAGGGGGTTGGACTAGAAGACCTCCAAGGTCCCTTCCAACTTTGTTGTTGTTGTTGTTGTTGTTGTTGTTGAGGTACTAATACCATTCTATAAAGCCTTAGTTAGACCACACCTAGAGTACTGCATCCAGTTTTGGTCACCACACTATAAAAAAGATGTTGATGCTCTACTAAAACCTATGAAGAACGGTTACAGGAACTGGGCATGGCTAGTCTAGTGAAGAGAAGAATCAGGGGAGACATGATAGCAGTGTTCCAATATTTGAGAGGCTGCCACAGAGAGGAGGGGGTCAAGGTATTTTCCAAAGCACCTGAAGGCCAGACAAGGAATAATGGATGAAAACTGATCAAGGAGAGATTCAGCCTAAAAATAAGGAGGAACTTTCTGACAGTGAGAACAATCAACCAATGGAACAGCTTGCCTTCTGAAGTTGTGGGAGCTTCATCACTTGAGACTTTCAAGAAGAGATTGGACTGCCATTTGTCAGAAATGGTGTAGGGTTTCCTGCTTGAGGGGGGTTGGACTAGATGACCTACAAGGTCCCTTCCAACTCTGTTAATCTGTTAGATATGCCCTGTGAATTGCTAGGGAGAGTCTGACCTCTTTCTGCCCACCAATCATTCTAAGCTCCACTGTCCTACAACTCCAGACTACATTCCACCACCAATTTGGCAGAAACCCAATTAGAAATGCCTGGGGCAAATGTCTCATTCACCAAAGCATGAATCAGCTTGGTTATAGTAAAACAAAACAACAAGCACCTATTTATATCCTGACCCGTAAAGTATTTTTCTTGCAACCTCTGTATCATTCCTTCACATTTTCCTTGTAGAATTCATGCTGCCTGTTCACTCCTGGCAATTTTTCTATATTTTCAGGTTTTTTTCCTACGGCATTGATTAGCACATTAAACATGGCTTGCCTCCTTGGATTTAGCTAAAACATATATATTATTTTTCACCCTAAAGATGAATGGAATTTATCGCCAGGAACTAATGGGGGAGGCTGACTTTATTGCAGGCATGAAATTTGCCCTCCAGGAGGTCCAATTCATAAAAATGTTTGCAGAAGCATTCCTTTGTTGCTCCCCCTAACATCTCTGCGTGTTTATCTGAGACTGATGAGTGGGCACCGGTGAAAAATAAAACAGGGCTGAAGACGTTAATGAATGTGAGAAAAAGAATCTCCTGTTAATGGGGAGAGAAATCAAATGTACTTTGAAAGAGAAACGTCCTTTTCAAATGCGGAAGAAATTCCCAAGCCACACAGTCTGAACCAATTGTTTACCATCTGAATGGCACCTGGGATGAACATAGATCTGAGATATATAAATAGCCACTGCCACCTTTTACTATTTTCCCCAAATAGCAACACAATATTCGTCTGAAAGAGAAAAGAAGGCGGGAAGGAGGGGGAATTGTCCATAAACTCACTATTAAAAGATTTATAAACCATTTTCCCCCTAGGGAAATTTTAAAAAATAAGGGCAGGTTTAAATATTCCCAGATGTTTCCCATATTAATAAATCAGAGTCACTGCTATATGCCAAGAGCAAAGATCCGACAATATAAGATTTCCTTTTGGGTATTTTTCCACCCTAACATTTGTTCTCATTTCAAAGCTTGTTTATGCTGGGATTAGAATAGCTATTGCAATGAATAATAGCGGGAGAATGGTTTTGAGGCCTCCAGAATCTGTGCAAAGAGGCTAGAAGCAGTAGGGTGGTCTGATGGTTCACCCATTGGGCTCCATTTATTACTGACTCTAATATTGCTTTGTTTTGTTTTTAACTCATATGTATCCTATCAAGACAACTGAGGTTATTGAGCAATTCAGAAGTATGGCAGCTTTTTCTTGCAGTTTAGGAAGGTTCTTCACGGGCTCATTCATTCAGCTGTTTGCTCCGACATATGGTGTGTTCAACATGAAATTGTTTATTGCCAACATTTGTTGATATTGTACACAGTAGATTTCTTTAGCACAGGCTTTCCTAGCTTAAGTTGGAATTTGTTGTTGTTAGTTGCAAAGTCGTGTCCGAACCCATCACGACCCCATGCACAACGTTCCTCCAGGCCTTCCTGTCCTCTACCATCCTCTGGAGTCCATTTAAGCTCACGCCGAATGCTTCGGTGACTCCATCCAGCCACCTCATTCTCTGTCATCCCCTTTTCCTTTTGCCCTCAATCTTTCCCAGCATTAGGCTCTTCTCCAGTGAGTCCTTCCTTCTCATTTGGTGGCCAAAGTATTTGAGTTTCATCTTCAGGATCTGGCCTTCGAAAGAGCAGTCAGGGTTGATCTCCTCTAAGACTGACCGGTTTGCATTCCCCAAATTTCTGAATCCTGGTAGCCTTTAGCCTGCTTTCAAAGGATGATACATGAAACAAGGGGAAACACCCTACTTGTCAAGCCGGAAGCTGCCCTGGCTGTGGCCGTTTTCTTGTCTTTGTGGCTTCTATTTCTATCGGGGTTTCTTTCCACATGGCTTCAGGTTGACACAACCTGGAGTTGAAGGGGAAGGGTAGAGATAGATGGGGTTTTGTAGCCAAAACAAAATAGCTCTCTTATGAGTCAGAGACATTCCAATGGCTGGCTGGCCAGAAGAGGAGGAGAGAAGTCACCAAGCAACCTGCCAGCATCCAGATTGAACAATGTGATTTATTGTTTTGAGAGAACAGGAAACTTTTACTTTTAAGATGGTGGAAAGCACGGGAACCTTCAGAGTTGGCTTTCCACCAGTTTGTGCCAAGATGATGTCTCCAAATAAAGCTGTTCTTTGAGGAACCAACTTGCCTCGGAGTTCTGTTTGCAATGGGTGTATTACTTGGGAACCCTGACACTACTCTTCATTCAGCACCAAGGACAAGAGCCTTGAGGCAGATGGGGAAGGGTCATCAATCAACACAAACTGTAAGACTCCATTATTTTAACAATGACATGCATCTATCATTTCATGTGGGATGCAGCCATATTCAGAAGTGTGATTGGAGCTCACTCAGAGTATACTCAAGCTCAGAGTGATCAGATCATGGATTACTAATTCATTCACTGAACCAATCACTTAAATATGAGCCAACACTGAGTGGCAGCAGCCAAAAAAGTCAGTGCAATCCTAGGCTGCATTAATAGAGGGATAGAATCAAGATCACATGAAGTTCTAGTACTACTTTAGAGTGAGACCACACTTGGAATATCGCATCCAGTTCTGGTCACCACAATATAAAAATACGTTGAGACTCTGGAAAGAGTGCAGAGAAAAGCAACAAAAATAATTAGGGGACTGGAGGGTAAAACATATGAAGAATGGTTACAGGAATTGGATGTGTCTAGTCTAATGAAAAGAAGGACTAGGGGAGACATGATAGCAGTGTTCCAATATTTGAGGGGCTCCTACAAAGACAAGGGGATCAAACTGGTTTCCAAAGTACCAAAAGGCAAGACAAGAAACTGTCAAGGTTCCAAGTGATAAACCCAACCAATTCAGCAACTCTGAGACTTTTTAATGGATGGAAACCAAGGAGAGAAGCAACCTAGAACTATGGAGAAATTACCTAATGGTGAGAACAATCAATCAATGGGACAACTTGCCTTCAGAAGTTGTGGGTGCTTCTGAAAGCATCACTGGAGGCTTTCAGAAAGAGACTGGACAACCATTTGTTTGAAATAGCAAGGGTCTCCTGCTCCAGCAGAGGTTGGTCTAGAAGACCTCCAAGGTCCCTTCCAACTCTATTATTCTATGTTCTATTTTGAATTTTGAATTCTAAGTGCTGACATTGACCTCTAACAGTGTCCAGATCTTGAAGTGCTTATCTCTCCCCAGTGGCAATTAAAATGCTTGGCTTATGTTCCAGATCATAAATTCAGTCAAAGGTTTTCTTACCAGACAGACCGCATACAAAGGCAAAAGACTTTAATTCAGACAAAGACCAGGTCACAATTTCAGGACGCAGTCCAGTAAGCAACAAAATCTTCAGGTCAGCAATTGGCATGAGGCATTCACCACAGTTTTCTTCTGGCAACCCTGCTGATTAAATCAGCAGTTGCCTCTAACACCATCTTAGCACAGTTGGTCCTATTGTTCTCACAGATTTACTTGGCTTGGGCCAGCTGGCTCCTGGTGTATCCAAGCCCTCCTTTGCAATTCTGCCTTCTGTTGTCTCCCTCTCTAATGCTGGTGTGTTTGCAGGCTGTGTGGAAGAGTCTCTTAGTCAAGGTCAAGTCTTTGCTATCTCTTGATTGGTTGATGACTCTTTCTTCTTGTTGGGCCTGCCAGCACCAGATCTACCTTTGGCCAAAGTTCCTCTTGTCCTCAGGTGAGTTCATGAGACCAGAATTTGGTAAACAGACTACACAATTTAGAAACAAAATATCTGTCAGTCCCACTAGGTAGACGCAACCAGAAGGTCAACTCCACAGAAAGGCTAAAACTATTCTTATTGAGATTAGCTATAATAACCGTGGTGGGGCAGTGGTTAGAATGCAGTATTGCAGGCTAATTCTTCCAACTGCCAGCAGTTCGATTCTCACCGGCTCAAGGTTGATTCAGCCTTCCATTCTTCCAAGGTCAGTAAAATGAGAACCCAGATTGTTGGGGGCAATATGCTGACTCTGTAAACCTCTTACAGAGGGCTGTAAAGCACTGTGACGTGGTATATATATGTCTAAGTGCTACTGCTGTTAACCAAGTCTTGCCATTCTGATCGTGCAGTATCTCATTTCTCTTCTTATATTCCTGTGAATTAGAGAGGAATCTGCCTGAGTCATTCTCACTGTTATATTTTTAAAATGTTTCAGATCCTTCTGCCTAGGCAACGGTTCTTGCACATGTCCATCAAGATCATCTCTCTTACTCTCCATGATATCTCAGGTAGTCATTACCTTCATCCATACAAACATATTCATCTACTCCACTGTTCATCTTCCATCAAAAATGCAGCAAGCAAACGGATAATTTTCTAAAAAGTGACAAGGGCTCCAATACCACTTGCTTTCTGCAGGCAACAAAGACACTTATTCTAGTCTCCAGAGTACCACCTCCCTCCTGCCTTCTGCCTTCTCATTTTTATTTAAATGATTCTGCCTTTTAAGCTATAGTTGAAAACAGTTACGATGGTAACAGCAATGATGCCTTGTTTTATAAATCTTCTTGGACATCCTGTAGATGCTGAAGATCCTCGTGTATTCTAAGGCCAGTTCTATTGTGTCAAAAATGTTTGTGGAAGACATTTCCTCTTTTGTCCAGGAGTTTCTAAAAATAGAATGTTACCTTGGTACTCTTCATTAATTGGTTCCAGGAGGCACAATGAGTACCAAAAATAATGAGTACTGAACAAATTTTCCCCATAAGGAGTAATATAGTGAGTCACAAGGCAGCCATCACCGACAAGTTCTAGCTTGTGCATAGAGTACCAGACAACGATGGCTACCAAGACAATATTTTCATGTCAAAATGCATTGAGTACCAAATTCAATGAATTTCAAACCAGTTGAATACCAAGGTGCCACTGTATTAATCTCAACAATGTAAGGTGAGTTTTTTGCCCACCAAAAAGTTTTGTCCACTAGTGAGTTTTTTGCACCAGTCAATTATATTTGCCTACTTCTGCTGGGTTTTTTCCCCCCAAATGTGCTGGGGATATGAATCAATAGTTGACAGCTACCTCTGCGAATTTATGCCATAATCCCAGCAAGGATATAGCACAAATCGATTACATCCATGACAGGCAAAAACATTTCTGACACTAGTGACAGACAAAAAGGAGAAGGAGCCAGCATTTGATATAGGGAGCATATATACAGAAAGGTACAGTGTTTACTTACTGCTGGGAGCACATTTGTTTTATATCTCTCAAGCTGACCATGTATCCAAATCTTTCGCAGGGTTACAATGGAGGGGGGGAAATCAGACAAGCACAGGCAGGTTCAAGACTCACAAAGCATTGAGCTAGCGATAAAAGTTAGATAACTAAAATCTCGTCCCTAACAGGAAAAGGATTCAGACCAGGGGTGAAATGCTACCGGTTCGGCCTGGTTCGGGTGTACTGGTAGTGATGGCAGCCGGTAGTTCAGAGAACCGGTAGTGGTGACAGCGTGAGGCTCCTCCCACCCACCCGGACTCCAGCATTTTCTTTTTTTAACCCTCTGTGCATGTGCAAAGCCTTCTGCGCATGCGCAGAGGGTGAAAAAGCACACGCGACACATGCAAATTGCATGCTTCTGAACCGGTAGGGAAGGTAAGTAGATTTCACTGCTGATTCAGATGGGGATACATATCTGAGATGCCCTTCATCCAAGTCAGATACATGGGTCATCTAGACCAGTGTTTCTCAACTTAGCATTTTTAAGATGCCTGGACTTCAATTCAACTTCAACTGGGGAATTCCGAGAGTCCAGACATCAAGGTTGAATATATTAGCAATAGCACTTAGACTTATATACCGCTTCACAGTGCTTTACAGCCCTCTCTAAGCCGTTTACAGAGTCAGCATATTGCCCTCCAACAATCTGGGTCCTCATTTTACTGACCTCGGAAGGATGGAAGGCTGAGTCAACCTTGAGCCTGGTGAGATTTGAACTGCCAAATTGCAGTCAGCTGGCAGTCAGCAGAAGTAGCCTGCAGTACTGCATTCTAACCGCTGCGCCACCACGGCTCTTTGGTCTACAGTAGACTACAGGGAAGCCTGAAACTTCAACTCCCAGAATACCTAGCAGGAGAACTTCTCAATAGCATCTTCAAAGAAAATTGATGTCTCAATACAACTAGATTGAATGATGAAAATTAGTCCATTGTGATACTGTTCCCCCTGCCTTATTGGAGTGGTTGTCAAGGTTTCAGGTAATGTAAACCACATGATCTATCATTCAATTATAATTCCTTCCCATATATGCATTTTCCTCTTCCTTGCCTGGTAGAGAAGTTATTCGTTAGTGTATATTCACAAATGCAGATACACATGGCAGATATGTAGGAAAAATAATGATGATGATGCTGTCCATTCAGTTATGTCTGGCTCTTGGCGATTCTATGGGCCAGGTCTCTCCACATCTTCCGATCTTGCGCTGCTTGTTTGAGTTTTTCTATGCTTTGATGATGTCCAACTATCATGTTTTTTGGTGGCCTGGTTTCCTTTTACTGCTAACTCTTGCCAACATAATTGTAATTGCTTTCTCCAGTGAACAGGAAAACTAATAACTTGTCCTCCATTCAGTCTGAAGGGTACCTAGTTATTGAAGTTTAAACCAGTCAGCCGTTAGTGTAGGTAAATATTTGGGGCACCATGAATGGAAGCAGTATTCGCTTATCTTTTTTTTTTCTTCCCCGTATTTTTCCCACAAGTGCAAGATCCTCTTTTTTTTCCCTATCAACCAAAAGTCGATCCATTTGATTGTAACAGAAATTGACCGACCAGCTTGTCCTCTGAGACTGATGTTGTGGGATGACACTGACCGGCTCCAATTCATCCAACTGACCTTCATGCCTAAGGCAGGATTAGAACTCACAGTCTGCTAGTATCTTGCCTCGTGCCTTAACTCCTAGACTAAACTTCATTACCACCTATATTTTCAGTCTACCAGTTGTACTGTACATTAAAAAAAAACCATTACAACGGGCCTGCTAACAGAGAGCAAAAATATTGTGAACCTGGAATTCATTATAGACTTGCTTTCAGCAATACTAATGTACCAGCCCATCCAATGCTAAATGTGATTTCCAAAAATAATTAAAATAGCTTTTCCATCTGGCCTATATCTGAAGTGGAAAGATAACTTCACACCATTCATACTTTAAAATGAGCTGCTGTCTTCTTCCATGTGAATACATTTTCTTTTCATTTCTTTTCCATTGTTCCTTTATTATATGTTGCAATCCACACATGTATTTCAGTCTAAAAATGTGATGGCTTGACAAAATGAGAGCTAATATTCTCCAATATTTCAATCACAACTCATCTTACTATGTCTCTGTGAATATGGTGATGGTGCTAGGAGTGGTGGCTTTCTAACAGATATCAAAATCCAGATGCAAGATTGGTTTTTAACTGGAATAGTGTGGGATGAACGTACACTGATAGTTGACCAAATTTACTTTCCTCACAAAATATTTGAAACAATTCTTAACTTGTGAAAAAATAATTAAAACGCCTCATACTATTTGCACCTACCTGGATTTGAAAAGCATATTTGAAATCTTCTACAGATCTTCTTGCCAAGGCAGAGGTGACATGGCTGGTATCTTGTGTGGGAGACACTTTTGTGAAGACATTCCAGTCCTCGGATTCAATGTCACACCATAAAATGTTAACTTATCTTTACTATCTTCTTTACATCTCAAAGAAATGAGGAAAGTTACACCTGGAATACATCTGCCCAGCTACTACAGGTAGTCTTTGATTTACGTTCATTTAGTGACCATTCAAAGTTACAACAGCACTGAAAAAAGTGACTTATGACCATTTTTCACACTTACAGCTGTTGCAACATCCCCATGGTCCTGTGATCAAAATTCAAACACTTGACAACTGACTCACATTTATGAAGGTTGCAGTGTCCCGGGATCACGGGATCTCCTTTTGTGACCTTCTGACAAACAAAGTCAATGGAGAAGCCAGATTCACTTCACAACCATGTTACTAACTTAACAACAGCAGTGGTTCATTTTTTTCACACTTTTGGCAAGAAAGGTCGTAAAATGCACTTAACAAATGTCTCACTTAACAACAGAAATTTTGGGCTCCATTGTGGTCATAAGTCAAGGACTACCTGTAAAGTCTGTTACTTTCACACCTTTACAAAACTGGATAGCAGTGTGTGTCTTCCTGCATTGTATGGAGAACTAGACTAGATGATCTTTGAGAATTGTTCTTACATTACTTCCTGTGATTCTCCAAACTAGTTCAAATCAATGGCCTCTGCAAGCAACTTATGGGCTTGTCCAATCCCCTCCAGTACTCCTGGCCAGAATGTACCATATTTTTCGCTCCATAAGACACACTCTTTTTGTCTCCCAATAGTGGGTGGAAATGTCTGTGCGTCTTATAGAGCGAATATTGCCGAAGCCCCGCCCACCTACCTGTCCACACCCTTTGGCCGTTTTTGCCTCCACGTGCTCCCTTTTTGGCCTCCGTGCGCACACCATTTTCGGCCTCCGTGTGCTCCATTTTTGAAGAGGCTGAAAACAGGGTGCATGGAGGCCGAAAATGGGGCAGCGGAGGTCGAAAATGGGATGCGTGGAGGCCAAAAATGGGACATGTGGAGGCCAAAAACAGGGCACATGGAGGCCAAAAATGGGACGCGTGGAGGCCAAAAATGGGATGCGCAGAGGCCGAAAACAGGAGTGCGTCTTATGGTCAGGTGCGTCCTATGGAGCAAAAAATATGGTACTTCCCTTCAGATCTTCCCCATTGGAAAATTATATCATAAAGTGTTTTCCTTTACTCCTATCATTCCAGGGTAGGTGAGAGTGGAAAGTAGTATTCTTTCTGACTGAAGTGGGATCCAGATCCATGTTCTGAAACTTTTATTCTTTGACTGATGGATGCAAACAGAGCTATTATTGTTCCTGTAGCAAAATTTGTGCCTTTTTACTCTTTTACCTTTCCTTTATGTGCAACGGCTAGTTGTTATTATACGACAATAAAGGACATATAAATAAATAACAATCAATGAACTTCTCTACCAGACTTTCAGGATACACTGCTGGGCCACCCTCTTTTTATGCCAGAGAACGTTCCAGATGGGATATTAAATATCAAATATTCTTTTTATTTTGCCTGTCAGTGTAATAGGTCACTAAAATCCAGGTGTTCCAGCTTTGTAGTACTGACTATTTTGGGATATGAGGGGCTTTCCTCCTGCTCGGTCTCCATCTCAATCTCTTTTAGGTGGTTGAGTGAGGAGGTCATTGTTTGGCTCGGTGAAATTGCTCTTTGTATGTATCTTCTGTGTGAGAATGTGCATTTCATATGCATCTAGGGGTTTGCTGTGATTTTATTTTTGGACCATATTGGAGGTGGGTTGCTCCCAGTTCGGACCGGTTCTATAAAACCGGTAGCAGGAATTTCCCCCCGCTCGCCGAACTGGGAGCGATCACCAGTTGGCCATGCCGCCGAACAGGCTCTAATAGCAGTGCCATAGCCACCGCCATTTTGTTTTTTGCTTCTGTGCACATGCAGAAGCTGTTTTTTGGTTATCGGCACTGCGCATGCATGCGCACATGTGGCGCGGGAGGAAGTGAACCGGCGGTGAGGTAAGTTAGAACCCACCCATGGACCATATGTCTAATAAAGGTATCATTGTTGTTTGGCTGAAAGCAACTTTGAGCATTAGTCGGGGTGGATGAGAGAAAGATAACTTTAATAAATTCTCCCAATAATTCAATAAATTAAGCTCCAGTTCTTGACTCCATTCCTAGAAGGAAAGGAAGGAAGAAAAAGAAAAAGAAAGAAATCATGTTGGAGAGGAAAGAAGAGCCTTTGGCTGTCAGATAAATAAATGCACACCTAATGAAGTTATCACATGATGGAAATGACCAGTGGAGCAATGTTTCAGCTGGTTACAGAATTAATTCATTTTTTGAGCTTACCTAATGTGTTGTACTATTAAGTAGTCAAAAGGCCTGGATTTCATCAAATTCCTGAAAAAGTTAAAAGAGGAATCAAAGTTAATACCAACCAGGCTTGTGCATATTCACCAGAGTTGGTATTCACTTACCTTCCCTACTGGTTTGCAAATGTGAGCGCATGCATGCGCACAAACTTCAATGCATGTGCTTTGCTCACACATGCGGCTTGCACGCATGCGCACTGTTTCAAAACATGCAGAAATAGGATGGCATAGCACCGGGGCAGGTGGGCAGGTGGGCGGGCCCACCCACAAGTCGCCGCTCCACAGGTTGCTGCTACCAGTTCACCTGAACCGGTCTGAACCAGCAGAATACCACCTCTAATATTCATCCATCAGGTCTTTCCCAAACTTGATTAAGTGTATGAGATGAATGAATCCTGCTTATGACTTTTCTTTCCTCAATAGTGCTGGAGTTCCACTTTTTCCCAACATCTTCTACAGTGCAGCTCTTAAAGGAACAGGCATACCATCCCAGTTGCTCTCTCTCTCTCTCTCTCTCTCTCTCTCTCTCTCTCTCTCTCTCTCTCTCTCTCTCTCTCTCTCTCTCTCTCTCTCTCTCTCTCTCTCTCTCTCTCTCTCTCTCTCTCTCTCTCTCTCTCTCTCTCTCTCTCTCTCAGAGAAAGAGAGAGAGAGAATATTCCTCAGTCTCTTCTACAAGAATTAATTGCTAACACTAATGCCACCTATTTAAAATTATTGGGTTTTAACCTTCCTTTGAACTAGCCTTATTTGAGAAGACACTTTCTTCTAAGCAATGACGAAGCAAATATGCAGCCTCAAGGATTCAGTATATAAAAGGCTGTGATTATCCACACAAAAGGGAGATGGCAGCTGGTGTTCTAATTGCCCAGGAAGTGGGTTACTAAGCAAGCTTCTCCTCACCCAATTTGCTATTTTCCCCCCGGGGAGGTGGGGGATGTAGCCGCACAATTCACTCTCTGCAGACTGCAATCACTCCTACTCAAAGCCCAGTTCAAAATATCTCATTATTATTTGTAAACTGTTATGATTCCAAATCTGGCAGGATCCAAGTAATATCATTATCATCATCATCATCGTCATCATCGACATCACAACAATAATAGCAATTGCTACAACAGGAGCTTTAAGTTGATTATACAATTTACTTTTCTCCAGAATCATTTCCCTTTAATGGATGGTCTTGTTTCCCCACCAAAATAATAGCCCAAAGCATTGGGGCTTCTCCCAATCACTGTCCTCTAGGCAATCAATACACAATATAATGAAGAGGTTGGACATTTGTAAAAATGTACCTAGGGTACTATGCTTCATATTTGCTTTAGCTATAAACTGAGCTTCTCTCTCTCTCTCTCTCTCTCTCTCTCTCTCTCTCTCTCTCTCTCTCTCTCTCTCTCTCTCTCTCTCTCTCTCTCTCTCTCTCTCTCTCTCTCTCGTGCGTGTCTGTGCAATTCAAATAAGAATAGCTAGTTACCAAGGAGACACTCACACATACACACCGATGATTCAGAGAGACCAACCGGTTTAAGATTTTGGCATTACTGTTATCTTCTTAATTCAAGAGACCATAACATTTTAAATGGGAAGGAGGCGGAGGGAGAAGGGAATATGAGAGAAGTCGGAACGACGTGCACGCTGCCTTCCAGCACCAAGGACAGCTCCGCTTGTTTTGCCGGGGACAGGAATTAGCCAGCAAGAGATGTAAGATGTAAATGAATTGAAGTAAGAATTCTCCAGAGTGCTCTTGAGTTTGGAATCAGAAGGGAGCAGAGGGAGAATCAAATGGGAAATGCAATTCAAGGGCAACGACAATCCAGATGGAACTGATTAAAGACAAAGCTGAGAAGACTCTATTTGCATCCAGGGGCGAAGAACAAAACCATGAGCCCCTGGAGAGAGGTCTTGGTTACGCCGCATTCTTGGTGCTTCCCAGTCAAGGAAAGCTGGGTGCCGTTTCTTCCTGCACTTTTCTAGAGAGAGAACGGTGGGGCTGAGATGTTTTTAAAACAAGTTCTTTGTCTCAAGAATCGCTAAGGAAGAAGCAATGCTGATTTGGATTCAGTGTCAGTCCTTATCGTTCTTTCGAAGGATTCCGATTGCTGTTTGAAATTCTGGCACTGAGCCTTCCTCTGCCTGCCTGTCGTTTCCACCCTGTTTCAGCAAATGGCAGGTGAAATGATGGATTTGGCAAAAGAAACCTAACACCGTAGAATCTGAAGCCTGGCGTTCCTTCCCTAACAAGCATAATATCAATGAAACCTGGAAGAGGGCTAAACTAAAGAGATATAAACACCGCCAAAGATGAGAGGGGCGTTCAGAGATGTGGCAATCCATGCAAACTTCACTCAGACAAAGTTTGACTGAGACCAACTTGGCTCTTCTAGACTCTCCAGTTTCAATGGAGTTTCTTGTCCCCGCAAGTGGATTGGCTTCGTTGCTTTTAAGACAGTTCTTGAACTTTTTGCTGCACCATCTTGTCATACATTTTTCACCCTCTTGATTTAGAAGCAAATCTTTCAAGACAGATTTCTTTGGAATGGTGACAAAAGCACCAGAACATTAAAACTTCTGTATGTGACGACTTACGAACACTTCCCACATAGCTTGATTTCTCCCTGAAGGTGAAAACGGCAGAAGTATGTAGATTAAAGGAAAAACTAACTTATTCAGCCGGAACCTACTAAAACCTCCATGTTGAAACAGCTGGACTACAGTTGCTAAGGTAACTGATCAATTAAAGATTGTCTAATAAAATATGGGCAACTTGAACTGTATGTCTGAAGGTCTATAGGACCAAGAGAATGATTCTATGCTTCAACTGCCTCTAGGAATTCCGTTACCAAATCAGCAGATAGTATGATTCTTAAAATAAGGGAATTAAATGAGGGAATATTCATTAGTTTATTTTAGAATTGCATTGAGCTTTTTTTTCAAAGGCAACTACTTTCAAAAATTATTGTGGTTATAGTTGGTCACATAGTCAGCCAGATATTTAGACTGGATTTGGCATTTTTATATCATCATCATGATCAGCATTGTTTATATATTGTTTTCTGACACAACTTATTCTTAAACTATCAAGTTAGCATAGCAGTGACGAACTTAAACTAGTAACTACTACAATTGTTCAGACTGTTCTGGCAATAGAGCTAAAGGCAATAGGGCAATAGTATTTCTGGAAAATAAAAATAGTCCCACTTTACCAGAGCACATTATGATATAAATTTGGAGGGAGGAATGTACCACAAAGGTCAAAATTAGAGATGGTTGAAATAACATCAGAATATGAAGAAGGTTGGAACACGGGGAGTGGTTAAACCAAACAATAGCTAAAGGCTAATCATTAACTCCCCCTCTGATTTTTTTAAAGATATATTATGCCAGTTTAATATAGTTTGGCATAATATATCTTATGGAGGGGGGACTGCAAAATCCAAGTAGAATGTTTTATTTTACAAGGCATGTTGAGCAACTTCTGATTAAGGAGATATAAGCTCAAAATGTCCTACTAACTCTTCTGATCTTTGGATTGCAGTAATATGCTGAGTTTGGTCCTTCAAATGTTTTTAATAGACTTCCTTATTATTTTGCTTTAGATAACAATCATGTATTTGTGCCATTTATTTCACTCTCATTTAATGCCTGCAGTGCCATCGTAAGCATTAGCACCAAGTCAGAAATAACGTGCATTCAATTAACCTAATCTGAATTCATGCTAAGAAAAGCACATTGAATTTGGTGAGATCTCCATCCTAGCAAGCAGGGTCAGGACTGTTTAGCTTTGATTGACATGCACACTTCATTAGCAATCTTGTCAGAAAATGTTAATTTAAACAATATTCACAATTTTCTGCCTTAACATTGGCTATCACATCAATAAAAACCAACTGCCAATGATATTGATGCCATCTTACACTTAAGTGTATAAACTGTGATCAGTTGGATAGGAGGGAATCATCTCAAACTGGCTGCTTTTCTATTTTGATCCAAGGTCAACCAGAAAGGCAAACAACTTGAGTTTCAAGAAAATATTCATTTCTAGCTTATGCGTAATATTTGAGAGGCCTACTGTCCTCATTGGTTTGGGTCAAAAGTAAAGATGTACGAACTTTATGGAGGATATTTCTATGGCAGCATTAATTTCAAAAATTAAATTGGAATGTTTACATTCTAATTTGATACCAAATAAAACCAGCTTTTTACAGGAGCTTCCATCTTCGATTTGATACACTAATTCTGTACAGGAATAGGATCTGTTGTTGTTTTTATTGCAGGCTTTAAAGATTGGTATGATTTTGGAAATATTGCAGGCTTTAAAGATTGGTCTGTTGTAGTAACCACACAGTAGGCTCATTTTTATGTTCTGAACTTTGATATGGTTATCGGTATATAAGTTTTTGAACATCCACTGACTTTCCTGCAAGTTTAGTAAACACTGAGATGTTATCAACTAACCATCCAGTGAGTTTGCTAGTTCCTCTGTAAGGGATGCATTACTATTTTAACTGTGACCTAGCAAGAGTTGAGAAATGATAAAGAGATGATGACCTAGCAAGAGTTGGGAAATGATAAAGAGATGGAATTCTTGGATTTGGCACCATCAATATTTGAAAGTTTTACTTGGCAACTGACCTAAAGTGAAAATCTGAAGGCCAATTGAGATGTAAGCTCACTGTGTTGTGTGCTCTGAGGATGTTGCATGCTTCTGAAGAATGACCCATGGCCCTGGTCTGCTCACCCAAAGAGCAACTTGATCCCCAGAGAGGAGGGGCGAGCATGCCCAGTACTTGCTCAAAGATCAGAGTATTATTCCTATGGGTTATTTGAGAAGTCAATTGCCAGACTTGTCCGGATGTCTGAAGATGTTATATCAGGAGAAGCTAACCTTGAGAAAAGGGGGAAGTTGCCAAAGCGACTCAACTTACATGACTTTTCTAAACATGGGTAAACCTACATTTCTTTTTCTTTCTTACTTACTTTCTTTCTTTCTTTTTATTTCTTTCTTTCTTTCTTTTTTCCAATCTTCCCTTCCTTCTTCCTTCCCCTCTTTCTCTCTTTCTTTTTCTCTTTCTTCTTCTATCCTTCCTTTCTTTTTTCTCTTTCTCCCTTTCTCCCTTTTTCTCTCTTTCTTCTTCCTTTCTTCCTTCCTTCCTTCCATCCTTCCTTCCATCCCTCCTTCCATCCTTCCTTCCATCCTTCCTTCCATCCTTCCTTCTTGTCTTGTTTTCTCTTTTTTTAAAAAAAAAAACCTTCCTAAATCCTGATGTCACACTTCAGGATTGTGAGAAAAAGGACTCTTTTTTTTCCATCTGAAAAGTTGTGGCTTGAAGGAGGAAGCAGACCGTTTAAAACTGATCTCCAGTTCTAGCATGTATAGGTTCTTTTCAGAAATTTCAGATAAGGACACAAATTAAAATGGCCCAAACCAACCAGAACATTGTTTGCTTATTTGCTTGTTTGTTTAAATGGCCTGTCCTAAGTTTGGTCAGAGAGGCTGCTTGTTGTCTTCTGGGAAGAAAGTGATGGTGCCCCACATTTGGAGAGCCATGGAAAATTGTTGTTGATCTGACTCTTGAGTCTTGAAAAGACGGGAAGCATATGGAACAAAGTAGAAGGAAGGAGCTGCCTGTTGGCTGAATCTTGCATTCTTTCATCTCCTGTGAGTGTGGAAATTTTTTGTCAACCAAGTAATGAAGGGTAAAGGAGAAATAAGTACATTCCAAGCTGATAGAGATTGTGTGCCAACACCTAGAGTGCAGGATCTTAAGAAATTTGTACTTAATCGTGAGCCTGGAAAATCCTTCTGCTCGGGGACCAAGAAGCAGCTTAATTCTGGTGCAGTCTATCTTATTGAGATATTTAGCATTGTAAAAATAATATTATGGGGAGGGTTTTTTCGGCAGGATTATCTACTTTTTGATTACTTTGAACATATTGAGAATAAGCTTCAAGGCTAGAAACAAGTCAAGACCTCCAATCAGTGGCATTTTTTGTTGCCACTAAAATAAGAGAATTAAATCACAGCTGTATATGAAATAACTCATTCTTATCTGATAGCTTTGGGGTAGCGGAAGACTTAAAATTTAAAAAGTGGACAACACGGAATGCACAATATGGAATAATGGACATAGTCGGTTGTGGTTGAATAAAAAAAATTACACCCAGCCCAACACTGGGCTAAGAAAAAATATATAGCCATTTAGTAACACTATAACAACTTATGCAAAAGTTTACAGCTAATATTATTGGCAAGTACTATTTGCTCTTGAGCGCAAGAGAGAGGGATAGTGAATTTTGTTTACCGTGTTTGGTCATTTCACGTTGGCAAACCATCATTTGAAGTTGTAATCTTCAAATGGAAGACAATATCCATTGTGCTGGTTTTTAAATAAGACTATTTTGAAAATTCTCCAGATTGGTCACACTTTCACGCTTTATTTTAAGAAGGAAAGGGAAGCTCATCGGGATGAAATCAGTCTGCAAGTGGAGCTCCCTGTACAGAACCAGCCTACCCTCAAATCCCTCCTTTGGCGGGCATCATTCTTTGTGGTTTCCTTTAATTAAAAGGTATTGAATAGGAAGCTGGCTTGCTGCGAAGCAAAATATTGAGGAGCATCGGTCTGTTAATCAATTCTGAAAAGAAGAAGGCTACTTCTTTCTTGCTTAAAAGCATCCCCGGAGATTTAGGAAGTGGTATCATGAAAGACTAAAAGGAGTAGTCTTGAACAAACCAGTTTACCTTCTGGTAGACTTACGTTTTCCTAGAAATACACAATCCCTAACTTGGGAAGACCATTCAATCCAACTTTCTGCCCAGAACAAAACTCCAACCCATGTCTAATGGATGTTGATCAGTTCCATCATCAAATTGCTCTTTCTGCTCATTTTTCTCTAACTTTCACTCTGGATGGTCAAGATCACAGGATTCTTTAATTTACACCCCCTTGCTTGGAAATGCATGAAGTGACCGAGCTTGTATTTAGGCTGATTCTTGCTTTTATGCGACTTTTTCTCCTGACGCTCCCCAATAGGATCATGTCCTTTGGTGTCTTTCTCCGGGTTACCAATATCATCAAGTTTTCCAACTTGAAACAAAACCTTCCGAAATGTTTCTCTTACTTTAGCCGGTGTTGGTGCAAGCGCTGGAAACAATGAATCGAGGGACATGAACTGGTTTCTCCATGCCACTCAGTTCTTCCCCTTGGGTCAGAAGTACTGGGGAAGGCAAAGCTGGAAATTATTTATTTATTTGTTTGTTTGTTTGTTTGTTTGTTTGTTTGTTTATTTATTTTGTCAAGTACGTGTTAGTAATATACATAGATGTAACATTATTTATGTAGATAGGATGGGTACTGATAAGAGGGAACATTAGGACAGGGATGGTAGGCACGCTGGTGCACTTATGCACGCCCCTTACTGACCTCTTAGGAATCGGGTGAGATCAACAGTGGACAGTCTTAGGGTAAAGTTTTGGGGGTTTGGTGACGAAACCACAGAGTCAGGTAGTGAGTTCCAGGCATTTACCACTCTGTTGCTAAAGTCATATTTTCTACAGTCAAGTTTGGAGTGGTTCACTTTGAGTTTGTATCTGTTATGTGCTCGTGTATTGTTGTGGTTGAAGCTGAAGTAGTCATTGAGAGGAAGGACGTTGTAGTGGATAATTTTATGAGCTATGCTTAGGTCGTGCCGAAGGCGACGTAGTTCTAAGCTTTCTAAGCCCAGGATT